>CM061043.1:89987689-90304495 GCA_030762985.1 Adelphocoris suturalis | reverse complement strand
AACAGCTGCGTACGAGAGAGAGAGAGAAAGGGAGAGAGAGAGAGAGAGAGAGAGAGAGAGAGAGAGAGAGAGAGAGAGAGAGAGAGAGAGAGAGAGAGAGAGAGAGAGAGAGAGAGAGAGAGAGAGAGAGAGAGAGAGAGAGAGAGTAAAAAATTAAAAATTCCTCTTGCTTTTTGCGTCTTGGAGTTTGCTGAACCTACACAAGAACATACGTGAGTATGTTTGTTTGTTTTTCCTCAAATATAAATTTCTCGCGATCTGTCTCATCGTTCCGATTCCGTTAAAATTCATGAGGTAGGTTTTAGCGTTAAGTTTTCGGAATGTCGGAATGTTATCCTATGGATTTCGTTGCGATTGGTTGTCATTATTATTATTGAAAAATGCTGCAATATAGGAGTGAATTATTTCGGACGTACAATGGGGGTCTTTATGCTTAGGGAAGTGCCTACCTTTTAAAAGGGTCATGTCAAGAAGCTTAGTGTGAAGGTACAAATTTGACTACGGAAAATGATAAATAGTCTCAAGCTGAATTAGATCACAAGCGTTCTGAAATTTTAATCTTGGTTGATTCAGGAGGGAAACGCTTCTTTCTGGGATGAAGGTGTAGGTGAATTATCGAGGAAATTGGGAAGTCAAAAACAGCTGCGTGCGAATTGATAAAGCCATTAGTCCTTGCGTTGTTGATTACAAACTCGCAAGCAGGATCGATCGGGCGGTGAAGGGGAGGGGAAGCGGATGATGAAGGGTAGAGGAAGAGGATTTCATAAGAACGGAAGAAGAAGTCATCAGAAGCGTGATAGTATGAGAAGAAAACGGTGGGAGGGGAACGAAGAAGACGAGCGTTTATTTATTGGAAAAACAGGGCCAGCACTAACTCAGCCGGAGGTTATAAGGCTGATCCCCTCGCCCGAGCCCCGTTCGTTCAATCTCATATCAAATTGAATTGTTTCTCGCCTGATGTTGCTTCAATAAATAGAAGGAGAATGAAGGAGGGGTTCCCCCTTGCCACTTGCCGAGTAAAGAAACCTGGCTAGACAGATAAATTGCGACTGATCCTGCCGAAAGAAAAAGTTTCCTTGGCTGTCACCTTCTTCCTATATACCCCCTCCCTTCCCCTCTTACCCACCAGTTACCCGCGTTTTCTGTCGAGCGTAATATTTCAGGAGAGGTATCATACTTGTTGACAATGTCCCCATATTGACCAAGGGGTAGCTTCCTGATCCTCCGTGAAACTTTGTGGTAAACTTCGAAACTTTTGTTGAGTAATTGAGTTATCGAATTTCGGCTCCATGAGGTCTTATTGGACTTGACCAAAATGATGATGATGAGCAAGGTTGAAAACAAGGCCAATAGAATTATTGAATATTAACCCTTCAGTTCCTGTACCGATTTAAAACAAAAATTTTGTTGAATGAATGGCAGAGAGAGAGAGAGAGAGAGAGAGAGAGAGAGAGAGAGAGAGAGAGAGAGAGTCGTCTTCTTCCTATAAACCTCCCCCCCTTTCCCTCCTACCCGCCAGTACCCGCGTTTTCTGTCAAGCGTAATATTTCAGGAGAGATCTCATACTTGTTGACAATGTCCCCATATTGACCAAGGGGTAGCTTCCTGATCCTCCGTGAAACTCTGTGGTAAACTTTAAAACTTTTGTTGAGTAATTGAGTTACCGAATTCTGGCTCTATGAAGTCTTATTGGACTTGAACGAACTGATTACGATGAGCATTATATATATCTATGCAGGCAGGTAAATACATATGTATATCTGTCGATAGAAATCGAATTATGCGCGGGCGTACCATTCGTTCGATGGGGATGAAACTTTTCCAACTAATTCCTTGCACTACCGGGACGATGATAGGCTATCAGAATCTTCCCCTGACCTACTCCTTTTCGTCAAACTGGCCGCCTTTCGCAACGGGTAAATACGAGGGGAAAGCGAATAACTTTACTACGCAGCAATATAAATATGTAAACTACTTGGTGAAGTACTAGAGATAGGTACTAGAGTAAAATATTTTAACAAAACTATTTCACAGATAGATTTGCCAAATAAAATAACAAGTCAGCTCAGCTCGGGAATACGTAATTTCGAGGTGACATTTACTTGTAGGGATCAGGTATCCCCCAGGCCCTCGCCTACAGAGCTCCAAGCAGAAGAGGGGAAATACTAAATATAAAATAAATGGGAGTAACACTCATTCAATGTTGTTGGAGTGTGACCTAGGGCAAAATGACAAACACAGAGTACTTCGTTGCACCAAGCTTTCCTTTCCATTCGAATTATTATCTAAGTGAAATAAATAACTCAATTAAAAATATTTTATATGTTTGCATACTATTGCCATTTAGTATTTCCGGGTAGTTTATGAGTTGTGTTCAATTTGTAAAAAGTATGATATTCATTCCATTTTTAGGTCTCTGGATAATTGCGAAATAGCATTTTCAGCCGAGGGAGTGATTCGGAGGCAGTAAGCGTTACGCACTAAAACAAATCTTCTAGCCATTTAGCCGGAGATTGTGCAAAGCTCACGATGCGTGGCGGAGCGAAGGACGTGGGGAAATCGGGTTAGAAAAGTAGGTTTATAGAGGGAAGCTTTGAGGAGTGAGTCAAGAATAGATATGAAGGAGATTGTTTGGGATGGTGGATGCTGGAAGAGGCTGATGGGTCGGCTCGAGGGCGGGGTGAGGTAATTCTTTTGTGTTTCGGAGGCAGGATAAGGTGGGCAGGCGGGCAGCAGAGCGTGGTTCCCCCGGTCATAGGCCACCAAGCACGGGCAAGGACAGAACCAGTCATCGCGGGCCGAACCTGAAGAAAAAAACCCCCCTTCTCCTCTTATCGCTGCAACATCCTCTTCTTCTTCTTCGTTGTCTTCTTCTTATACTTCTTCTTCTACCACTTAAAAGGCGGCTGTTCACGCCCAGCTCGTCACATGGGGTCCGCGTGTCCGGTGATGCGTGACTCCTTGGTTGGGTCGTTCCCTTGGAACCGAATTCAAGTGTCATCTTACGTCGGGCAAAGACAACGTGTCCCATCACCACCAACATCGCCTAAGCCCCAAGATCACAAACTTAATATCACAGCCTGCAACAAAAAACTTGGAATTTCAGTCAATATTACCTTCGTGGGAATCCTAATGTGACATCAAATACACTCCTGTTGTTACACGAAGCCTCCAAAAAGATGGTATTTTTTTAGTTTTAATGATTGATTTGGCTATTTCCTTGGACCAGCACATCAGACTTCCTGAGACATTTTTCTGAAGCTTTTTTTGTCAAGGAGCAGAGGGGACATCAAAATAAATATAATACCTACCAATATTAATTCAAAACTGAATCATTTAACGAATTTTCGTAAAAATTGAAGCTATTGCAATGGGTCCTAAAAATTTAAAATGAAAATTTCCGAAATATTTCTTCATGAAAATCCGTTTTGAGGTATTTTAAAACGAATCCTGGAGTTTAATACTTTTTATATGTATATTTATAATCGATATGTGTCATTCCAAACGATAACTCTCCTCAGGATTGACATGGAAATTTAAAAAAATTAAGCTTTCCAAATAAAAGGATGGGTTTGTTGGCCAGCACTTTTTGAGCACATTAAATTGAAAACGGCTAAAAATGTATACATTTCTATTTTTTAACATAATTTTAATTAACATTTTATGTTGTTAGCGGTATTTAATCGCTACAAAAAATTATCGTGGGTTAAGTGGGAATAATTGTAGGTACGATACAAATTTGAGATAAATATGTTATCTATTTTGGTCATAGTAAATGTTTTCGGGGGCGTAATTCTGTATGAGAAAACCGTGATGTGATATTCGACGACAGGGCACCTAGGTCAGGACACGAGCTTTAAGACACAGAAGGATCCATAGTTGATGTAAATTAACGGGGTTAAATTTTTATAAAATTCCAATTATTTTCTGAATTATAAAATCGAAAAATAAACAGTTTTTACTCCTTGCAAAAATTGATTTCGTCCAAGTACTTCGAGTATAAAGTATAAAGACGACTGAAATGATGGTCTCTTTCCTGATTAGCTGATTTTGCTAAATTCTCTCCCGTCCGCCCTAGGAAGTTGAAATTTGATAGGGCGGCTCGCTGGGCCATTAAGAGACGATTGAAATTATGGTGTCTTATCTGATCAGCTGAGTGAGCTAAATTCTCTTCTGTTCACCCTATGAAATTGAAATTTGATTGTGCGACTCTTTGGGACAATAAGAGAGTATTGGAATTATTGGCTCTTTCCTGATCAGTTGGAGCCTGTTTTGCTACTTTCAGTCTGTAATTCGGCATGTAGCCTCCGTAGTTACAAATAGTCTGGATGTGGTTATTTTAGAAGTATATGCACCGACTAACCCGTACTGGTGGGTCCGTTCAACGCACGGGTAACCGGCTAGTTTTGTCATATTTTTGGCCGGGTAATGATGGCTAAAACATGTTCCATGTTAATATTGCAATCGCTAGGGATTACAAGTAGAGTCGGCGGAACGGCGGCGCCGGCGTCGCATTCGGATTTATCCGTCCTCTTTTTAGGAGGTCAGCGGTGCCACGTAGAAAAGCGCGTTATTACACCGCCCCGTGTTCCTGGAACTGACCTCAAATTAATTTGATTAATCAATATTGTGACGCAAAGCCGTGTAATTTCACCTAATTAGGGAGCCGGACTCCGGATCGCATAAATTTGCATAAATTAAATTTGAGTGCTGGGTTTATTGAGCGATTAAGATTATACCGCTTTGGCTTGAATGTCTACTGATGTCAGTCGTTGATGTCTAAACGTCGACTGAATATGGTATGACCTAAAAACCTTTATTTAATAACGTTCCTTCAGGCTTACTTACGCTGAATGCTTTAAAGGAACGAAACTCTTTGGTCCGTTTCTGTGCCTAATTATTGATAAATACGACTACCCACTTGGGTGAGGCACTTAACTTCTTCTTATCCCCTCGTCTCGCGAAAATGATTGCGAAAATCAGAGAAATGTTTTTAATAATCTTGAAAAATTCAATAGCGGGTTCCCAGGGTAGATTATTTGGAGTCTAAGAGAATTTGAAACTTGTAAATCCACAGAAATTGCAAGAATTGAAATACGATCATGATAAAATTCATATGGTGAGATCATATCGTCTTCTTCCTTACTAAGAATCACAGAAGTTTGCTCAAAGGGTCACGTGCAAGACCTTTTATCCAAGAAGAATTCGCTGATTATACGGCCATAATCTTCCGGGATTAAAGCGTTGAGGTTTTGTTAGCAAGATCAATAGATCTTTATTTATGACGAGCTGGTTCACCTGAGCGTTGCACAGGTTTACTCGAATTGTATCAGTTATGATAAGACGCCGCGCATAGGATCGTCTCCTGTGTCCATCAATTTCGTCGTATTATTTTAGATAGCACATCATCGTACGGTCTCGTTACCTAACCCAGCCTTAGGATACTATTAGGTACTCTTGATGATGCGGATTCATCCTCTATCTCAAGAATTCTATGATTTCCCCATTCGTCCTAATTTGTCATGTGACAATAATAGGACCCATCATAATACGCCATATCTTAATTGCTACTCCATCGGCGGTATGTCGCGGGGAGCCAGTTCATGTATGAGTGCCGTAAATGAGGAAATTGTGTAGTGCAAATAGCGTGCCAGTGATGGCTTCTCCGTATCAGTTATATCCTCTGACGGGGTGTAATGTCTTATTAAAGGGGCAGGAAATTCTCGTAGGCGCCGATGGGCGGCTGCTCAGCTCAGCGCGGTTTCGCCGAAGCCGCCGCTTGCTGTATTTGCGTGATTAATTGGTGGCTTTCTGACGCCGAGATGCGGCATTTCCCGCACCGATAAGAGTCGTCGAGGCGGCAAATCAAATTACGATATGTGAATATCTTGACAATGAGTGAAGGAGGAGATGAAATAATATGAAATAATATTAATGATGAAATATATATGTATATATAAAGTACGAGACCGTATGATGATGTGGGATGATGTGCAACGTGACGCAATACGTTGTTTGCCAGAAAATTAATAGTTATCAATTTATTTGCACTCCAAAAAGCTCAAATTTTAAAACTATTCAACACTATAACTATAACACGATAATTTACGAAAATTCGCTGATACTATCATGCTGCATGATTTGAACTTTTCTCTTGGTCGATTAAAAAATTTCATAATAATTATTGGAAATAAGGTTGGTTAACTTCTCGACCACTAGTGACTTAGTTTTGTATTTTGAAGCGTTGATCTGAATGAATAAAATAGAATGAAAATTTATTAATCCACTATCATTTCATTTCAAACAACTTACAACAAGGTAAAAAACTAAATATTTAGTAACTTTAATGTAACGAAAAACAACTTTTATCTTACATGTTTATAGACTAGGTAGACGTTGTCAATTAGGTAGGTGTCGTCTGTTAGGTATTAATAGTGGCAGCGCTTAATAATTGCGACATAAATGATATATGACACATATGTGACCGTGCAAGGGAAAAAGGAGCTTAACTTGATAGAGGTCACATCTGAGTTCAATTTTTTTTTTTTTTTGCGAATTTATTGTTAAAAATGAACTATTGCAATGGCTCAGAAAATTTTAAAACCGCTATTTTTGAAAAATTTCATCATCGGAATACGTTTGAGGTATTCTGACACAAATCCCAGAGTTTTTTCATTTGTACGTATACATATTTAAATAATTTATTTATTCATCTATTTAAGTGTCCCTCGAGACGATAACTCTCCTTAGGATTGACATAAAAAGTCCGTTCTTGCGCCAAAAAATCAAGCTTCCTAAACGAAAGGATGAGTTTGTTGGCCAGCACTTTTTGAGCACAATGAATTGGTCAAATTTCAAAAATGTACAAAATAAATCAATGAAAATGGCTAAAACGGCTGCAAAACGTTAAATTTATTCTTTTTTGCTTTGTAGAATATTGCTCAAATAAAGTTTATGGACCATACAATAGAACATTCAAAACTTTACGTACAAAATTATATTGAAAAATGAACTTAAAATTCATTAAAATTTGCTGAAAAAATCGATATAACTGCAAAAAACGCTAAAAATTCAAGACCTCAACCAGAAGGACCATTAGCGGCATTGAACAAGGTATCTAAAGGGACACATTAAGTGGCACGATTCTAAGAGGAGCAATGTTGTCATCCTTCACTAAAAAGGAGCGCCATCATGGATTCCACTGGAATATCGGAAGGGGGAAAAATGAGGGGTGCAGTGATAAACACTGTTTAGCCCCTCAAGTGTTGAAAAAACCAAAAATAAAATAATACAACTAAGACTAGATGTAAAATAGGCTAATAACTATATACATGCTAGTATATACAATCAGCAAAGTGAAATAAAAATACGACTAGATATATATAAATATATCACAGATCAGATATATATCACAGAATCGGACCTTATCTGGTCAGGATAATACATCAACCCACTGAGGGGGCTGATGCTGGACTCGGAGGTCCACAAGGGCTGGACAGTCCTCCAGAAAGTGGCGGACGGACAGGTCATCCTTACACCTCCCACACACAACATCTTGAGCTTCTGCACTAAGAAGGTATCTGTGAGTAAGACGGGTCTGGCCAGTGGCAATCCGGTTGACCACTATTCGATCCCTCCTCGGAAGCTGTTTTACGAAATGGCCCACCGGGCTCATGTCCTGAAGGACACCTCGCAGACCAGTGACCTCAACCTGCCATTGATCATGCCAGATGGAATTGGCTTTATGTTGCATGTAGGAGATTCGATCCTCTATGCGTATAGGCAACATATCAATTGAGTTATCACTAATGACTGTACTTTCTAGGGCATCTGCACACTCATTGCCATGAATACCCACATGGCTCGGTACCCACAGAAAAGTAATGGTTGAGCCCAATGTCGTGACTTGGTTTATTATTTCTTCCAGTCTTTTATATGATTCACCGAGTCATGTTATACAAAATCTTGTTATTGTTTAGTTATATTATGGTTTATATAACGAACGTTGCAGGTAGGTATCTACGTTTACTCTGTAACTCAGAGATGATAAATGTAAGTCATGTTCAAGAAATGTGAAATCAATAATAGACTGTGGAGTGAATATTTTTCATTTCTTGCCATTGGCCGTGTTGTTAGCTAGATTACTGCTTCTCATGATGTTTTAGCTTTTGAAGTTTTCATCAATACACTTTGAAAGACCAGCCACGTTTTCAAAATTTATAGGAGCAGTTATTATGAACTTCGCGTACAGGGCACAGTTGTTTTTTGTTCACCTGGAAAAAAACCCTTAAGCTACCCTTAAGCTCCCTTCCCCCTTGCATGGTCACATATAAATGGTTGGCGTAGACGAAGAACCTTTATTCAAACCTCAAGTACATACAAAACTAATTATTGAAAATAATAAACCGAAATTAGAATCAAGAACATGTTCTTTCCCGACTTGACCACTCCTCTTCACATCCTCTCACCCCACAAAACCTCCCAACAAGACAAACCGGAAAGAAGAACCCCACTAGCAGCACACTGGCGGAGGCCAAAACGAAGGGAGAAGTTTAATTTCCAGTTCACGTCAACATCGATTAGTCTTCGGGGTTTGAACTCCTTTTTTGGATCTCGCAAACTCTAGTGGTATTGCCATGGAAAGCGGAGCCAGGAAGTTTTACTACCCTCCCGAACATGTTCTTGCCAACGTTGATCTTTTTCAGCGTTGAACGCTTGAGTGGTATTGAAAACCTTCCCATTTGGAAAAGATGTTGATAGTGGGAGATAAATGAATTCAACACTAGCTGAGTCACCCGTGCGTTGCTCAGGTTGACTTGAATATACGCAAGCCCCCCCCCCCCCCCCCCCTCACCCATCACATTTTGGGACACCCCTATAGATCTGATTTAAAACAATCCTTACTTTTAAGTACTTACTTGAAGTACTTACTTATGAATTACCTAATAGGATCCAACTACTGCGATCAACCCCCAATCCCTCTCCACGAACACCTCCTAATATTTCAGATTAAGAATATTCTTGATAGGTAACCCAAAAGAACGTTCATACTAATCCAATTTCATTCGTCCGAACATCAGATCACCAGTTCGTTCGGTGATGACTAAATTATTTCATTTAATCACCCCCTCCCTCCACCCCTTTTTTTTCCTTACCACAAACACCTCCCTATGGTTGAGGATTGAAAAAGTTTTAATAGCCCGTGATTGAGGTTGGCGTAATCTGAACATATTTGCCCAATCAGATCCCCAGTTTGTTTAGTGATGTCGAAGATACCCCTTTTCAAACCCCCTCCCCCAAAAACACCCCTATGGATCGGAATAGGAAATTTCTGAATAGGCTGTGGCTTTTTAGTGTCTTCCAAACATATTTTATCAATCAGGTCCTCAGTTTATTCAGTGATGATCAAGATACCCCCATTCCACCCCCCCCCCCCCGCCTCCCTCAAAATACCCGTAATGGTTCAGATTTGATAATGTCAAGTAGCCTGTGATTTGAGTTAGTGTTATTCAAACATATTTAATCAATCAGGTCCTCAGTTTTTTCAAGATACCTCAACCCCCCCCCCCCTTCCGACCTCCCTCTTCTGAGAAAACACCCCCTCTGGGTCAGATTTGAAAATTTTTAAGTAGCCTGTGATTTGAGTTAGTGTTATTCAAACATATTTAATCAATCAGGTCCTCAGTTTTTTCAAGATACCTCAACCCCCCCCCCCCCCTTCCGACCTCTCTCTTCTGAGAAAACACCCCCTCTGGGTCAGATTTGAAAATTGTCAAGTAGCCTGTGATTTGAGTTAGTGTTATTCAAACAGATTTTAGCAATCAGGTCCTCAGTTTATTCAAGATACCTCATCCCCCCCCCCCCCTTCTGACCTCCCTCTTCTAAGAAAACACCCCCTTTGGGTCAGATTTGAACATTTTCAAGTAGCCTGTGATTTAAGTTAGTGTTATTCAAACAGATTTTAGCAATCAGGTCCCCAGTTTATTCAGTGATGTCCATGATGCCCCCTCCTCCCCCTTAAAACAACCCCTATGGGTTAGATTGGAAAACGAAGTAGTCCGCGACTCAAGTAAAAGTATTTCAATTTAGTGATGTCCAAGATAACTCCCCCCCCCCCCCCCCCCCAACCTTTATGGTCGGGATTGATAATTTCAAGTGTTTGTGATTCACGTTGGAGTAACCCGAACATATTTCAACATATGAGGAAGCTATACTGCCCTCACAACTTGGCAGACTTTTTTTTTATTGATCTATCTGAAAGAATGGGCCTAGGTGTAGCTGTTCACAACGTGCATCCCTCACATAGCCTCCCATCACATTGCGGTTTCGGCGCGATTCAACTATCAGGCAACGTCGAACAGATACGAAAGGGAGTAATTATGCCACCCAAAGACTACAAAGAACCGAAAAAACTGGGTCCCCCCTTTTATATCTAATTGCCCCACCTGAAAACACCGCAGTATATTACCCTATTAGTCCTCTTTCTCATCGATTTTGAATTAAGCTCCCTCCGCCGTCGTTTTCGGATCCGGCCATAAATTTCTTTGCCATCGATATCAGGGGAGCTCGGAGGTATAAACAAGACTCGCTGCCAAGTGGTTGGATCCTTCCCGCTCCTCCTATTATCAGCTCTTTCTACTTGATATAAAGATTTCCGATGCGAACGTCAAGGCATTGAGTTATGGGCCGTCGCTTCGCCGGTGGGATGGGGCGAGTTTGTCCTCCCCGACAGTCCGCCTATTTGAAAATCCTCCCGTCCTCTTATACTCTGGCTTTCCCGTTTTCTCAATGAATTATTTCTTTCTTGTGGGGAAAAACAGAGAGAAGGAAATTCAGACAGTCTCTTGTTTTCCTTTCTTCTATTTTACCAAAAATATTTGAAAAAAAGAGAGATAAAAACGATGGGTGGTTAATAAGTATGGCTTTCTAATATATTGTTACATGGGCTTATATAATAGGTTAGAGTCAATTGCCGCTAGGTAATAACCATTCCGGTTGAGACGCGGCTTAAAAAAAAAAGAAAAAAACAAGTAGTCGATGAGCGAAGGACGAATCGAAATGAATGAATGCAAAATGGAACTGTAATATGCAGTGTGTCCCAATAGTAAACCCCTCTTCCCGCCATATAACTTGAAAACACAATTTTTAATTTATATTTTGTTTTATATTGCGCTTCTTCATGGTTCGTCAGCTCTAATCCGAGATCCAAATAAAATATCGCAATTCTGGTTCCATCATCGTGTTCAACATTTAAAAATCTTTAAAATAAGGTTTCACATGACATAAAAATGGAATTGTTGTTTTTCGAAACACCCAGTATACTTCCCTCTTTGGGTAGTCCAACAACTTTTGGATTTTTATCCTGATTTTCATTTGCTTAAATCTTAGTATCTGGCACTCCGAAACCCGCCCTCCAAGTTTCACGTCGATATCTCAAAAATCGTGGGAAAACGGTAAGGGGGGAGGGGGGTAATGTTTGCGCATACGCCAACATGAATTGGGTATTCTGTCAGGACCAGACAAGGTCCAGTCCCTGTTGTTGTACCTGAAAGCCATTGAGCTTTACAACGAACTGTGATGTTCTGATCTGTGATATATTCATTTATTCATGTGCATCTAGTCATACCATTATTTAACTAAGATGTTAGTATTTATCATTCGTATATTTATCAATAGTATTTAGGTTTTTGTAAGGATCATATAGTCGTAGTTTAGTTTTTACTACGGGGTATTCCTATCCGCTATAGGGGTTACAAAACGGTCATCGCTGTATCCCTTGAAGCAGAGTGCGGCGATGCCTCGCTTTGCGGGTTATTACAATAATAATAATAATAATTATTATTATTATTATTTCTCCCCCTCTGCAAGCAGAATCTTTGTTTAGTGACGGACGGTCAGCATAGCTTCCCTTAGAATCGTGCCCGTTGCAGTGTCTCTTTGACACCCCTGTTTAATTGCCGCTAATGACCCTTCCGGTTGAGACGCGGATTAAAATCTTTAAAAAAAATAATAATAGTAATAATAATTAAGAGTAATTCTTAAGTATTTAGGTACTGATCAATAAATTAATAAATTAATATAACTGAAGTAGGTGATTACCTACCTACGCTTCACAAGCCCAATAGGATATACAGAAGTTATAATAAACTCGATTTCGGGAAATCAGAATTCCATTGGAATTATATCATCAGCTGATTCAATTGCCTTAGTTTTCAAGGCGATTTTAATCGTCGATTTTATTATGTTTTACTGGTTACGATTCACTCGGATTCACTCCTGGGAACTCGACCAACTTTCAGAAATTGTTTCTGACTCCAAAATCACAATCGTTGTACCATCAAATTTGAGTGAACGGAAATGAACAATAACAACGCAATTGTGAATATGTGAAACTAGCATTTATGTAATACTTTGGTGAATTATGTACGTTTGGCGCCAATGACCGTCTGGTTGAATGCGCATTTAAAAAAAAAGTCCAGTCATGCAGCATGACCCCATGAGCGAATTTTTTAAGAAATCTTCGATTATTTCGATTTTTGACTGATTTTTCAACTTTGAAATTTTTGAAAACTTGATACATATTCTTATAGGAAATTTTACGCTGATTCCGAATATACCACATGTTAGTATGCTGAAAAAATTATTTCGCACAACAAATCGCAAAAAACAGGCTATTTTGAAATTTTTGACTACATTTTTGAAAATTTCAACCCGAAGATGTAATCCGATCATGCTGGCCAACGAACTTGAACTTTCGTTTTGTGTCCTTAACATTTTAAAATTTGTTTGAAGTTTCTAGCACAATTCTACGGATAGTTATCGTCTGGAATGACACATACAAATATACATACATATATACATACATACATATATACATACATACATATATACATACATACATTTAAAAAATGCGTTAAATTCAGAATATGATTCAGAATAGCCTGAAACGGATTTCTGCATAAAATTTTTTCAAAAAATCACATTCTACAAATTTTGAGGCGAGAGCAATAGCTTAATTTTCTTCAAAAATTCGCTAAAATAAATAAAAAACATTCACTCCCGTGTTGATGTCTTTTCTTTTTTCTTGTCGATGCTTAAGCCCTTAGGAAAAGCAAACGAATAAACGCATAGCACCGGGGTGGTTTCGTTCGATTATTTGGGCGGATGCCCAATCATTCTTCAAGATCTTGCCCAAAGATTTCAAGATCTCGGTTGTTGAATATTTCAGCCCTTACGTTCTACCCTTTAGTGTGTGCTTCCGATGTTACTGGCACATTCCCAGTTTGTTTCATATTACTATTTTTTTAATTATTTTAAATCTCACCAAAAGTATATAAAATCCATTCATAGGGACGTCCCTGTAATGTATGCATTATTGATAACAAATCGTTTTTTCCCCTTCTTTTTAGGAGGGAACTATTCGCCGTTAACCAGTTTCTCTCCGTTTGAAGTTGAACGATATTTGCTATTCATTCACGAAGAGTCCGATCAACGCAACCTTTGACCAAATAAAGCTGCTGTGACGAGAAGTAACTACCTCTTAGTTTACTTCCAAAACATACTGAATCAAACTCATTCTGAATCAAAACTGAAGTACCAGGTTTCGGTCGTTTTGGATTCATAATTCATAAGACCCCTTTCATTCAGGTCCGGTCTATTTGACAGAGCGGGCAGCGGCTCTACAGCCAACATTATCCTTCACCTGCTTCACAAACGAGGGCGCCCTCACTGGACAAACGGATCACCGAGTTTCAGTGCCGCTCGAACTTGCTCCCGCAGAACGGCCCCTTTCCCTCATATGGTATCATTTCTGATATATGTTGTTAGACCGTTAGTTCTCGATAACCCCCCTCCCAGAGGATTATGGGAGTTTTCGAGGCGGAAAGCTGCACTTTCAGAGGGCGTGTATTTTAATTCTGGCTTTCGCGGATCGGTTATGTGAGTTTCCCGGGGCATTGGGGGGGAATTCGGTGCGGAACGGCCGGATCCTACGAGGAAGTTGCTGGTTCTAGACAGTCATTTTCCGTTCGGTGCTGCCACTGAAGCGGCAATTCCGCGGAGCTGTCGTTGCAGTTCAGTTCAGTTCCGGCCCGCATTACATACACACACCGTATAGGTTCAATGGAGCTCGGAATCAACGAGCTCCTCTAGAATCGCTATGGTATTTTCAAAGAGCACCGACTTCATGCTGGTTCCGTCTCTTTATGCTGATGAAAATGAAAATCGGTCGTGGACCCCATAACGCAATACAGTCGATACGTTAAAACAAAAATAAATAAATAGATTTATTTTAATATATAACTTCAAAAATAAAAATTAATGAGCGTTGCCTATGGGTGCGAAAAAGGCATGTAACTATTTTTATATGGGAGAAGATCCCATCCTAAGAAGTTTGGCATCGACCGCACTTTCCTACGATGAGTAGTTTTCGTTCTATGATTTTTCAATGTTTCGAACACGGGTGATGTCAAAGCGCCACTTCCACGTGGGTGGGAACCCCCTGCACTCATTGTGACGTCACCAGTGCAAACTAAAAAATCTTAAAAAGATCGAGGCTCTACTGACGGATCATGTCAAATTTCTTAGAATGGAATCTAGGGTGGGGCAACATAACCCCCCGATTTGAAATGAGCGCCATTCCGCTCAATGATAATGTGGATGGGTGGGCGTGGTCTCAATTGATAGATAAGTTTTAAAGTTTTGTTACCACCAAGGTCAGGACGGAGCAACGGCTCACACGGCGAGGAGTTCGATGGCTTTGTTGAGGGAGCACTTCCCTGGACGCCTTTCAAAGGCTAAGCACCAATGAATTATCTTGAAAATGTTCATGCATACAGTATCTACGTTCGATAAAATGTGGAAAAAATTGTTTATTGTGCCTTAGTTGAAATCATCCTATTGAGCTAGAAGATCGTGCAGGTACTTTGATTCGAAAACTGTTCCTTCGGTTTTCAAATTTCGAGTTTTCACTTTGAAAAGCAAGAGAATTCAAAGGCCACCATAATAAATTCAGAACGAAGGGTTAAAACAATTGGGACGTGGGTTTCACCATTAAGATCAGCAGGTTTTATCTTGAAATACGTTATAATTTTCATCTCATGCAATTTTCTAACGTTCTTCGGGGCATCTCACCCGAAAGAGTGGTAACTCATTCTATGATTCGTTCAGTCAATACTTCACAAGAATTTTTGTATTGGTCGCTTTTATCCCACTGATTTTCTCCTAATTATAACCTTACTGAACAACACCTCATCAAATTTTACATAGAGCGTGTTCTGTTTCAGGCGAATCGCTAAAAAAAGAAACTGTAGGTCGTAATTTCCGTTAAAGAAAACCACTCGTTTTTCATTGCTTACGTTTTATTTTGAGAGATAGACATAAAACGTTTTGATGTCTCCGTTCCTCTTTTGCGGAATTCCTCTACTTGAAAAGTACACTTTCTAACAGGAGTACCCGACATTCGGAAGCGAGACCTCGAAAAGCTCAAAGCGAAGAGGGAAGTTGATGCGTAGCTCTCACATTTGCATAAATGAATGTAAAAACAAGATAAGTAAAACTGAATGTATAACGTGTATGAATATTCAAAAGGACAAAAAGCGGTAGAATAGGAATAGCGGTGCCCCCCTCTCCACCCCACCACCATCAAGTCACTCTTGGCCCTCATCCCTTTTCCCGTCAACACGGCCGCTCTGCAATATTCGATGTCCGCTATTTCTTCTAAGGCCTCCGTTAACCAAAATCACACACTTAATCGCAGTTAACTTATTATTATGATTGCATTATCACTTGACGATAGTAGTAGGTGCATTATGGTTAACTAAGGATATTGCAAGTCATTATGCAAGTGTCAAATACACACGAAACAGAGTCATGCACCTGTGGGCAGTGTTGGGCATAATCTTATCGTGGTATACGATTACGATTGTAATCGCGATAGTTATTCTTTGATTCTGAGTCAACTGCGATTATATTCGTATTCGTGTAATCGTATTCGTCTGTCGGTGATTACCCGAATACAACCCATAAAATCCTCAATCAATTCCTTCAAGTCATCAATTTCAATAGGGCGTCCCTCCTATAATATGCGAAGCCTTGGTAATATTACCTAGCTTCAGAGGGACGTCCTTGAAGCGAATTCAACGATTGGAGCCCAGCCTATTGGTCTCAAAACTATTTCAATAGGACGTCCCTCTAAAGATAGGTAATATTAGTAAGGCTCCGCATATTATACGAGGGACGGCCAATTAAAATTGATGACCGTGACGCATTTTTATGGGTTGTATTCGTGTAATCGCCGACAGACGAATACGATTACACGAATATAATCGCAGTTGACTCAGAATCAACGAATAATTATCGCGATCACAATCGTATTCGTATTCGGCGATAAGATTATGCCCAACACTGCCTGTGGGCTACTGTAGTCAAACCCACACCGCTGGGAGCTGATTGAGGAGTTTATATTTGAAGTTCGAGCCAAAAAATCATTGTAGAGAAGGGAATGGTACTAAGATTACAGTAATTCAACAAACAAACAACTCAAGGACAGACAGGCTTTTTTTGTTTCCGAGTCTACCTATACGTAGTGGAAGAAGTATTACCTAGAGAGTTTTTGTACTTCTCGCATTCATTTTCTCGTATACGAAAATGGCCTTTCCGAAACTAGAAGAGGTGTTCGTTACGTGGAAACACTTTTCAGAACGGAAAGAGTCAGCTTTACTCGTGCTCAGCTTTTTCGGAATCGTAATTACGAAACGAAAACTTGACCTTCTTCTAGGATAACACTCAAGAATAACTTAGCAACTGTCATGCAGTTGGCATGGATACACGTAAACACCCGACAAAATCGCCTGAATTTTCCCCGTGCCGCCTATTGTTGTTGGTTTAACCTTTTTATTTGTCTTTGTTTCGTGCTTTTTCTCCGCACCTCAACCAGAAGGGTCATTAGCGGCATTTTGTTCTTGCTTTCGACGTTTTATCGAAGATTTCAGCTTTTTCATTCTGAAGATTTCGTTTCAAGGTTCATTTTACGCGTTTTAAAGATTCGTGTTCTTCACGGCTGAATCGTTTTCATATGATGTAGAGGTAAGTGGTCGTTGTTTCTTTATTCATGTTATATTTCGGAAATAGTCTACTGTGACAATTGAGTTTTGAGCAGTGATTCACTACAAGAGTCACGTTAACGTCTCTGTAAGAGTTCTCTTCCTCTCGGGCTTACGAAAACGCTACGAGAAATCTATGCAAAAAGGTTAGCATTCACCGTGCTCGCTCTAACAGCTTGTTTTTGTGCTTACGAGAAATACCAATACGAGAAATACAAAAACTCTCTATTGTTTTCATTTTCAAGACAAAAGAAATTTTTGGTCTCCAAAATCGAAATTTCTAGTCGCATTTTACGTTTTAGACCATTTTGAACTGCTTTGGTTCCATGACTGTCTCTGTCTGCCTGTGTGAGTGTCTGGTGTGTGTGTGTGTGTGTTTGTATATGTGTGTGTCTGCCGTGTGTCCGCAAATCCTTGTAACAAGCTTATTTTCCACAGTTTTCATCCGATTTGGATGAAATTTTCAGGGAATGAGCGTGTTACTGTGTAGACGTCCCCTACAAGTTTCATCGTTTCAGACTCAATGCTTCACTCTACTACCCATGCGCATACGTAAATTCTACCAAGCATCGTTTTTAACACCCTGGTCGTCCGATCTCGCTAAAATTGGGATTATAGTTGGAGAATGACAATTTTAGTATCTCAAATAAATTTCAAGATGATTAGATCAATAATATTACTGCGCATGCGCCAATGTGAAATCCTTTCAACGCGGGTTAATTGTAAATGGTCCCGTACATATTTCATTGTTCCAACTAATCAGTTCATTTTGAGTATGCGCGAAATTAAATGTAATTTGTTATTATCAAAACACAGCTATACTAGGCCATGGTACAGTTAAACATTTACGATTCTATTATGACTTCCGTTATTTATTCTTTACACCACCAATTTTAAAGGAAGAGCCAACCATAGATCACAGTTTTGTATCGACTGTAAAAAGAGCGTTTCAAAATTTATAGTGATTTACCTATTCAGTATGTTTTCATAGCTTCAGGTTTCTATACAGCGTTAGTGATGATCTTGAAATTGGAGAGCCTCATCTGCCTCATAAAACAAAAAAACACCATTTGACTCAACACTATAAAATCGATAGAACATCGTAAACCGATTTCGTAGGGGGAGCTCAACGTCAATTTTTGATGAATCTTTCAGGCAGATAAGAAGAGCCCCTCATCACAATCAAGAGAGTAGAAGGCAAGAGGGGGGCCGAGAAGCGGTAATGGCTTTGTATCGGACGCCTCTCAATTATTTACAAAAATTGCCGCGCGACAGCGCTGCGAACGGTAAAGGTATAGCTCTTTCCCCGAAAATGTGTCTATAGAAAATTTATTCTTTGGGCTGTTTTTACGAGTTGAAAGTGTTTCCATGTTAAGAATGCATCCTCCGCGTGACTGAAAAAGACCCGTTTTCCATTATTTTAGATTATGAAAAGGGGAATAGAAATACTTCTTGATGGATACTCTTCCAAGAGATAAACGTAAACAGACATATTTATGGACAAAAGCGTCAAGGTTCTCAATTTATTTATTACACGGAATTTGGAAGTAAACCCAGTTACAATTCATGATTCAGATGGCGGATTTCAAAGAACGGTAAGCTTGATTGTTGGTCGTTGTTTTTTTTTTTTTGCATTGAATAATTCACACTCAAGAACAATGACACAAATCACAAATCGTTTAGTTCAGACTATAATGAATAAAATAGTGACCATTCACAAGAATTTGTATTCGATAGTTTTCCTATCTGTTGCGAGTCTACCAGTTGCAAAAGTCTTCAACAGACTCACTTTTGAATACAGAAACCGCAGTAAATTACCACATAAAGGGTTATTATCATTGTATCCGATAGCCGTTCTGGGTTAAACTTGTTAGGTAAGTAGGTGTAGAATGTGTAACGATGGTCTAACCGTAATCGCACTTGTAAATACGAGTAAGAAACTTTATGGTTATTTAACGTTGTTAGGTGAAAGTAAATGTGTTTTTAGAGATGAAATTTATCACACCACTGGGAAGCTATTCTGGATATACGTTAATTATATATACAGGTTAATTATACCTATAATAAAGAGATATAGGTTAATTAGACCTATGATAATTATATTTATATAGGTTAATTGCATTCTATTTTTGACCACAGTCATTTCTTGATTGACAATAATATTTATGTGTATCTGACGACTAAATACAGTTGTTTAGTATTTAAACAGTGTCTTATCCAAATACTCAATTTGGGGGCCAATCGAGCGTGGTGACGGAACCTCAGAAAATGGGAACGGGGACCTTTGCGCGTACCTAAAGAAAAGGCTCATCCGCGCACAAAAGAGACATTCATACATGCGTCCGAGTTGAACATCACTGAAAACTTAACTACCCTGTATAAGAATATTTGCTGAACAATGCTGTCAACATATGTTGTCTCATCAGTAAATGTGATTTTAAAAATAAAATTAACCTCGTCATTTAGAAAGTTAGTTTCTGGATGATTTTTGAGGCTTTTCCAATGTATCGGGCTTATTTCAAGTTCAACCAATAGTTCGTTTTGTTATTTCATTTATTTAGAATGTATCCGCCATCTGAAACTTTATTTGGTTTGATTTGATTTCATGTTTGGTACTGAAATTTTATTGGACTCAAATGGGATTCACACTGGTAAGTGCCTACGTGGATATTCTTCAAAGAATGCTACCATAGAAATGTCGTCCATAAAGCTAGAATGCAGCAAATTAGAATGTGTCGGAATAGAGCTGCTTGTCTAGTATATTATCCACTACCGTTCGGGCGACCTCTGTAGAGTGTTGTATAGCTGCGATGACTCGGTGCTTATCTTTCACAGGATCTCCGGTAGTTTTGACGTGGAACCAGACTCGGAAGTAGTAAGTGGAGTTGGGCATCACGAAGACGAAACTCGGACTGCAAGTCTCCTTCGAGACAACAGTTCACCGTTCCGCTTGTAGCCAGCAAATATGGGTAATGTATGTTCCGCGGGGCAGAATGTAAGAGCGTGTCCGGAGGTGAGAGAGGTGGGTGTGGAGAGTGGTGGAAGTAACTCCCCCATCTTGGAGACGGTGGGAAGTTGTTAATCAAGCCAAGTGCGCAATGCACCCTTCTGCTATTAAAGGGCGGTCCTTTCTGCTCCTCAAAACCCTGGTTCTCCCGTTTCAAGGAACAACTCTGTGGGTCACAGTAGCCATAATTAACACAGACGTAAATTATTTACGAACCAGGTAGAAAATTAATTACCTAGGTAGTTCGTGTGATAATGATAAATCAGACAGAGAGAGAATGAAAGAATGAATACATGGGGATATACGTACCTAACCTATTCATCAATTTTCTAGATTAATTTTCCCGTTTATTGTTGAATTGAAGGTTAAAGAACTCCTACTCATTTTAATTAGCAACAGGGACGATTCGTCCCGGCAGACGCTTCAATGTTTCTGTTGGTTAAAGATAGATCTCCAACTAGGATCCCAATGGCCTGGAAAAATTTAAGGGAACATACCGTTTCGCCCCCATCCACCTGAGTTCACTAGCAAATGAGGTACTTGTAACAGGCTGATTGCCTGTTATACTAATTTTTATACTGGGATTAGGCCCTAAAGATGTTTTATTCGTAATATAACGGAATAATAAGACAAATAGGTACACAGATTTAAAGGCATTAATTTGCTGGTTCATTCAAGAACTGTAAGTATAGCTCCAGTAGATTCTACGGGAGTTCTAACTAACCTTGAGAGGAATTTACCAAGGATGGTTCTACAGTTTAAGTAGAAACACTGTAAGGAATCTGGATGAAGGATCAGTCAAGGGTTAGCAATATAGGATAATCAATAGGGTTTCTAGAATTCTATATGAAATCGTTTATGCGTTAATAGGACTGTTTGGTTTTAGCTTACGGTCTGGTAGAGTTGAGCAACAAGAGTGAGAGGTCCCCTCTTTTGTCCTGAGGCCTCTCCTGCCTATCGGCGCACCCCTGAACAGCACGTTGGTTGTGTCGTGACTGGCCTCGACAGCAGATAGCGTACCCTGTCGCCTCATCACATATTACAATGGCGCCAACATTTTTGAATTAACATTTAAAAACAGCTTCATTTTCTCCGAAAATTTGCTAAAAAGAAAGCACATTTTGAAATTATTCATGTACCCTTGAAATCCAGCAATATATATTTACTTGGGTTTTGTAGAGAATACTCTGTGGGATAATAGGACTTTTGCCAGCATCCAGGTGTTCTTCACAATGGCTCTCTTTGGTATGTCGGAATGGATTTTCTAATGGAGTGTACAGTGATGGATATGTGGATCCTGGATCCATCATCCCAAGTGTGTTGTTTCTGGATCTTACAAGCTTATAAACGTGAAACCGCCCTCAAATCACAGCTAACAGACTTGCTAGGGTAAAGTGAGGAAATGGGATACCCTTAACATCGTCATTCAATTTTATCTTCCAGAATGATTGTGCATACTTCAAATTGGTTTCATTGTACTACAAATTTATTGAATTTTGTTAATTCGGACATGTTTTTACAAGATAGTAGATCAAGTTTTCGCTAAACCTCTCTAAAGCGAAAATGTGTGTGTCCAACACCACCAGTATGGTAATCAGGTCCCATGAAGGCATGTGCCAGTGTGCTATAAAAAGAGCAATACTTCACTAGTTTATAATTTTTTTAATGAACGCATGGCAAAACATTCACGCCTAGGCGTAAACCGGAACTAATTAAGCTATACTACCGAATGTAGAAACATCAACTGAAGAATTCCTTGGGATTGCTTAGGTATCTCCATAAATAATACAGTCATTTGACTTATAGTTACAGTTAAAGTTATTTGAGTTGACTGTATTTATTTCATCTATATGTCGTAGGAAAATACCTATGCTGAGAATTTATCCTTTAGTATATCTTCGTTGTAAAAAAAATTCATCCAGACAAGCAAAATGCGAACTTATTAATATTAGAACTCAACCTCATACGAATTAACCGAAACCAAAACGACATACCACAGAATACATCTCCTGGAAACAAAGTGTTTCAGCTCGAGGAATTTATTGGATCACAAAGTTTTAAATGGTCAATAGAAGATTGTCCTTCGGAACAAAAATATTGAGCTTCCTGCTGACATCCATCGCAATTTCATTATGGAGTAATGGGTTCCACTGAAAATAACGGGTCCCATTTCCCCATAGCCGACATTCTCATAACCCCACTCGTTAATATTTTGTAAAATAGACGCTGACGCATTATTTCTGAACGGATCGTGAAAAACTAAGAATTATTCGAAAGATAGAGAGTAGTTCTAACGATTGTCACGAAGAAAATATTATAACACGAAAAAATAAGAGATTTACCTTGTTTTGAAGTGGTAGCAAAAATAATAAGAAAAAACTTTCAAAACTTGGAAACACGATATGTTCGTCATTTGCTTAACCTACTGTAATATTGTGGATAAAATTAGGCCCTCTGCTTCCAAGCGAATTTCAGTTCCAGTCGGAGTGCTAAAGAAGCCTGATTTCTTCAAAATTATGTGGGATACTATTATCCCGTGGATTCCATTACCCAATTTACCCTATTAATACGTTTTTGGTACAAACTGCTTATAATAATAGGTCATTATTGTTCCTCAACCCTCATACCTATAACATTTATGTTAGTTGTCTACTTGAAATATTTTGTCGTTCGGGACCGGCGTCAGCTGAGTATGACGAAATAATTGAACGACCGAGGTATCTTGCATGAAATATGATACAGTGATGTAGCCTATAAACCTACTTAATATCAGAGCCTACTCATTAATATGAAACTGAATTCCAAAGGAAATAGGTCACCTTTCATTCAAAAGGTTTATAGAAATATATCGTCGGAATTCCGTTATCACTAATTTTGCAAATGGATGAATCAAACGGGGAGTATTTTGATCCGCCCTTCAAACGCACTCGGCATTCAATGGCTTCATCGTGGGTGTTTGTGTGTATAGTAGTTGATGTCTCGCGTCGAACGCTTGAATGTGTTTTTGTGTCCGTCTATGTGCGGCCGTGTGGGTGCACGAAAGCTCCCGTCTTTTGAATATCGACCGACCGAAACCGTATTAACGAGATTTCCTGTATGATTTATGATAATCCAGCCGGCGCCGGACGGGCTATGAAATTGTTCCCTTTTTATAAGGGCTCTGTCGAGGAGTATTTGTAAAAATGCTTCCCCCCTCCCTCCCTAGCAGCCATGAGCCATCAGCGATAAAGAGGGGGTCTCCTGAAGAATCGATATAGACCTCATACATATTTAGCCCCGTTCTAAGAGTATTTACACGTCGAGTTCTAAGGAGCCTCATCAATTTATTAATTCGGTTAGCGTCGCTGGGGGGAGGTGGAACCTTGTAGGTGCGATACCCCTGTGCTCACCAACCTTGTATGTCACCTTCTACCAAACAAGTATATTTCTATCTACATTGACATAATTACGGTTTTCATTACAACAAATATTACGATTCCATTGTTCTTATTTAGGTACATTTAATTTTTACTAAAATTGATACTTATCTACATTTAAGTATGTACAACTTTTGGCCCTTAACTTCCCTGATGAGGTCTATCCCTATGGAGTAGAACTGAGCACCGTTGAAGATGGAATAATCCAAGTACCAACTACTAGAATGGAGAAAAGTGGAAGGAGAAAACCACTACACTGCAGTAGAGTAGTGAGTACTTTCGTCGAATGAACAGCCGCTTCACTGTAGTACAGTAAGCGAGTCCTTCCCTTGCAGGGAAGATCCACTGTACTGTAGTACAGGATCAAGAAATTTTCTCGCAAGGAAAAACGGTTGGACTGGAATGCTAGAACGAGTGCATTTCTTGCAAGGAAATAACGCCACGCTCTATTACAGGTGCGAGTACTTTTCATATAGAGAAAAACAGCTACGATTCGGTAAAGGAACGAGTCCTTTCCTTCCAAGGAAAATTCGCTATTCTGTTGAATAGGAACAATTACTTTTGATATCAATAAATACCGCTTGGCATTGGAACAGTAACGAGAACATTTCTCGCAAAGGAAAATCCGCTACATTAAAATCCGCGTAGTGGAGGAGCAAGGACGTTTCCCGTAGAAAATAGACAGGGTAATGACGAAAAAATTGGGGTTTTCCGGTAAATTTTGTGACGCTACCCAAGCTATGATTCTCAGTTTGATTTTCATGATTCGAATTTTTTTCGATTCCAATTTTAGTCTAGTTGTGCAATAAACCTTGGAGATTTTGGATTATCAGTTGATGGTAATTTCAGAGGATACATAAAGATTCCTTCCAGCACAGCCCGCGATGATGTTTTCACTATCTTTATATATAATTCCGAACGGTCTTTGAAATTGTGAAGAACTTTGCGGTCCGATTTCAGTGTTAGACGGCTCATTCGAATCAGCATGGCCCCAAGTTTGTTGCAAAAGTGTCGCCGTTCGTCTCTATACCCGCCTTGATCGTGTTCTGGGCGGTCCTTATCAACGAGAGTTGTTTATTAGGCTGTGGCGGTAACAACAGTTGCCATCAATTCACGGTAAGTAAGAAACGTAGTGTAGTTACTAAAATCTAGGAGAGTTATTTCTGAACGATCTTTGAAATTGTGAAGAACTTCGCGAACCGATTTCAATGTTACACGGCCCCAAGTGTCGCCGTCCGTCTCTGTGGTTTTCTTGATCGTGTTCTAGATTAGGGCTTTCCAAGCCCTAACAGGCCTCTAGTTCTCATACAATTTCTTTGACTTTTTTTTGACATGGATATGTCTTTGCTCTGGGGGGTCAACCAAAAATTTCCGTGATGCAAAATTTGTGTCACAATTTCAGTGTTTTTCACGTACAATCCAGCCGTTGCTAGGGGAATGGAACTTCCGCAGTTTTCATCGCCCATAAATCGTACGCCACTCGTTGGAAAGCGCTTGATTTATGTGATAAATCTTCACATCTCAAGCTATCATTTTCCACCTTCTTACGTACCTGGCTACATTCCTAAACTAAGTTGAATGGGCTATAAACAATTTTAATAAGCAGGTTACAATATTCTTAACGTAAAACAATAGCATCATTTACTCCACTCCATAGGAAACATTTTCATCATCTTGACAACAGTCGACTGTTAACAACAACTCATTGTAGTGGCTTCTCTCCACAGTTATTTTCAACATTTCTATAAGTAAACAGTTGTTTTGTTGGAATTAGTCGGGATGCGGCCATGCGGCCCAGGGATTTGTTTAAAGTTCAAGGATTTGTTTACAACTCTCGAGGACAACCGTTATGAAATCCCCAATCAAAGACATATCCATGTAACATGGTATCTGCTTGTAAAGCAGATAGTGGAACTCGTTTACGAGTTGTTTAGTTAGAAGATACACGGTTAGTTTTTTCTTTTTAGAGCTAGAATTCAGTCTAGTCATACAATAAACCTTGGATATTTCAAAATTATTATCGATGGGAGTTATGGAGAGAGTTATCCCGATAAATCACGATATTTTCGTTATTCTTGCCGATTTATTTTTCACAAATATTTTATTTATTTTTCGTTTGAGATGTTCTGAAAATAGGGGATTTCATTTTGATGGTGGATTTTGGTGAGGAGGAGTGATAGAAGAGGAAATGAACTGTAATGTATACGCTTTCTCAATTAACTGGTTTTGGTTATACATTTTTCAGTGGACTATTTTACTATTTTTCTCGATGTAATTGGTCTCTGAGTCATTTTCAGTAAATTAAATTTTAATAACAATGCTTGGGGGAGGGGAAAAAAAATCTTGATTTTATTTTATTTTTTCAACTACTTTGTAAAAGCAGGCACTGTCAAGTGGGTCAAGTGGGGGGGGGGGGAGGCTTGTAACAAATTCATGATAGGTTATAATGGAGGGGGTATCAACCAGTGAAATCACGATCTCCTTTCTCTACTATGTCCAAACAATACATGGGGACGTCCCTGGAGTGCATGCATTAGTTACCAGTATGTTTAACCAGCTAGATTTACGTATTGAATAACTAAGAGGTTCGGAAGTTCAATAAATACTGATGTCAAATTGAGAGGCAAACATACCAATAAAACCAAATGTCATCAATCAACTTCAAATAGCATGAACTGAAAAATGAACGCATAATTCTATTATTTATACCAATAAATACTTAAATTAGATTATCTATAACAAACAAATAGATGGACAAAATGATGATTGGGTGGTGTGCCTATACTCCTAGTTAGTGGATCACCTCCCCCCTTTCGATAATATATCTGTGTATACAATGTTATTATTTTCCTCAGCCGCATTCATTGAACACGAATAGTTTGATAAGGATGGAGAAATTCTAGTGTGCAGGGGAATAGCGGAAAATACTGCCGTACTAAGAATAGATCCCGTATCTGACCAAACCCTACTTTTGGGAAAATGCGTCTCAGGGTTTTGAATTGAAGTTTCCTGATATTAGCTCTATTTTACGTTGTCTCGAGCTCCAAAAGTACTCATTCCAAAGACAATTACTCTCTGAAACGCGTGGTGTGGTGGGAAAAACATTATTTTGGTCAGAAAAGTGCTAAAACAGGTGTAAAACATATGAACTAGGCGATTTCCTCGTAGCTGGTGCACATACGAGTTTTCGTTTTGCAGTAAGACTGATACGGTTTTTCTAATAAAAATAGTTTCTAATAGTTCCACTCTGCGTATCGGAAAAAAAATTGTTTTCTCGTATATGCAGGATACTAGGAAAAATAATTGTGGTTGCCAACCTCCGAAGACCGTGTATTTGATCTGACAGGAGAAAGTAGATTTGTATGATCAAAATTTATGTATTGGCCATAAAATAGAAAGCTTTAAAGATTAATTCCTAAGGACAATGATTCTCTCAAAATTCAGAAACTCGTAAACGAGTTTACAAGCTTCAAGCAGATACTCCGCTTTACAAGCAGATACCAAAATGCATGGATATGTTTTTGATTGGGTATTTTATAACGGTTGTCCTCGAGTTGTCCTCGACTGTTGTCAAGAGGATGAAAATGTTTCCTATGGAGTGGAGTATGCTATTGCTTTACGTTAAGAATATTGTAACCGAATTATTAAAACTGTTTATAGTCCAATCAACTTAGTTTTGGAATGTAGCAAGGTACGTAAGATAGGTAGCTTGAGATGTAAACATTTATCACATAAATCAAGCGCTTTCCAACGAGTGGCGAACGATTTTTGTACGATGAAAACTGCGGAAGTTCCATTCCCCTAGCAACGGCTGGGTTGTACGTGAAAAACACTGAAATTGTGACACAAATTTTGCGTGACGGAAATTTTTGGTTGACCCCCCAGAGCGAAGACATATCCACGTCAAAAAATACTGGGAAGGAAAATCGAACCTGCCACTGATTCCGAAATCGTGTCAGACGCCACGAGTCCTAAAATACTAAGAAATAATTTATTATCTGGACTTTCAGGAGTGTCACAATTCGTTTGTACCTGAATACTAATAAAATAATCGTATCTGACGCCCACGTTTTTGCTCCAGAAAAGGCCAGTCACGGGATTTTCATTAGTAAATGAACCAAAACGTAGTTAATGCGATAATTGTAAGCCATTTTTGAGGCATTTCCCGTTGAGATATGACTTGGAGACTAGCAAAATCGAAAGAAACCACCCCCCAAAACGGGTGGGTACCATTAACTAATATATGGCCAAAATGCAGATATGGAATCTATTCTTAGTACGGGAGAATAGACGTCAGGTGAAAGAGGCCTCTGGCATTTCCAGGTCTTCACGGAGCTCGACTCAACCCCCCCCCCCCCCCTCCTCGCTGGTCGAGCCTGATTAGCGCTGCTTTCCACGCACCTCAGCAAGAGAAGCGCTAATCGGATGCTACCGGCATGAGAATTAGATCCCCCTTCTCACTCACTCATCCCATTTCACTCTCTCTATCTCGCTCTCTCTCCCGCCACCTCCTACACCTAACGCCGGGCTTCTGTCCCTGAAGAGTCTAATTGACCGATTTCAATGGGCCGGAGCGTATCGGCGACGTTTTTTTTTTTTCGGACTCACCTTCGGTTAACTGCCGGCAGCCTATACCGTTCTATTCATTGTTCAGACTCGGCCCCGACACGTATAGTCGGCTCATACTACCGTTACAGTTGGGGCCCAGTTAGCTGTTCCGGGGCTAAATGGCTTTATTCACTTCTCAATACACTACGTTCCGATAGAGGCGGGACAATGATTAGTGCCGGAAAGGGGCACAGTAAAATATGGAGGACAAAGTTGAAGAGGGGGATAGAGTAAAATATAAATCAAATTCACCTTATTTGTATTGCATTGCGCAAAAAACGCAATTTATACAAAATACGAAACGAGCAGTTTCTATAAATTTAGTACAGATTAATAAACACACTGAAAATATTGCAAGGAAAGGAAAGTTCTTATCGATGTATCACTGATTTCCTCCCCTTCAGTATTAGCATACGAAACTACAAGAGATAGTTGCCGTTTTCTGAAATCCAGTGAAATGACAGTATTCACCCCGCAACCCGCCAATGAAATGATCTCTGGATCTCACCAATGACACCAATTAAAACTTGATCGCTGACAAGCGATCCCTTGGAAGCGGTGGAAGGCTATCGATGATACAGAAATCAGTCCAATACGTCCATTTTCAGATGTATTATAGTGATTTTCATACAAAAAATGTAGCAGACATATTAAATGATTTTTTTGTCCAAGGAGGTGGAAGAAAGATGTACATACATACCACCATACATTGAACTGTTGGTTTATAGGAATAAGGAATTGAGGATGAAAGAGAAGTTTTAAAGTCCTTGAGAGGAGGAAGTGGTCCTGGTTTAGCTATCATAACTGCAAAAATGATAAGGAGTGTATCAGAAATAATTTTGCCAGCTATCCAACATATTGTCGTTCTTGGCGTGAAAAACGGAATTTTACCTGATATAGGTATTGGAGCATTCAGTAATAGAAACCATATTTAAGCTCGGTGATTCAACTCTCGCTACTAACTATAGACCTGTCTCTCTCTAATCACTAATTAGTAAAATATTGGAAAATATAGTTAAGAAGAGACAATTTTTTGACATTTCAGAATCAATTTGGTTTTCAGAAGGGAATCAGCACCCAAGATGCCATAGGTATCGTCGGAGGTAGAATGTCGTATCAATGGAGAGGAAAAGGTACTGGCTGCCTTCCTTGGTATCGCCAAATGCTTTGATTGCGTGAAACTCTCGTTTCACTGCTGGTGAAATTGAAGGAATGGGGAGTGCGAGGGAAGGAACAACTGGATCCGTTTTCTCAGCAATAGGAACCAGTAGGTTAGAGTTCGGACCAGAAATATTTCGTCGATTCCTCAGGGAACAGTGTTAGGCCCGTGTTCTTGTTCTTAATTTTTGCAAATAGTCTCTGTGAGCAGCCGCTCTACAGGTGCAGGCTGGTATCATTTGCTAATGCGGTCAGGAGATTCCCACAAAGAGCAACAGCATAACAGTCAAATGGCATTAAACACTTGTAGTTAATTAACTGTAGTTAATTGGCACAGGAATAATTCATTAACCACAAATGTTGAAAATACAAATTACAACGTATAGGTAGATGGTAGAAAATCCAATAGAACTTTCCATCGAGATCGGAGACTGACTCATCGGACACACCTTTGCTATTTTGGAATGTAAACTAACTCACACAGAGTGCGAAGATTGAGTTTAATACAATACACAACAATTAATCGATGGAATTCCATATTGAGAATAATATCAAATCAATATATACATTATTTATCGCATCATAAGAACTCCAGCCCCTACTACTAAGCAGACTAGGAGGACCACCACCGGCGCTAAGCTCCTTCCGCCCTCTGCACCCCTGGATGACAGGAGCTCGGAGATATCCGCGTACTCCAGGAGAAAAGTCCTCGTCCGGCCGAATGAATTATTTTCTTCCTCGTCAGATAAAACCTGGCATTCCTGTTTACTTGGGCCATCGATCCCCAGTGCTGGGGAACGGACAAGAGCTCATATATTTTATTCACTGCCGACGGGACCTACCTCCGCTTGCTTCTCAACTTTTTGGGGACCCGAAATCGTCATAGTTCTGCGTTAGTTTCTTGGAACACTGTCATGTTGAGATGTCTCACAGGATGTTTCATAATGCTGAAAAATGGCGCAAGAAATTAATATCCAATTGGTCTTTCTTTCTTCTTCTTTTGAAAATATAGGTAATTTTTATTTACTTTATTCAGATTTTCAGATTTACTTATTTTTTATGGGAATCAAGTCGATTCAAGATTGTAAGTCTGGCTCAAACCACCTCCACGATGTTCTGCGTATTTCCCATCCATTGATATAATTTAGACTACTTCTGACCACTCCAAACCCTGGATACTGTTAGCATATTGATGGCCATACAATGCTCCATAGTCACATTCTCACGTTCAGTGGCGCACATCATCTGCAGCCACTCCATCGGGGGTATTCCATGAGAGACGATGCTTTGATTTGTGGGTTATTATTATTAAGTCTTATTATTATTAAATCTTCCCCTCCGTTTAGTGAAGCGGGCTCACCACGGTTCCCCATAGAATCGAGCCCATTGCAATGTCCCTTTGACTCTTTGTCCGCTAATGACAATAAGTAAATACAATGACAATAAGTAGATGTTTAATTTCTCGCTTTTTTTAAGTTTTACCGATTTTTTCAGCGAATATTCATGAGATTGAAATACATTTTTGATATATAGTATTTCCAGCTAAAATCCAACATTTCTCAAATTGAAGCCAACATTTTCCAAATGAATTCAACATTTCCAAATAGAATTCAACATTATATGAAATTTATAAAAATCAAAAAGAAACTCATAATGAATTTTTTGATAAATTATTGTTTTTGGGATTTTATTCATCATTTGCCACCATTTCGTCTCAAACATGTAGATTTTCCAAACAAAATTTGGCATTTTCCAAATTGGACTTAACATTTTCAAAATTTAACCAACATTTTTCAAACGGAACCAGACATTTTTCAAATTGAATCCAACGTTTTCCAAACGAATCCAACATTTTTCAAATTAAATTCAACAATTTCTAAAATAAATTGCAACACTGTCCAGATCCGAATTTTACATTCTATAAATGTTATAAATTTTCCTTAAGATTAGAAATTAAAAAAAAAAAAAAAAAAATTTAACGTACTCACATCGGTAGATTTTTATTTCAAATTCTAGTACTACAGTTTAAAAATAATTTTCATTGGCGAATTTTTATGGGAAATGGTTCCACGAATTTAAAAATCAAAATTTTTGAAAAATGTCTTCATTGCAATCCGTTTTGTGGCATTCTGAAACGATTCCTCAAGTTAGCGCTTCTTCATATGTATATTTATGTATGTATATATGTGTCATTCCAGACGATAACTCTCCTTAGGATTGAAATAACAATCCGATTCTTGCGCCAAAAAATCAAGCTTTCCAAACGAAAGAATGAGTTCGTTGGCCAAAAACTTTGAGCCCATTAAATAGGTAAAATTTCACAAAATGTACTAAAAAAATCACTAAAAATGGCTATAAACGGCCAAAAATTGTTATAAACTAATCATCTTTAGCAGAGTTTCGGTAAAGAAAAAACTATCAACAATTAACAAGGAAATTAAAAAATTGTTGCACAAAATTATGCTGAAAAGCGTACCTGAAAATTGCATAAATATTTGCTTAAAAATCTATGAAAACTGAAAAAAAAAGTCCAGTCATGCAGCATGACCCCATGAGCGAATTTTTGAAGAAATCTTTGACATTTCAGTCGCTATTGATCACGTAGAGAAATTTTAGCTTATGATTTTGATAGACAAACATGGAATCAAATTATTAAAAATAATTAGGAGGTACTCATACTTTATTGTTATTAAACTAATCTTGAAGATTTAAAGACAAATGTAGGTAAATATTCATAGATTTCGATGTCCAATGTGGTCAGTATTGAAGGCAGTTGAAATCTTAACAGTATCCTATCATAACATCATCAAATCTTGACATAAAATAAAATGACATACCGACGTCATATGAAAGAAACGTATTTCCACAGCCAATCGATGATGTGGCTTTATATTACGAGTGATATAAAGTCAGTTGCATTCGAATCTAGTATCCTACAGCAAGAAATTGACAGACAAACTGTAGTCTCTGTGCATCTATTCACAGAGTAAACTCATCAGTTGTGATTACTTTTTTTTTTTTTTTTTTTTTTTTTTTTTTAAACAAGCACCTACTACCAACGTTTTAAACAGCATGGTTCTAGGATTGGTTATACAGGGATACTTCCATAAGAGTAGTTCAATCTGAATTTGGACAATGTTTCATGCAAATATTACCGATTTTTACAACTAGCGAACGGCATTATTTCGATTTTTGACTGATTTTTCAACTTTGAAATTTTTGAAAACTTGATACATATTCTTATAGGAAATTTTACGCTGATTCCGAATATACCACATATTAGTATGCTGAAAAAATTATTTCGCACTACAAATCGCAAAAAACAGGCTATTTTTAAATTTTTGACTACATTTTTGAAAATTTCAACCCGAAGATGTAATCCGATCATGCTGGCCAACGAACTTGAACTTTCGTTTTGTGTCCTTAACATTTTAAAATTTGTTTGAAGTTTCTAGCACAATTCTACGGACAGTTATCGTCTGGAATGACACATACATATATACATGCATACATATATACATACATACATACATACATACATAAAAAAATGCGTTAAACTTCAGAATATGATTCAGAATAGCCTGAAACGGATTTCTGCATAAAATTTTTTCAAAAATTCACATTCTACAAATTTTGAGGCGAGAGCAATAGCTTAATTTTCTTCAAAAATTCGCTAAAAAAACATACAAATCTATGAAAAAGTATGGGTTTTTTTAGCCATAAAATTGGGTTTTAACAATTCATTGTTAGAAACATTGTTCAAATTTCAAATCAATTTAACATATAAACACGATAGGTGATTTAACAAAATTCGCTCACACGATCAAGCTGCATAACTGGAACTTTTTTTTTTCCGGATGCATGTACCTTGCAACAGTTTTAGCGAATTTTTGAAGAAAATTAAGTTATTGCTCTCGCCTCAAAATTTGTAGAATGTGAATTTTTGAAAAAATTTTATGCAGAAATCCGTTTCAGGCTATTCTGAATCATATTCTGAAGTTTAACGCATTTTTTTATGTATGTATGTATATATGTATGTATGTAATATATGTATGTATGTATATATGTATGTGTCATTCCAGACGATAACTGTCCGTAGAATTGTGCTAGAAACTTCAAACAAATTTTAAAATGTTAAGGACACAAAACGAAAGTTCAAGTTCGTTGGCCAGCATGATCGGATTACATCTTCGGGTTGAAATTTGCTTGAAAAATTGTCCAAATTCAGATTGAACTACTTTTATGGAAGTATCCCTGTATAACCAATCCTAGAACCATGCTGTTTAAAACGTAGGTAGTAGGTGCTTGAAAAAAAAATGTAATCACAACTGATGAGTTTACTCTGTGAAATATTCCGTCCTCCGATTCTCTCGGTCGCTCTCTTTAATGTTTAACGCTCAACTGTTTTAGGACTTGATGTAGCTTTAATACTGACTCAGCCATGAAATTATGAAGAAGTTCTATTTATGTACGTACTAGCACGCAGAACCAAGGCCTCGCTCCGCTCGGCCGTCAGTAACGTTAATCTCAAGGCCTCCCTCCATCGAAATCTATGAATATTTACCTACATTTGTCTTTAAATCTACAAGATTAGTTTAATAATAATAAAGTATGAGTACCTCCTAATTATTTTTAATAATTTGATTCCATGTTTGTCTATCAAAATCATAAACTAAAATTTCTCTACACGATCAATAATGACTAAAATGTCGAAGATTTCTTCAAAAATTCGCTCATGGGGTCATGCTGCATGACTGGACTTTTTCTTCTTAAACAGAATTTGAACACCGCCAAGACACTAAATTCAAATTTAATCATACAAAAAACATTTTGAAAAATAACTTTAATTTTTAATGTGGGCAGAGGTTGAGTAGTAGTTGCGGCTGGTAGAAGATGGAAGGTGATGGAAGGTGATCTGAAAAATCAAAAATGGTGGCAAACGATCAACAATATCCCAAAAAAGGATAATTTATCAAAAGATTCATCATGAGGTTCTTTTCCGATTTTTTAAAATTGCAAATACTGTTGAATTCTATTTGGAAAATGTTGAATTTAATCTGGAAATGCTGTAAATGATCCATAAATTTTTCAATGTTCTTGTTCATCAATAATAAATCTTTTGATTAAACTTCTGCGAAAAAATAATATTCATTATTATAGATATTTAGCCACTTTATTTGATTTTTCAAGCACATTTATTGAAATTGTAGCTATTTGATGTTCTCAAAAAGTTATGGGTAACAGACTCAGCCTTTAATTTGGAAAGCATGATTTTTTTGGGACAAGAATGAAACTTTTTCTTAACCCTAAGGAGAGTTATCGTCTGGAATGACATATATATATATGCGAATGCATATATAAAAGTACATCTGAAAAAGCGTTGAAATCTAGGTTTCTTTACAGAATGTTTCAATAGGGATTTTACTGAACATCATTCTTGAAAATTCTGATAATTTGGGAGCCATTATAATTACTCCAATTTTAACTAAAATTCGCTGAAATAATTGACAGTTTCGTCGTACTGTTCTTGACGTTGCTGAAATTAGCCCAGCACTTCAAAAATGTTGAAATGATTCATTTTCGTAAAAGTAATTTTCCATATGCGTTTATCTGCATCATAATTGAAATCCAATGCAATTGGAAAGTTGATATGAAATAAATACAGTTTGAAGTCGGTAAATTTATTTTTGGGAACATAATTTACTAGTTCTGAAAAAATAAGTTAAAATTCGCGGAATAAAGGCTAAATATTGAGAACATTGAGGCCGGTTGGAGCTTTGTAATTAAATATCACTAATTAAATTCCCCTTTACCGAAATCATTAGCTCGTGATTTTTAGCAGCATGGTTGAATAATCATTGCTCGTACCAACGATTTGTAATTTTAGAGCATGGAAGGTTATATTTGCATCAGTTGGAGGATTATGTAAATAATGAGTTATATTAGAGATGTTAATGCTATAATAACCTTGTTTGGCTGACGTCAAATGATTGCATTCCATAAAACTAGCAATTTAATTAAGAAGAGGAATAGGGAGAATCAAACCGTTTGAATATTTATCGTTACATCAGTGGATTAAGGAGCATCAATCTATACTAATAAAATCTACATTAATCATGAAATTTTGCGTTTCTATTCTGTTTCATGCTATTTTTAGACGATAGGTACCATTTTCTACATTTTTCTCTGTCTGCCTGTCCGGATGTTTGTCCGCTTTTCACGGTTATACGGGTCATTGGACAATGAGAATTCGTGATTGGAAATGAACGGCAGAGAATCGAGGATGATCCAAAAGTGGTCGTAGGTGCACCCCAGTATTTATGCTGGCTAGCACTACTGATCTCACTTCCAGGGGCCTATTTCATAAAGCAACAAGTGACAAGTTACAAGCCGATTTTATGTACAAGTTGTAATAAATGAGTGTGTAAGCGTCTCATAAAGGAACAAGTTAAGACTTGTAATGAACTGTGAAAATTAACAAGTGTACAGGCATATTTGGACAAGTTACAAGTGTTTCCCAATCATTTTGAACAAGTCACTGTTTTACAGTTGTAAAAAATAACTGATTTATAACCTACGTCCGTTCACCTGTAAACTTGTTATTTTCCAGCATTGTGAGTTGACAGTTTTTCGGTGTCATCTTCTGCTGAAGAAGACAGACAAGATAGAAGCATCCAGCGTAGAAGAGACGCCAAAGATTTTTTTTAGCCACGAATAAACGCTCATTTCGTGGGTATTTTTGAGTTTAACCATAGATTTAGGATGTATTTCGAGACCCTTTAAAGATTCAAATGGTGCGTGACCCTGTGTAATTTTACCTGATCGAGTATTTAGAACCAATCCCAATCATTAAAGAACAAATTAAAGAGTGAAGATCATCTCGAGGTTACAGATGGCATTCCTAACCCAGCAACATTAAGACTTGATGAACTAATTAATCATTTCCACTGAATGAAGGAGAAAAATCCGATTATGCCAGCCATCAGAATAAGTTGAAATCAAATACACACTTTCTCCACTTTTCAGTTTATAATTTGTCTGTCTTCCAATCATTACACCTTGTCATGTTCGATAAACATCCTAACGTGTACTTAACACCGTTTTTATATCATGATTCGCTGACAAAACATCAATTTTGGCATCCTGCTTGACGTTATTCATTTTGTTTGTACCCACACGCCATTTTTCTTTTCTGCTACACTTGTAAACTTAGCTTCTACAAGTGCAACTTTTCTACACTTGTACTCGTTGTTTTGGTTGTCGTATCTGGAATATCAAAATGAAACAGCAACAACAACAGCAACACTTGAGGTTTCTTTATTCATGTTCAGGTTATATCAAATATATTATATTCAGTTTAACACGTGTTCTTTTCAATTTCAATTTTAAATTTCCTAAATCCGGGGTTTAAGTGGTTAGTTTAGTCAGTGAAACATTTCATTGGTGAAACAGTTGTTCTAGTTTCGCGTGCATTACAAGTACCTGTACTTGTTAACTTGTAAACTTGTCACTTGTTGTTTTATGAAATAGGGCCCTGGTTGTGACTTCAGCCACTAGTGGTAAGGCACGGAAGCAAAAAGTTAATATTTGAGTGAATCTAAAGAAGAGGGGATTGTGCTCGGTAACGTTTCATTGTTGTTATAAATCAGTGTAAACAGCCAATCAAGGGAAGCGAAGTGAGATATGACAAAGGACGAGTGATTTAATTCAACACCCTCCCTCCCACCGCCACCACTTTGGAGGCCCGTGATCCAAATGGGGACAGAAGTGGGGGAAACGGACAAGGGGTCTCGTTTTACATATACGTTCCTACCCAGCTGCGAGGGCAACCCTTTCTCCCGTCCGCTGTGATTGTTCCCCGAAATCAGCTTCATCACAGTTGACTCTAAAAATAAATTAATCAACGGGCTCCGGTTGCAAGAGGGTCGTTAGGCCCGGTGCGAATTGTTTGGGGCGCGGAGGTAGGCGGCGGATCGTTCACATTCGGGCTCATACATTGATTCGAACTCGACGCACACGCCCCTGATACTCGTGTGTAACGCGTGCGACACTCTGAACTTATTGCTTCCGAGTACCTATAGGTGATATTTTCGAGAGTTCGACACTAACGTATCCTTACATCGAGGCAAGGCTGAAAACCTAATTTTCGAAGTTATTTCACAATGCTGTCATGGTTACGAGTACACTATCCCTCGGATGAGCGCGGTCTTAAAGAAAACGGCGATAGGCGCGGTGTATCATTTTGATACAATGGGTATTAGGAGGGGAAATGGGTTAAGGGAAATAGTATAAAGTTAACCATTGTTCAAATCAATAGTTTTATTGGACTAGCAAACAAGCTGATAGGTAGAAAAACTAGGTAGGTACTATAAGATTATAAAAAAATTCAAGAAGTTAAATTATGAGGTTGAAAAATTAGGTAACTAATAATTTGAGCTAGGCGTAATTGTTACGTATTTCCTTATTTAGTAATCAATTTTTTGGCAACATTCATCACAGATGAGTTTAAATCTTAACCTATGTTTACAGCAAACGTTTTATGGAAAAAAGACGAGTCTATAGATAGGGACTATACTCGTAAACTCAAAGGAACGAAATAATAAACTAGAAAAACGAACGAAAATTTTAAGTAAGGCACATAATTCGTGGTAACAAACGTATATTAGGCAAAATTTGCAGGTACCAATTTTCTTTTTGAGCTACATTTACTTTTTGGTAACAATCTTTACAAATAGGTTTCAAGTGCTCTGAACACAAAAATTTTTCACATAGTACGCAGTTGTGAGTCGTCAATCTACTTTTTTTTTGAGTTTTACAGGGGTCGCATCTCTTTCGTTTTTCCCTGATGTGGGTTGTGGAAAAGCACTCTCACGCAGTTGCATCGGCTGTTCCTGAGGGTGTTCTTCATCATTGCCATCATTGACGTTTTCAATATCGTTATCTCAAAATTACCTGGATGGGCACGGTGTATCAATTTGATTAAAAGCAGCCCTAACTTCTGTAGCTCACTCTTTCGACGCGTGAAGTTCAACTGATTCTGAAGACGGATTGAAGTTAGGGAAGGTAGAGGCCCCCCTCCACATGCGATAGCGGGCGTTGCAACCATTCAAAGCCATGTTTTGTATCAATTTGATACCGCGCCTATCCGAGGGCTATACGAAAAAGCGCCATTACGAGTCACGACCTACATGCCTACTTATCTTACGGTATGAACTAAATCACTCGCGACGAAGTTGTGGAAACCCATTTCAAAGTTAGTGAAAAAACGTTGTCTATTTCCACGAAAAATAATGAGTTACAACGTTAAATCGATTTCGACGGTTAGGCCATCATAAGTAACATACAATAACCAGTAACAATAATAATATGTTATTGATTGTTACTGATGATGGCCTAACGTCGAAATCGACTTAACATTGTAACTCTTCATTTTTCGTGGAAATAGACATCGTTTTTTCACTAACTTTCATTTATCTTACGGTTCAGTATTTACCTGGTTCAGTATATTTTATTATGGTAGGCATGCAATTATGCAATTGTATGCAAATTATAACAAGCTGTAATCCGGTAATGACCTGAAACGTTATGAACGCAAGATTAGATTGTGCAATTGAGATCCCAATGAAATTTGTGTTGGGAAGTTGACAAACCAGTGTTAGAAGTTCCAGACATCAGCCGCGAGAATGTTGTGGATCATCCAGTTTTCAGAACCGTTCTTTGAATCAATTAAGAATCTAAAAATCTTTAGAGCCCTTTGAATGTGGTCATGCAATATTAGGTTATCATGTACTTCCATAGATAAAAATTGAACCAGGTACCCGCTTAATCAACTTTTTTGCCCCACTAATTCGCGTAACTGCACGACTCGCGTAATAACTTCACTGACAATGCCGCCCGTCTTTATGAAGTCTTTATTCAGAAGAATGAAATTCAAGGTTTTTTCCATACAGCTAGTTTATAATTCATGTTGCACATTTCCTGATTTGATATTCGACAAACTTGTTGATAAGCAGTTGTATTCATTGGCAGAGCAACCACCTACCTACTTAGTTTACTTTTAACCAACAGCGAATTTGGTAGGCTGTACGTAGTTTTGTTTGTTGGTGAAGTACCGACCTGCCTTGTTTACGTCAACAAACTACCAAACCTATCCTTTCATTTATTCAATAAAACAAGTAGGTAAAGCTGCTTCAGTTATAGTAATAACAACATTTCTGAAATGCTGATGAAACTGCCTGGGCAATGGCTATGTAGGTACCTACACTGCAGTACAGAGATCTGAGGAATTTTTTTCTTCATTATTTTTCAGGTCATTTATTCTCAATATAAACGAATGAAGTTCTTTAGTTTTCGGACACTGATTAACGATAATAGTTAGTCCCTAGTCCAAATAAAAACTCTCTCACTAACTAGATCGGTATTGTTGTCTACAACCAATGATCGTGCTGACAGGCATGATTACTGCGACCATTAAGGTGAATTGAAACTCTATTTGTATTACTACAATATTACCTTCGCAAAACAAAATTGAATAGTGTCATTGTAACAACGTATTTGGTAGGCATACGTCGGCAAACTTCTAGTGAAAAATATGTTGGTTGAGTTGCGATCTGGTAACATCTACCACGTCATGGCGGACGTTGGAAGAAACTCAAACCTACTCCAGGCGTGACCTCACGAGAATATGGGCTATAGGCAGCGGAAGATTTGTTTTCATTTTTGGGAGAAAAAAAATTGGTTACCAAAATCAAAATTCACAATCACATTTTTCGTTTTAGACCTTTCTGAACAACTTTGGTTCCGTGTCTGTCTATCTGTGTCTGACGTGCGTCCGCAAATTCTTGTAACAATATAATTTTCCACAATTTTCATTCGATTTGGATGCAATTTTCAGGTAATGTGCGGGCTAGGCTGTAGACGATACACTATCAGTTTCGTCGTTCCTGATTCAATACTTCACTTTGCACATGCGCAAACGTAAATTCTACCTTGCATGATTTTCCCACGCTCTAGTCATCCGAGTCTGCTCGCTCTCGGATGATCGTTGGATGATGACGATTTTTCATGATTGTATCAATAACAGCTAGTGCGCATGCGCTAATGTGAAATCCAGGCAACGACCTTAATTTTCGCAGTTTTCATCCAGTTTTGATGAAATTGTTGAGGGAATGTGTGGGTCAGACAGTAGATGGTCCCCTATCCGTCTCATTGTTCCCAAATCAATAATGCAGTCTGCGCATGTGCAAACACAAATCCCATTTAGCTCAATTTTTTCACCTCCTGCACCCTACATGCACATCAACATGAACAGTTATTACAATAATTTTGTAATTGGACGGTTTTTGTATATTTATTATAGCATATCACAACATTATTTTGTTAACTTTTTCATTTAATTTCTTGCATGAGGTCAAATATCTACTACACTTACATTAAATTTCAATACTCTATCTTAATTTACAGTTCCCCCAACCATATTATCCAGCTCTGGAACCTCAAGATAATTCGAAACATTTCAATGACCAATACATTCATGTTGAGGATACGAGGAAGCTACGTGTCAAACCCAACTTGGCACACGTTTATTCCAATGTGAGTATGCTCAGATTTTACTTTTACCACGCACATCATACTTGAATAGTACGTATTACAGCCTTTCAGCGAATTCCATTGCTATGGCTCTAAACAATTTAGATTCAAAATTTTCGAAAATCCTTCCAGACAACAATTCCTCTCAGAATTGAGATAAAAATTCCGTTCTTGAGCCCAAAAAACCAAGCTTTTCAAACAAAAGAAGCATTTCATTGTCAAGCATTTTTTGAGCACTTCAGAAAATGTGCTAAAAAACTCACTAAAAATGGATAAAAACCGGTAAATTTATGTTTGTAGGAGAATTTCAGACAAAACGTTTATCAACGATGAACTAGAACATCAAAAAATGTATGTATGCACAAATTTACGCCGAGAAATTTATTTAAAATTAATTAAGTAATATTTTGTTGAAAAAATATAAAAACCAAAAAAAAGCTAAAAATTGAAAATTATTTTCTATCGTAGAATATTATTTAAAACAATTATTATTATTATTATTTTATTTTATTATTATTTTTTTTTTTTATATATATATACAATTGGTAAGTAGTTGAAATTTTATTTTCACTCAACGTCCTCAATGTTAAACACACTATAACATAATATATAGGATAATTGCCGAAAGTCGCTCATACGGTCATGGCGCACGTCTGAAACTTTTTTTTTTTTTTTTTCAAGAGCGAGTTGTTGTTTTTTTTGGTCGGTTACAAAGGTCCATTATTGAAAAAATCAAACCAAAAGCGGCCGAGACTAATCCTTATAATCAAAACCGCATCGTAATCTACCTATGTCTTGGGGTGAACGACCTGAGAAGAGAGTCGTGAGATTTTCTTAGGACCTCCTCCTACCACCCCTAGTTCCCCCATTATAACCTACAGCCAGTCTTCCTAACGATCTTGCCGGCCGCTCTGCAGGCGTGAGGCAAAGGAGGTTCAGTCTGATGGCTGACGACGCCACGGAGAAAGGGGGTGTTTTGCAGCGGGGGCGGAGAAAGGGGTGCAGAGAGAGGGGTAGTGGAGCTACTAACCTTCGCAATCGCTAATGAACGTTTAATATCCTCTGGGGAAAGGAGCCCGCTCTAAATGAAACTCGCGTTATCCCTCCATCTCTGGAAAACAGCGAAGCCCTGGGGAGTCCTGGACCTTATTAGGGGTAATGTACGATTTCCGAGCTCCCGGAGGAGGGAAGCTAAGTAACACACAGGCCTATAAAGGTCAATCACGTCGAGTTGAGATGGGTGCAGGATTTATTTTTGTTCTAGTATGTTGACACAAGTCCATCAATAATTTTACCACTCAAATTTCGGTCTCAATTAAACTAGACTACGAAGACTGAGAATGTGTTATAGCGTGGAACACGCTTTTACCGGCACCTAATAGTAAAAAATGCTACAAAATATTGTCACAAAATACGATCACGAAAAATCGAGACCAAAGTTGAGGCGGTTCTAATTTTTTGTTGCCAATCAAACAATGAAGCTGAGATTTAAAACGGTGAACCCTTGGGGAGTCTACAAACAAATCAGGAAGCCTAGAGCTCTCAGGATCAGCTGAGAGGGATCTGGAGCTCAGTTCTGTGCTATCCAACTTATAAATCTGAAATTTGAAATGGAGGCCCCTAGGGACATCAAGAAACGAATCTTAATGCCTGAAGCTCCCTAGATCAGGTGGGGGGGCTCCGGAGCTTATTTATTTTCTATTCAACCTTTGACGCTGAAATTGGAAATGGATGCCCCTTAAGACATCTACAACGATTCATAAAATCTAGACCCCCCCCCCAGGTCAGCCGAGTAAAATCCAGAGCTATTTTCTTTATTATTCCGCCAATGAAGCTAAAAACTACAATGGAAAACCCTTGGGACGTCTAGAAACGAATTGTAAATTTTTAAGGTCCCTGGATCATCTAATTAAGCTCAAGCCAAGTTCTTTGCTATTAACCTATGAAGCTGAAATATGAAATGGCGGCCTTTTGCAACATCTAGAAATGAATTATAAAGTCTCCTAGATCACCTGAGCTCCTGAGATACTTTCTTTGGTATTCAACCTATGAAGATAAAATTTGAAATAGAGAAACCGTGGGTCGTCTAGATACGAGCCATGAATTCTAGAGCCCCCTAAATCAGCAGAGTGAGATCCAGAGCTATGCTCTTTGCTGTTCAAAAGTATGATGGGTCCCCCCAACGTTTTTTCTTCTATCTTGCGAGGACACAATTAATTTCTGACTGTTCTTATTTATTTATTTATTCATTCATTCATTTACGAGCAAGCCCATTATATGTACATTCAATTATCAAATAGGTCATTCGATATATGTAGGTACATAATCCGTGGGGGGGGGGGGGGAAAGAGCTTAATAGAGATTATTTCACAACTTTATTTGGATAAATTGATATAAATGTACATCAGGAGAAGTCAACAAGTTTTCCTTTTACAATCTTGAAAAATTCACGAGATTCCGCCCCCGGGAAGCACTACTTTGACTACCCCTATATTTTTTCAGAACTGATTTTTCATTCGCTCTTTTCTAGGAAACCTTGGAATATTGTTTACAATGTTGATCAACGTCTACCTTAGCTACACGTTTTCTAACCGTTACATACTGGTTCAGAAACCCCAAAATCTAAAAGTCGAAAGTCTTTGGAAGGTGTAGTTTGATATTCTATCCTGAGCTGTTGAAATGTTGTTGGACAGTCACTAACACAGGTTCCAACGGGTATAAAATGTTTTCTCGTTCAGCTACGCTCAGTGATTCTTGCGATTGTTTGATAATGGGATAATTAATTTGTTTATACAAGTGGTCATTAGTGCATATGAGGCTGTCCAGGCTAGCTCGCGATTTTTTTTAGCATGAATATGCTTTAGCCGTGACCTAACTACCGAAAAATGTCCCACGAGAGTGCAACGAAAGTAGCGCCAATAATTGTGATGATTTCCGCTTACAACCGCGTCGTTGCTAGGGATATGATACTTCGTCGTTTTTCATCCCACAAAATTCGTTGACCATTCGTTCGAAAGCTCTCGATTTATCCAACCATACTATATTAACTACTGCGAAGTGCGTGGCCAACAAGCTGAGTTATGAGCATGGTTATATGAATAATTGTTTACACACAGGTGATCATTCTCAATTATTGATATTGTGAACATGATTGCAACCGCTTGTTAATTTCTGATGATTTCATTGAGCTGTTGTTTCGATTATGTGATTCATAGCAGGTGATCCGAATATTGCGAGAACGGTTAGATTTGTGAAGCGGTGGTTAAATTATTTTAATAGGTAATTTCTATACTTTACACTATAGGAAGCTGTAATTTCGTATGTAGCCTCTTTAGCCTCTTTCTATAATAAAGTGAATGTTTACTCGCGAGTTTCTATTAGGAGATCATCATATCACAAGAGCTCAATCGTCGTGATCATTTCTATAATAAAGTGAATGTTTACTCGCGAGTTTCTATTAGGAGATCATCATCTCACAAGAGCTCAATGGTCGTGATCATTTCTATAATAAAGTGAGAGCGAGGAGCTAAAACATTTTTTGTTTTGAATGATAAACAGAGTTCAGAGGCCGATGGGGGGTCGGGTTCAGAGAATCGACGAGGAGTGAGTCGTGTACGGCTAAAGCATATTCATGTTTTTTAATTTTAGCCGTCAGGCTCAAAGGAACTGTGACTTTTTTTTTTTAACACAGAATGTGTTTTAGCCATGGACTAACTAGCCGAAAATGGAACGCGGGATGGGAACGAAATGTGTGACGGATGATTTTCACGTACAACCGAGCCGTTGGTAGTGAAATGGAATTTCCGCCATTTTAATCGCACAGAAATCGTTCACCATTCGTTGGAAAGCTCTTGATTTATCACGAATTTATTTCGTTTTTTTTTTCGTAGTTTCATACTATAACTATATAAATTGATGTTATAAATGAATAGTAAACAATGACGCTTGTTTGGTTGTCACTTGGTTGCGCGACTACGCAAACACATTCTGTGTTTCAATAATTTCGTCCGAAGTATGTAAATAGAGGTAACCGGGGTTCCAGGGGGCTTGCCGGCTTGGAGCGCCGAGTTTTTTTTTTTTTTTTTTTTTTTTTTTCGTGACATCATGGCCAACGTTTTGCAAGGTTGGTTAAATTGTTACGTTTTTAAATAAATCAACTAGAAATATCACGATTTTACTATGCTCATTCTTGATTTCGAAAAGCAATTACTAGCGGGGTCCGCTAGTATGTGTAGAATGAGATTCAATAACAATTGGTTCAGATCATTAAATATCTCGAGATTCATAAGGCAAAATCTTAAGGAAAAATCGATTCTAGGAGGACAAAATTTATTTGCAATTCTTCCCGAATATCAATACATATCTAATGAAAATAACAATTTGCTAATGCGCTAAATTGGTACCTGGGTTCTGTGATATCAACAAATGATGATTGGAGAGGGATTAGCGCCGTGGCGGAACCAAAAAGCACCCCCTCAATGCCGGCCGGGAGCCGATACGGCCGGCCACGGGCCCTACACACCATGGCGGCTTCCCAGGCCAGGCAACAACCAAACAGAGGGACCCGCCAAGACCTAACTCTCAAGCAACTCCATGCCATTTGAGGCATGCCAAATCCACGCCGCCGCCAGAGACCGACTGAATGACTCGACCAAGCAAGGTGGGAAACTGAATGACGACACACACAATCGCACAACCATTTGGACAAATAAATACTATCACAAGCCAAAGAATAAACAATCAGTCAACAATTAACTATGTGGCAAACAGTTGACAACAAACACTTAATTTTAAAACATTTATGTGTCAACAAAAATATTACAGTAACAGAAAAATTGCAAGAAAAAGCTTTTAGGAAGGTAGTACTACTATAAAACACGGTAAAAAAATAATACTTGCAACATTTAGGTATCAACATAGATATCACAGTTAAAAGGATGTCAATTCGTTTGCATGATCAGAGTTTCCTTACTCTATCTAAGGAAAGAGTATAGGTTCAGAGACGGCTCTACTGATAAGTGCGCCTTCATACCTTGTAAATGTTTCCGATGGGTCCCAAAGGAGCTCCATCTAAGGTTCCGAAAATGATCTGAGTCCCTCCATACTTTGTAATTGTATTCCAGATCTCCAAAAAGGAGCTAAATTTCAGGTTTCAGTGTCATAAGCCGATTAAAAACAATTTAGGCTCAGAGGCCACACAACTGATCAGTGTGTACTGATATTAAATTCTCGATGTTATAAAGGAGATCCATTTCTAATTGCAGATCCGTAGGTTGACATCAATACGCCTGCGTGGAAACGGGCATCTGCAGAAGGAAAATTTAGGAAATTAATTAAAACATCTACATTTTACTAGTCCACCTGCTCGATGACGATATTTATGTAAGTAGGTACCTACCAACTGAATATAACATAGATGTATATTGTATACACCACTGTAATGGTTTTATTAATCACAAAAACTCCATAGCATTTTTTCGTACTGAACCTCGAAATGATGTTCATTTATTAGTATTTTCAAGACCAGCTTAGGAAAACTCGGAAAAAACTACATTTTAGTTCATTTTGTAATGTGTGGAAATGAGTATAAATTGGAATATGAGAATTCTGGTCGATTTTTCGGTGTTTTCCCAAGTTGTTGTTGCAAATATCAATAAATGAACATCATTACGAGGTTCAGCACGAAAAAATACCCCTTACTCATTTATTACGTATGGCAATTGAATACCTTCGAGAACTCAATATTTCATGATAATTGCACTTTTAGAGCGGAATCACACCAGTTTGTGCGCAATTAAAAGCTCGAGTGATGGGTCATTTCTTCGTAAAATTTCAACTAGAATTCCAATTTGCAATAAAGACTGCAGGTTTCCATCTGGAAAAAACAAAGTTTATGTCATTTGCGCTATTTGTGGCGCAAGTGGCGATCACGAAAATATTTTTCCAAAGAAATACGTAAAAAATCATGAAGAATGACGTTAATACCAACTTCTTTCGCTGTAATCAAGGGAGATGAAGAGATCTGTAACCTCTCCGTGGGATACCCTGTATAGGAACAATAGATGTTCAAGTTGCTTTGTGGGATCGCCCAAGGGTCTGGGAAGTTTTAAGAAAGAAATACTTACTTCGCGGATCGTACTATATCCTGAAATTATATGACGAGCGTATAAGTTGGCAATATTTGGAAATGGACGTATGAAATCGGGATGAATCGCGGGCAACTGTCGAGAATATTGAACGTATGTAATGGGAGATTCTAATCCGCCTCTATTGTGAGTTGGGGCTATCCGTCTTCAATCTTCAGTTGGTTACCTGATTCGCGCTGACCTGCTATTTGATAAGGCTTGCGGGGCTGGACTATCAGGCAACGCAATCAAACGACTCGATCGATCGGTAGTTCAAGACCAGACGAACTTCAAAAGTTTCTGCGTCAGGTATTTATTTGAACACTTAAAAGATTACTTGCCAATTATTTTTTATTTTAATTTTGTTTAAATCGTACAATAAAGCATAAATCTCAACAATTTATAAATTGTACCAAGTAAAGCTTGTACCGTGGGGATGGGAGTCATAAAATAAGTTACCATCTCCTAACTGATTACATTAGAGTTAAAGCACTAATATTACTTAATTACTTTCCAAAGCACATAATATATCAATCAAGTATTGCGATTTTTTTATACTTCCAACAGATCGAAAATTAAAAATTAATGCTCCAAACTTGTCGATAAATTCTGGATCGTTAATTTGGTCACCGATCCAAGATTTTTTATAATATTTTATTTATTTATTGGTTTCGAAAGGGTATTCATACAGCCGAAAGATTTTTGTGATACTAAAGGCATGAATGATACATATTAATATGATGGATACACTGCGGGTGACTACACTGTAACGTTCTGTTTTATAATAAAACTAGCCGGTTACCCGTGCGTTGCACGGACTGACCTGTACGGGTTAGTCGGTGCATAGACTGCTGAAATAACCATATCCAGACTGTGTTCGTAACTACAGATGCCAAATTACAGCATAAAAGTAGAAAAATCAGGCTCTAATTGATCAGGAAATATCCCATAATTTCAATCATCTCTTATTGTCCTATGATCACAATATCAAATTTCAATTTTCTAGGGTAAACAGTAGAAAATTTAGTTAGCTCACTCAGCGGTTCCGAAAAAAGACCATAATTTTAATCGTCCCTTAATAACCCAGAGAGTCTCCCTGTCGAATTTCAATTTCCTAGGGTGGACAGAAGAGAATTTCAGGTCACTTAGCTGATCATGAAACAGCACTTCATTCCAATTGTTTCTTAATAACCCAGGGATTCTCTCTATCAAATTTCAACTTCCTAGGGTGAACAGGAAAGAATTTTACTCCCTCAGCTGATTAGGAAAGAGCCCATTGTCTCTTAATGTCCCAAAAAAGTCTCCCTATCTTTATTTCAACTTATCAAGAACTTAGGTCCCCCCCCCCCCCCACCGAGATGCAATGAGGCATAAATCCTCCAGAGAGGAGGGTGTGACAGTATTCCGAAAGATACAACTCGTACTAATATCATGAGAAGATTGATTTTCCGGTTCTCGGAACCTCATCCATTGCGAAACGCAGCATTTCAAGAACGTGAGTATCACGTCCTAAGCCAGAGCGACGGGCGCGCATTCTCTTGGGTTCTGACGGGAACTTTCACATTCCTCCCCTTAAAAAAACATACTTGATTGAATAGCAAGTATGTAAACCAGGTGAAATAGTTTACTGGTTGAGAACTGATGCTCATTAATAAAAAGCTGCATTGGATATTGAGGATGAGAAAAGTGACATTGAAACAGGATGGATTGTCAATGAATCTTCATATGAACTATTCATTAGGTAATTAACACCCAATCAAAGATTGGAACAATCGGGAATAAACGGTGGCTCAACTATGGAGACTTATACCTTAAGGAAAATAAAATAGATATAAAAATATGTGCCCACGTTGGGGACTTAAATTGGAAACTAAGCCCTGGAAATAATATTCGGGAACTATGCCCTTGAATAAAGAATAAATGTATAATAAAGGCAAAGGCCTGATACCATAGGTATAAAAATAGAAATTATATGAGAGGAAAAATTGAGAAATTATAAGTCAATTACCAATAAAATAATTTATGTACCAAAGGGTAATAATGGGAATTCCTACTGGAAAACCCGGGCCATGTTTCTTCTGAAACATAAAGCCCTCAATAATAGTGGACCTAGATGTACTAGGTATAAACATGCGTAATCCAGGTAACCACGCTCTGCTACCATATCAAGGATTTAGGTCACCCAAAAAAAAAAAAAAAATCCTAAAGACCTAAATCCTTGAGAGAGGGGAGTGTAGCAGTATCCCGAGAGATACAAATCGTACTAATAGCTATGCTCTATGTGTGTTCTGTGTGCTATGTTTGGAGAAGATTGGTGTTCCGGTTCTCGGATCCTCATCTATCGCCAAACGCAGCATTTCAAGAACGTGAGAATCGCACCCGACGCCGGATCGACGAACGCGCATTCTCTTGGATTCTGACGGGAACTGTCACAAACTTCCTAGGGGAAACATGAAAGAATGTAGCTCACTCAGCTGATGATGAAAGAGCCCATCATTTCAATTTTAATGTCCCGAAGAGTCGTCCTATCAAATTTCAACTTCCAAGGGTGATCAGGAGACAATTTTACCCATGCTTCACTCAGAACACGCGTATGGCGTCAAGGCTTTTCCACTTGTAACGAATTCCGCCGCTAACAAACTGTGTCTTAGGAACCATAATAACAAAAGTTCAGGAACCAAACAAACCAGTTGCGAATCTCCGTTTATGAAGTAGAAGGATCTTTTGGAGGTTCAGACCTAGCCTATGCTGTGCGCCGGAACCTGCTGATCATTTTACGACCTCTCCCATCAGAATTGGCCCAGCCGTTTAGCCGTCTATTGGAACATCCATTCATACATACACAGATAGATATATTGAAACAAACTTTGAGTTTTATATATTAGGATTATATAGTAGAATGTAGACACTAATGTCACTTTTTTGAAGAATAGTGTCTAAGTTGAAAGGATTTAAACTCTTTGGTTGAACGGCCCTGAGTAATGATTCTCGGACTGATTCGTGGGCAGGACATTGGATTATCATGTACTCTGGTGTCTCTTTGCTGATGAATAGAGCTGTTCAATTTGTTAAGGTAAATATTCGTGTTACAATGACCAGTTCTTAGCTGGGAGATTACTCTGTGAAATTTTCTTGGTTTTAATCCTGTTTCCAAGCCAAACCAAGGCTTCTTCGTGTCTCAAACCTTAATTCAAAAAAAGGGTCAGCCACCATACGATCTGAAATTGCGGCTCTTTCGAACGGTACCCTCACTTTTGAACTCACACAGCAAATTACATTTTTGGAACTCATTACCTAACAGATATAGAAGAAAATGAGTATCTGACAGGTAAAAACTGGGCTAGTTAGCACATTTTTTAAAATATGCTTTAAGCTATAGAAAAGTGCTTGTATCAGAATTTAATTTTTGATTATTTGTATATTGTATGAGATAAAGTTTTCTTTTTGCAATGAAATTATATTTGAATTGCTCAATCGTGTGTGTGCTCTAAATGAGTTAAACATTTATGGGAAGTAAATAATGATAATGAGTAGATTAATTAAATTTAAATATTAAAATACTGATTATTTATAATTTTTATAAAATTATTCTGGTCTAATTAAGATATAAATGTATTATTCCGATTAGTGAGGTGAATGAATTTATTTTTTATCGCAAATGATGGTACAAATGGATTATTTGATTAAAACGAACGCGTGTACTTATTATTGTTTAGTTTATGGGACTATGAGACGAACTCCCGACCGATAGCATGGCTAATAAATACCGTGCCGGGTTTTGTATGATATTATCATGTACATTTGAAATAAAAAATGTCCAGTCATGCAGCATGACCCCATGAGCGAATTTTTGAAGAATATTACCGATTTTTACAACTAGCGAACGGCATTATTTCGATTTTTGACTGATTTTTCAACTTTGAAATTTTTGAAAACTTGATACATATTCTTATAGGAAATTTTACGCTGATTCCGAATATACCACATGTTAGTATGCTGAAAAAATTATTTCGCACAACAAATCGCAAAAAACAGGCTATTTTGAAATTTTTGACTACATTTTTGAAAATTTCAACCCGAAGATGTAATCCGATCATGCTGGCCAACGAACTTGAACTTTCGTTTTGTGCCCTTAACATTTTAAAATTTGTTTGAAGTTTCTAGCACAATTCTACGGACAGTTATCGTCTGGAATGACACATACATATATACATATATACATATATACATACATACATACATACATAAAAAAATGCGTTAAACTTCAGAATATGATTCAGAATAGCCTGAAACGGATTTCTGCATAAAAAGTTTTCAAAAATTCACATTTTACAAATTTTGAGGCGAGAGCAATAGCTTAATTTTCTTCAAAAATTCGCTAAAATGAACACTTCATTCATTCATTCACAGCACGTTAAGACATTTAATGATCTAATGTCGAAACCACGAGAAAAAAGTTTAAATTGAAAAAACTTGTTTTTAAAGCGGATTTAAAATTTGTTAAGGGACCAATTAGTTGCAAAAACGACTCCTGCAGTTTTGGCAGACCTATTCTGTGTACACCCTGCATTATGTAGGAGGTACATCTTCTAAAATCACGATCTATTCACCATTCTCACTAGAATTATATACAATCCATTCATTGAGGCGTCCCTGTAATACGTCTATTACTCCCTGTAATACGTATATTACTTTCCAATACGTTTTGCCCGTAAAAACGCAACTTTTCTCGGGTACAGACAAATATATTAAATTAGAGAAAAATATGATCAACCCACAATATTTATATTCTCAATATTATCAGGATAAGAGTCAAACGAATAAAAGTCCTTACAAATTGCGAGCTTTCGGTTTATATAAAAACCATCATCAGAGCCTATAACAATCAGAATAGAAAATTTCAGACTCAGCACGGAAACAATAATAAAACAATAACAATAGCACAAGATGAACTCTAAAAAAAGTATATGTCAGGCCAAAATAAAAAGAGAAAAACTACCACTATTACTTAACTTCTAAGTCCATAGCTAGGCAACTTACTCAAGGTGTCAAAATACAGGACACGGTTATGGATCTTGAATTGAAAATCATAACTAAAAACACAACATACAACAATTTGACAACAACATCCAGCCTGCCCTAGGTGGAGGACTGGTTTAAGTGGTTTTTTGCCCAATTCAAATTGATACACGCTTAAAAATCAACAGATCGGAAGGAGCCCCTAAGTAACGTAGGTCTCTGGTTTGGAAAAAAAAAAAAAAAAAAAAAAATAATAATCCAACAGTGGAAAGGCTTCATTACATTGGAATTTGTATAAAAAAATGGGATTGGCAACGAGAGTTCGATCAAACGAACTATAACGTAGGTGCCTACTTCACTTATTCACGATTCGCCTTGTAGAAACGTTGAAATATACACCGGTTGAAAAAAAGATGTACTCCTTAAGAGGGGTAACGGCATATAGGTTGAAAAATGGTCAGCACCGGGTTATGATTGGATAATGATGCATCACTACCAGAGGGGAGATATTTCATTATATTTTGAGGTATCTGTGGGGAGTTTTTTCGTTACCTCTGGATACAACCCTGAGCAAAAACACATCAAAACAACTTTTTGTTTCTCCCTGAGGGGGTCTGATCGCGATAATAGATGTGGCTATGATATGAAGCGCGGCGACCGCGTCGATTGGCAGTCATAACGCACGATAGGTGTACGTAACGCCTGGTGCGACCTCGAAAAGCTTGTTAAATAATACAGCAGCACGAGACACAACGACCTTCATTATACACGTTCTGTACTTTTCACCTTCCCACCTCCGGCACTTCAGATTGATGCGACCGTAATGTCCCGTTGAATTCATCATGACCCCGCGACCCATTATTTCTCGAATTCAGAGGAATTCATCGTCTGAGAACCACAGGACATAACTAGCATGTGTTAGTCAACATAAATTCTGGGCAAGATTAATAGAAAATTTATTAGTTAACTCTTGTAGGTTACACTTACATTTTTGGGACACGGAGCTCAAACAGTGGTACGTATGTACCCCAACTTACAAAAGATAAATATTTCATGTCAGAAGCCAATTTTAAATGACACTATTGTAGCAAAAAGTTCCAAAGCCATCTAACCAACGATAAAAAATATTGTCTTGCTCAAGCAAGAGTTATGTTAGCGGATTTTCGTAGAAAATGAAGCGATTGCAATAGCTCGGGAAATGTTCAGATCAAAATTTTTGAAGAATTTTCTGCATAGAAATCCATTTTGGGGTATTCTGAAACGATCCTGGAGTTTTGATATATATATATATATATATATCATCCTATATATATATATATATATATATATATATATATATATATATATATATCATATATATCATCCCAGACGATAACTCGCCTTAGGAATAATATAAAAATCCCGTTCTTGCTCCAAAAACGTAAACTTTCCAAACGGAAGGGTAAGTTCGTTAGCCATCAATTTTTGAGACATTAAATTGGTCAAATTTCAAGAAATGTACTTAAAAAATCATCAAAAATAAACTAGGACATTGAAAAATGTATACACAAAATAAAAAATGTACTTAAATTTCAATAATATTTGATGGAAAATATATAAAAACTGCAATCAAAACCTAACTATCCTTAACCTTTTTGAATCACCGAATTTTATTTAGTATGAGTTTTTTTTTGCCACAATTGGTTTTTAACAATTTCTTTCTATTGAAATCACTCAAATTTCAGTAAAACTTAACATATACCGATATTACAATAGGTAATTTAAGAATATTTGCTCATATGATCACGCTGCATGACAGGAACTTGTTTATCCTGTTGGAAACCAATTAGAAATACTGTTAAACATTGTTTTTCTGTCACATTTCGAAATAAAATTTGTTTTATATGAAATAACGTAAATTACTATTGTTAATGAAAGTTGTAGGATTCTTAGTTGGAGGTAAACAGTGGCACCCAAATCCAATGAGTTGACTTCTTATATCAACCAATAAAAAGATAACCCTTTTTTGATGCATTGGAACCCCTATCCTATAACTTCTGAGCATTCCCCTTTTCTCAATTAAAAAAAAAAAAAAAAAGGCTGATGTACAATATTTACGTGGGTAATAAAAAACTCTTTCTAGGATTTGAGAGTAACAGGAGTATAAAAGGTAGAAAAAATTTAAACTTGATTATTTGGATGGTAACATAATTATTTGTCATAAACTGAACTATGTAAGTACCTACATTTGTAATAAAAGTAAACAAAGTAAACGTAGGAAGGTACCAAATTGAGTGCCTCATAATAGGTGAGTATTTGTAAAAAGAATCGAACGATCAGATACAGTATCAAGTAGATACGAATCTTGTTAAAAAAGGTATGAAATATCAAAAGGAAAGAAATAATTGAGACCCCGGAAATCACTTGGGCGTAACAGTTCATGGTCAACAATTACTGGTCATCACTGCATGGTTGTTACAAACTGGTGCCAAACATTAATTGCTCCTACGTCTGATCTTTTTAAATACGGTTTATCAATTAAGCGCCAACATTGTCTGAAAATAATATTATATACAAACTTTCAAGAAAGTGAAGAAATGTAAGAAATAACTGACTTACCAATTGGTTTTGTTGAGATTCAGACTAAGGTGCTTTTGTACCTAATGAGCTTGGAACCACACTCTGAGGAGATTTTGTATCCCTTCACACTTGTAGGTGCAAATTAAAATGTCTATACTCTCAGAGGCTACAGAACTCGGACAGTGCGTTTACCGCTTTATAGGCTTAATAGGCGCTTTAGTACCTAGTCAGTCAATTAGTAAAAAGCCATATTAGTTGGACACAGCAGGGGGCCTCCAAAGTTTGCTGTCACATAACCGACTAGATTCAAATAAACTAAACCAAATGTAGTTCACTTATCATAAGAGTACGGTTCATCGGAAGAAGCTTCTGACGGTTGGTTTTGCGAGATCCTAGTAGCATTTAGGCCGCACGGTAATGTCGTCGAAGCAGGAAAACCCAAAGAAAACGGAGCGACGTAGGACGCGGCGCTTTCTTCAAGGGCTGCAACGAAGATTTTCCGAGCAGGCAAAGGGGGTAACACAGGGGAGGAAGAAGGGTTTTTGCTGAGGAATCCCTGCTCTAAATAATTATGGTAATGAGCTACGGAGGCTTGGTAGCCAGAATAATTAGCTCCAAGTACTTTCTACTCCATCCAGAAGCGTCTGAAGTTTCTTAAGTAAGCTCCCTCCCGAGGCCTCGTAACCCCATCCCGGCTCTTCTAATGACTCTCGCGTCAATCTGAATATGACGAGCATTCAAAGGCGCATCCCTCCATTCTATACCGCCACCACCTCTACGTTCTACGGCTTATTAGTTATTAGTACTGATAGCGAACACTGTGAGTTTCCGCGCAATTAAACCAAAACCGTTGCCTAGCCCCCCCCTTTGGTAAGTCTCAATAATACTGTTCTCTCTCTCTCTCTCTCTCTCTCTCTCTCTCTCTCTCTCTCTCTCTCTCTCTCTCTCTCTCTCTCTCTCTCTCTCTCTCTCTCTGCTGCAATTTTCCGTAGCGATTTGCATAATTTGAAACAGTGAGTTTCTTTTAAAAATGGGTGTGAAACTAAAAAGATATACGGTCATTAGTACCTTCCTACTTCCTAAATACTATAACACGAAATTGAATAGTCTGGGTTGTCATAAAATTAATGTAAAATTTGATAATTGATTTCTGAGACAGTTTTTATTATTTGTTCGATCCGATTTCAGTCCAGTTATGCAACATTGGGAGTTTCAAATTTACTATCGGTGGAGGAGGGTTTCAGTGAACAGTACTATAACCTAGCTTCAAAATAGTTCGTATAACCTCACTGATAGAATATTTCCAAACACGTTTTATAAGGAGGAATCGAAGGGTGTTGGAGTAAGGTTAAAAAATGATTTGATGCCGCACGTTCCATCGCTGGAAATAAATTATGCCTCAAGCAAATACAGGTAGACGCACAGACTATCACGCAACCATTAACTGTTCAATAATCAGTAGATATTGATGAATGCTCCCCTAAATGTGATCAAGAAGCTTCTGCAGCAGTATAGAATCCGGTTTAGTAGCCGCGGCCAAAAGCGGTGGGCCACGGAAGTTGGGCCGCGGCAGGCGCAACAGGCCAACAGCACAGAGTAATTGACCCGGTGAATATTTGATGCGGCCTTCGGACCATATTTTACCGTAAATGGAACCTCCGAGCGTCCTCGTTGCCTAAACGATCCACCCTAATGTCGGTCAATCGCTCGAGCGAAGTATATTGCATACGAGGGTTTTCATGTGGTATACAACTGAGGGTACCGGGTCTTAGGTAGGTATAAGTATACATATTTGTGCGTATACATTTATTTATTGGTGGGCTTGGTGATACGAGTAAAAATTAATAGTCACGCTCGTCTCGTAACCTAATGAGCGAATATGTTAGGTACGCATGTGGAACGGTGATTTTAAACTATTTAACTTGATCAAACGGTCAACGAAATTGATACAATCAGTCGAAAACAAATGTTGACCTCCACGATCAACATTTTCTCGTGCTATTTGACATTCAGAGCTTGCTGTTCCAATACAGTTCCATATCTTACTATGTTGTGTCTGCTGTCTGATCCAATCCCTTTTCACGCCAAAAACTATATGGACTAAGTTTCACTGCGATTTTTGAGGAACATCTCAGGTAATCTGCACGTTAGCTCCGCGAAGGTCCCTTACAGTCGGATCAGTAGTAGTGCGCATGCGCAAGCATTACTTTCTTATAACATCGATTTCTTATGGCCTATTGTCCGAATTCGTTCATAATTGGGGTTGTTGGTTATCGATTTCAGGAAAGTTCTATGCAAATTTTATCGTTATTACGTTATTCGTTTTGAAACAGCTACTGCGCATGCGTAAACTGAAATTGGTAGTCAAGGCTTGGGTTTGAGGGTTGGTGTCACCCTCAACATTTCCGGCCAAATGAGAAAATGAACAGAAAATAATATTATATTTATAATAATATTAATCATAATATATAGGTAATTATATATTCAATAAAATTAATGAACAATAACAACAACTTGGCAACATAACAAATTTTAGATTTTTGATTAGAAATTCGACTTTGCTAGGTTAAAAATTTAAGTGTTTCACCTACTAAGCTGATTAATTATCCATCCACCTAATTATCAACTTTCCACTTCTATTTTACTACCTTCTAATTTCTTCAACCCCCCCCCCTTTTAGTAGTACTTTCAGGTAACTTACGGACGCCTCCTTGAAGCTCAGTCAGTCAGTCAGTGCAGCTGTTGTGCAGCTTGAGGGACATTCGCAGTTTAGCAGCACTAATATTTTTTCGAAATCTGACCAAGTCACCGCCATTTAACCTATTCACCAGACCACTGCTCGATATTTCACGCCTAATAATCTTCATCGGACGTCCACACAGATTTACAGTGGCTTTGTAGTTGTTCAATTCGTGACGTTCCCACTACAATGAACGGGTATTTTGGTGGAATTCTTTAATGTTTAGTTGAGGTGAGGCGAGCGAGCACCAGTTACCTACTGGCATGTTTGGCGTCGCCATGCAAACTTAACCCCATTGTCAAAAACCCCCCTACCAAAAGTTGGCCATCTGCTCTCCATTCTACTACCTCCGTTCGCTGAACGTACTCTCATATCTACCTACTTCATACTTCTTGCAAGAATTTATATTTATAACTCATTATTTATTAATAATATAATAATATATTAATTAATAATAATTAATATTAATATTAATAATAATTAAATATTATTAATAATAATAGTAATTATTAATTGCTATGCAATTCTTAGGCCGACCCCCAATAATTTTTTTTGTAACGTCCGTGACGAAATTAAAGATGATTTTCACGTACAACCGAGTAGTTGAGTAGTTGCTATAGATTGTGTCACAATTTCAGTGTTTTTCACGTACAACCCAGCCGTTGTTAGGGGAATGAAACTTCCGCAGTTTTCATCGCACAAAAATCGTTCGCCACTCGTTGGAAAGCGCTTGATTTATGTGATAAATGTTCACATTTCAAGCTACCAATTTCCCTCTCCTTACGTACCTGGCTACATTCCAAAACTAAGTTGATTCAGGCTAAGAATTGCATAGCAAATTATCCTCGTTTTCTACGCAGTAGAAAAGAGAAAAGATCCGGCGAGGCGCGAAGCGCAGAGTATAGATTAGGGGGGTCCAGGGGGGCGAAGCCCCCCGGCGAGGCGCGAAGCGCCGAGTATATATATATATATATATATATATATATATATATATATATATATATATATATATATATATATATATATATATATATATATATATATATATATATATATATATATGGGTTACACTCTAGGATTCGTTTCAGAATGCCTCAGAACGGATTTCAATGAAGAAAATATTCGAAAAATTTGATTTTACACATTTCGAAGCAATCACAATAGCTTCCTTTTTTTCAACGAAATTTCGCTAAAAAGGACATCACCTGACTGATGTGATTTGCTACACAAACTTTCGAAAATGCTACTCAATTACGAAGTCAAATTTGTCGATAAATTTGTTACTAAGTGAAAATGAACGATTTTATGATTTTTTTAAAAACCGCTATGCCCACGCTACATTTATTATGCATACTTGATACTTGATTACGCGACATTTTCAGGAATCAATAAATGAATCGTAAATATATTTGGTTATATAAAGATAAGGTTCGCGTTTGTGTTTTGAGTAAGCGATCATTTCAAAGAGCGCCAACTGATTTATTTAAGGTGAGCCGGAAGGTTGGCTGAGGCGTGGCGCTAAGCTCAAAGCCGGTAGCGTGATCGCCGCTCCACTAGCGTGATGGCGTTTCATACGGATTATTTCTTTTCTTCAGTCAAATCTATTCATGCTCTGACCCGCAGACACGTGCGGTCGATAGGTCCATTCAGATTTCAATTCCAACGTTGTATTGGTCATGGTCTAATCTTCAGGTATAGTTTAAGCGTAGTACACACTTTTATGATGGTTTTGTTTTCGTATATGATTTCCAAAGAACTGCGGTGGGTACTTGTCACATCTTACGGATAAACAAATAACAATCCCTTTGTGGTGATTTATTTTTACTTATACTTATTTCGTATTCATTATCATCAACTCTCCATGAAAAACTATTTGTTGCTCAAAACTCTTGCCTGCGTTCACTCAGTTAGCTATATCAATCTGCTCCCGCTACTTTTAAAAAAGTACCTGACTCTGAAGTGTATCAAGTTGGTTATTAAAAATTTGCATGGCATGCTTTCATCTTACCTGGTATCAATAATTCATAAAGCATGTTCAAATCGATCCAAATCAATCATGATCCCTTCGCCATCAAAGTAGAGCTATGTGTACGAGTCATTTGGTGTTGCAGGAGCAAGGGCCTTGAGCTTTTTGCTCGACTCTTTCCGGGCACTGCCCATTTAGCCAGGTAGATTGGGGCAAAAAACCGTACACTGGGCAGATTGGCAGACAGATGGGCAGACTAAAAATACTCATTTAACTATCAAACAGTCATAAGTTCCATGCATGCACAATTAATGATATGCATTTTCATTATAGACTATGTTCAATACCGTGCCAAATGAGACCTAATGTTTACGAGTATGTGATCTATATGTTCCAATAAAAATCAATTGCCGACCTCAATATTATAGGTGGATTAATATAAGCTTAAAACAAATTTGGAGTTCAACTCGTTCAAAGATGGAGAAGAACTCTTCATAATACGAGAATGGAGTCAATTTTCCCTATCAATCAGTCTCGATGTATATGAATTAAAAATGAGTGTTGCGGAGAAACCACTTTAATTTTGCATCAAAACCGTATTTCTCTTCTTCAACTCAACCAAATTTGATTTTCGAGCATTTTTTTCGAAACCATTGTTAAAACTTCTAATATAATTTGTCTTTTGATTCTCGAAAAATACCATCTAAATACCATACTGCCAGCTGAAACATGAACTATTTTGACAAATAAATATTTCTGAAAACCCATGAAATATAAAGTTTTACTCGTTTAACAAATTCTGAAAATTGTCAAATCTCACAAAAACTGCCTCATGAAATAAGCTTTTTTACAGTTCGGTCTACATTGTGATTTCTTTTCAATTTTGTAGATAGTATTTTAGATTAGATTTGAAAGGAAGAAAACCATATATAAATTTCTCCTTTGAGGGGAGATCATGGATATGTCAAAGTTGTAAACATTACTTTACACTCTTTTGGGATGTTGGGAAAGTAAAAATGGACATTACTTTCCACTATGTTGGGATGTTGGGAAACTAAAAGTGGACATTACTTTCCACTCTGTTGGGATGTTGGGAACGTATAAATGGACATTACTTTCCACTCTGTTGGGATGTTGGGAAGGTAAAAACTCCCGCGCTACTTTCGTTCCATGCTAACACAGAAGTCTAAGTCGGTTTTTGAGGCAGGCGGAATTAGGTAGGTACCTACTTCATTGTGGAAGTACCTCATTGATTTCTACCTAGCCTTCACTTTTCGAGTTAATAAACTCCGGCTAAAGTGCCGGAGCGTTGCATTTTGTGTGGAGAAAAAAAAGTGTCGCGAAAAATTCCTTGACCCCCAGCCAAAAGACATAGGTATCCATGTCAAAAAAAAAAAAAAAAACGAGGTCTCAGTTGTGACAAGGGGGGTGAAAGAAATGTTATCATGCTCGTAATCATTTTTAGCTTGACGAATACCGTCGACACAACGTCCCACTAGGGAAGGTGCGTGGTTAAAAAACAATAAAGCCGGTAATTTTCTGCTCCATAGAAAAACCGGACATTTAGCTTCTAGAGCAATTTTCGCCCGGACGCCTTGTTGAAAAGCCGGACTGTCCGGGCCAAAACCGGACACCTGGCAACCCTGTGGGTATAGTATCTGGGTGACGAATAGCTTGATTTCCACACCCCCCAACCCCACCACCCGGTTGTTCTTGATTTTATGTGAACATTATTCTTTCTTTTTATTCATGTGTGATGTGTTTCATTTACATATTTTGCCATATGCTATTTGTATATGTATTCTCATCCTATAACTTTGATGTTGTCTGAGTGAGCACTTGTCGACTTATGGTCCAAAGCTCAATAAATGTTGCTTCCGAATCTACCTAAACGTGGCAGAAGCATTGTTTTCACTTGCGGGACAAAAAAATTTTTGGTCTCCAAAATCAAAATTTCCACTCGAATTTTACGTTTCAGACCATTCTGAACAACTTTGGTTCCGTGTCTGGCTGTGTGTGTGTGTTCGTGTGAGTCGTTTGTCCGCAAATCCTTGTAACAAACTTATTTTCTACTGTTTTGTCCGATTTGGAGCTTTTTTGTAGCTCTTCCGATTCCCAATCTGCACGGAAAATTGGTGACTTATGCCTTTGTAACGGGCTACACGGTTTATTCATTTATTTTATTTATTTTTTTTTTTTTTTTCCAGTTTAGCGGTTACGTTGCATTGATGGACAATGATGAATGATGAACACAAAGAAAAACTTAATGATTTTTTCCCCTCTTTTCCAGTTACATAACCCACGTTGAAACTCAAGTTGAATTCACACAAAAAATCCATTATTTTGACTTTGTGCCCTATTTACGGTCTAAAACTTGATCTTCGGAGAAAATTCCTGCTGTACCTGGATTCTGTAGCTAATATACTGTGAGAATCATGAAGCAGATAATTGAATCAGCATGTTCGGTTTTCGCCGTTCTTGCCCATCTGTGCGGCGCATTCTGTTGGCACTTTGGACCCTTCCGCACAGGTGTATCAAGAGTAGAACACCGTTCTTGTAGTGCTGATATCTTATATATATATATATATATATATATATATATATATATATATATATATATATATATGCTCGGCGCTTCGCGCCTCGCCGGATCTTTTCTTTTTTCTACTGCGTAGAAAACGAGGATAATTTGCTATGCAATTCTTAGCCTGAAAAAATGTTATATACAAAAATGTTCAATCCTGGCTGGGATTCGAACCCACGATGCAAAAAAAATTGATATGAAAAAATTTGGAAAAAAAATTTTTTTTTCAAGCCTGGCTGGGATTTGAACCCACAACCTTCGACTCACGAGAAAAGAAAAAAAATTTTCAAGCCTGGCTGGGATTCGAACCCACGACCTCGCGCTTCCCGTCCCCGGACATTTTATATGGGGACGTTACATAAAAAATTATTTGGGGTCGGCCTAAGAATTGCATAGCAATTAATATATATATCGTAGTGCAACCCCCCCGTGGCGACAGTCACACATTGCGAATTTGTGTTACTAAAAACTTATTCCCAAAAAATAAAGTGATTTTTCGTGATTACGTTACGATTTTTGAACCACTCTATACAACACATCAGGTTTCTATGCAAAGTATACGAAGGTAGGTGAGGGTGAATTTGGAAAATTCGTTCGAAGCCCGTCGTTTCCTTATTTTTGCCGGCTCGGCGCCTCTCAACGAGTGGGAAAGGGAGATCGTTTATTAGATCCCCGAGTTATAAATGGGAATCCTCATTCGTGGAGGACGGGCCTCAACCTGGAACAGTGGGGTAACTTCATCAATCATTCTGAGGGATAACCCCCCCCTCATAATCCAACCCCCATCCGTATCAGGTTTTACTACCACCTTTTCCAGCCACTCAGCGGACCCGCCGCAGGAATGGAATTAGCGGCGCGCCGACACCGTCACAAATGGAACAAAGTGGGCGAGCTACCCAGCGTTAGGTATATTTAACGTCGTAATTGGCAAGAGCGACCCCGCTCTGGAATTGGCATTTCAGCCAACCCTGTGATGAGAAAGGGGAAAAAAGAAAATAAAGCAACCGTGTAGGTATGTGCGGTACTGACGGGATTCGGATGTTTTCATACTTTTCATCTATTTCAAGACGATCGACATGTTTGGGAACCAGGGTTGCCAGGTGTCCGGTTTCGGCTCAGACAGTCCACCTTTTTATCAAAGCGTCCGGGTGAAAATCGTTCAGAATGCTAAAAGCCCAATTTTTATTAAAAAGGCGGAAAATGGTGCATTTATCAGTCAAATGAAACCTTCTTTCTATCAAATGAAACTTCGTACAGACTAAATGAAACCTTGTTCCAATCAAATTAAACCTCGTACCTACCAAATGAAACCTTGTACCAATCAAATGAAAACTCTTTTCAACCAAATGAAACTTTTTTTCTATCAAATGAAACTTCGTAACTACCGAATGAAACTTTGTTCCAATCAAATGAAACCTCGTACCTACCAAATGAAACCATGTACCAATCAAATGAAACCTCTTTTCAACCAATTGCAACTTTTTTTCAAACAAATGAAACCTCATTTCATTTAAATGAAACTTTTCGGTCCACCATATTGCTGATCACCACGACAGACTGCTCCAACTTCGTGATAACAACATGATGATGAAACTGCTGCCGCAGCTTCTGGACACCCGCTTCACTAAACTAATTTGTAGTGCCTCTGTATTAACTTGTTTAGCGAAAATCTGAAATAAAATTTAATTTTTCCCTGGATGATTCGAAGAAGTTCCATTTGATTGAAAAAAAGTTTCATTCGCTTGAAAAGAGCTTTAATTTGATCGGTACATGGTTTCATTTGGTAGGTACGAGGTTTCATTTGATTGGAACAAGGTTTCATTTGGTAGTTACGAAGTTTCATTTGATAGAAGAAAAGGTTTCATTTGACTGAAAAATGTTATAGTTTTTTACCCACGCAACTTCTCTAAAGGGACTATGTCTCGACGGGTTTCGTCAAGCTAAAAACTATTGCTAGCATGATAACACTTTTTTCACCACCCTCGCGCTGAGAACGCGTTTTTTCAAATTTCGGCTAAAATGGATCTACCAAATTGAAACAAAATCGCAATATCAACCAATCCATTTAAAGGCTTATTACTAGAGGCAGTTTTTGTGAAATTTGACAATCTTCAGACATTTTTAAGCAGGTGACACGACGTTTTATGGGTTTTCAGAAATATTTATTTTTCAAAACAGTTCATGTTTCAGACGGCGGTATGATACTGGTATTCATATGGTGGTTTTTGAGAATCAAATAAAAATCAAATTCTGTTAGGAAATTCAACACTGATTCGAAATAATGCTCGAAAATCGGTTTAGTTGAAGTAGAGAAACACGGTTGTAATGCAAGCAGTAAGTGATAAAAATTTCAAAAAATCATATATCTCAAATATGTGAGGATTGAGATGGGAAAATGTAGATGTCTACTCGATTCCAGGACTATGGAGGTTTTTACTCCATTTTCGAACCAGTTTAACTCAAAATTAGTTTAAAACCTATCTGAATCCACCTATTATAGTTGGCAAGTGATATTTATGGGAACATATACCAAGATAATATAAAAACTAGGTCACATTTGACAGGGTATTGACATAATTCAATAATGAAAATACATTTGTAATTTTGCATTCATGGAACTTATGATTGCTCGATAGTTTAAGGAGTATTTTTAGTCTGCCCATCTTAGTAGTGTCCGGTTGTTTGCCCTACCCCACCTGGCAACTCTGTTGGAAACCGAGAGGTCATACCAACCTACATTTAGCAAACCTTAAAAAAAAAAAAGTCTGCCAACTTGGGTGTGGCACACAGGTTCTTGGTTTATGTACCATGAATGCACTTACTATACTTACTGTATTGCTATGATACCCCTCTCCCAGAAAATCAATCTTTTTCAGGAATGTATGCGGACAACCTTGTCTTTGCGGTATGCGATGAAAATCAGTTAGTGGCAACACGTAGACTCCAGGAACTCCTAGAGGTGCTGGGTCATTGGTGTACAAAATGTAAGGTGAAAATAATTCACTTAAATCTTCAGTTTTGACATACACTCACAGTCGCAAATGCGTCGAGCCACCTGTTGTGTATGCTGGGCAACCTATCCCAAAAGCCACAAGATATAAATATCTCGGTGTATACCTCGATCAGCGACTGACATTCCACAAACACATTTTGGAGCTAATTAGCAGAGTACGAAGTATATTCTGTTGCCTTAAATCACTATCAGCCGGAACGTGTCAGTACAAAATAAAATCATAATGTACAACACACTAATTGTTCCAATATGGACATATGCTATAAGCATATGGGGAACATGCTCTCGTTCACAATTTAGGAGGCTAAAACAGCATCAAAACAGTATAGGTACTGCAAAATATAATTGTACATACACTAGATTTGGTGAGAAATGAAACAATTTACAAGCCACAACAGAAATCCTTCGAAAATTAAAGAAGGACATAGCCCGACAAAACATACGCCACAACAACCCACTTGTCATTGAAGGCTTCATACGACCGGAGGTACAGCGAGGCCGCGTCATATCTTGGACATAATTGATACGGACTTGGTGGAAAATTGGAGGTGTTTCACGTATATGTGATATAAATGAGCGATATACCGCAAGTGAGTCATAGGATATTGAAGTGATTATATAAACAATTATTTCGAATTTCAAGTGTTACCTCCTCTGATGGAAGCACATACAATTGGACACAAAAACAATAGACTGTTAGTTACCATCTGCCAATGAGATAATATGTTACTTTGTTAACGGGCTCAATTAATAAAACTGGACCACCTTCAAACTAATCCGAGTATTAACTGACAATTTCATAAAAATGGGTTGAAAATTGTGAAAAGTAGGGTATTTACAAGGATTGCACATGGACGCATGAGCAGTGGCTACTGATGATGCAATCATGATGGAATCGATATGGGGTAATCAAATCGTCTTCTCCCAACTATCATCCAAATTTAAGCAAAATCGAACAACTAGAGAGCGAAAAAATATAGCATAATGGAATTTTCGTTTGCGCATGCGCAGAGTTATGTATTAATTTGGCACCAATGAAACTGATAGCCTGAATGCAAGTTAATAGTGGTGTAAGGCTTAATAAATACGTAGGGCCCGCCACGGCGAAAAAAAGTACTGGTATAAATGCAGATCTCCAACTCTTCGACCCCCTGCACTCCTCCAGGCAGCTCGAAACGACCAAACCAGTATGCTCGTTGTTCATATATATACCAGCTAAAGGATCATCATCAAACCGATCGGCTAGATGCATTTTTAATCTAAACTGTGCGGCGTGCACTCTTCGGAAAAAACTTCCTCAAACTGCCAGCTTTTGAACGGAATAGTCAATTTCACTTTCACTTTGCCAATTAGGGGAGAAAAGTATGTTCGTTTGTTGAAAAACATGGGTTTTTCTACGAAATCGAGGGTTTTAGTGAAAAATTACCCCCTATGAAAATGCGAGTTTGGGGCCGGTTTCTACGCATTTTTTCACGCTTAATCGCATGGTACCTAACACTTGCAAATCTCCCTAACTCCGTTATAACCGAGTTTTTAAATTTTAACTAACTAGTTTTACCCTTTAAAAAACATGAAATTGAACATGAAAAATAAACTAAAAATTCGTGAGTTCAAGTGTAAAAAATTCTGTAGACACCCTGTATAATGTATATTCTGCATCGAACTATTAGGGGATGATCACCGCTGGTCGCATAGGAGATGTAGTACGAAACTGGTGGTATTCCACAGTTGCGTTCTTCAATGACCACAAAAGGTATACCTGGACCTAGGGAATGTTCAACCTTGGTTGCATTTTAGGAATTGTAGATTCCACAGTTCCGTCCTTCAGTTAATTAAGTAGTTATGACGTTATTCAATACACCACAGTTACTTCATTCAGGCCATATACTTGCACAGTTCTAAACCTAATAGGTAACATGATGTTCCGTGGTATTTTGAATATTTTTAGCCTCCTGATATTAACTTACTGAAGTATGACTATGACCGGTTGAACTGTCGAGGCGGACGTCATCATCTGTTCTTGTAAGGTAGGTATACGATTCTCAGATGATATGATCCCATCTTCCCACGAATCGAACCTGCCTTTGGTGCTGCATAGTTGTTTGACCACTTTTCTCAATTTTGATCTCTAACCCCGATTTTTTGATATTTTAGTTTGCAAGTACCCCTAATTTGAATAATAAAAACCTGAAATGTAGTTATTACATTCAATATCGCCCAAACCAACCGAATGGCGTTTCCAGAATGCAATTAGCTCTCTCCATTCACAAGGTATTTATTAATTAAAATCGGCTCATTTCAAGAAGCTACTTGGCGGCGGATCGGGCAACTAACCCCGTGATACTTAGTCTTAATATCGGATCAAATCGGTAAATACTGATGCACTTCAAACTCCCTTACTTGCACAAAGTTTACATGTTAAACTATTCGGAACGCTTGTATCTTGATATACATATAGACTGACGAATCTATGATTCCATTTGAAATTTGAGAGTTGTCACTTAGCGTACAGCCTACGATTCCGAGATTGGTTCGAGGTGAAGAGCTATAACAGTAGAAGGAAAGCTGAGAGGAAGGGCAGAAAGTAGTTCGTGATAGGTGTTCAAAGTGGGAGCCATTACCGCGTGTGATATTCCCGGAGCAGTTTCAATTTCCGATCCGTCGTTCCCTTCATCCTCGCAGCTTTTGGGCAGGGAAAAGGCAATGGGGGTTGAGGTGGCTGCGCGGCCGCCTTGAGGCCCTGTTGAATAATAAATAGTATCTCCTAATGGAGACGTTCGAACGATTTAACCCGCGATGGGGGAGGGGGGTGGCGGAGGACGAGGTAAAGATTGGGTCAACCCCTGGGATTCTTAGGTTTCCTCTTCCCGAAACCCTTTGGAATACCAAACGATGGGGGGTCGGACTTCTCCTCGCTTTTCTACCTCATTTTCGGGAACTGAACCGCCTCCACCTCGTAAACAAATCTGCCATTGCCTCGTTTGTTCCGTGCCTCGTTGGTAAGCCTTATTGGTCAGAGCGTTCCAACTTAGCTTCAATGGATTTCCTATTATTCTCCACTTCAATTAGTTACATCCATTCTCTGATCAACCGTTATGCGCCTTCCTTGGCACCTTCATTTTAACTGGAAGGTGATTATAACACAAAGGAGGAAGCCACTAGTGACTCAATAGGACCGGAGCCGACGTGAAAAGCTAGTTGAACGAAATGGAGTACCGTATCAGCGGAGGGGGGAACACGGACGCAACCTAATGGGGAACATTAAACTGTTGGATTTTCACACTTTTGACTTCAGATTCAAATTTAGCTAACTTGAAACCCCCTTAAAAGGGATTTTCAGCTCAAAATACCGTTTAGTTTGGCCAATAAACAGGTCAGAAGATCATGATTGACGTAGTAGGTACTGCGTTAGAGCTAAGGGTTCCCTCCGCGGGAGGGGGCCGTGACGTCATCGTGCAAAAGAATTTCGAGACCAAATTTACTGGTCAGATACCCATCATATGGCACCTTTTCGGGACATTCTCTCTGCGGGCTTTCTATTGAGCAAATATAAAATAACCATAAACATGCCCCATTACCACTTTTTGTGCCTGGGCTCAGTCTTTTAAGTTAACGTTTCTGGTCAATACTAATTTTAATACAGAATGTGGCATCTCAAAACGAAACGTTTATGTGTGACGAAAATATGCTGCCACAATTTATTTCCAACGATTTCCACTTGCATCCGAGTCGTTGCTAGGGAACTGGTACTTCGTAATTTTTCATCCCACAAAATTCGTAGACCATTCGTTCGAAAACCTTCGATTTATCCAACCGTATTACTACTGCGAAGTGCGTGGCCAGCAAGCTGAATTATGAGCATGGTTATTTGAATAATTGATTACACTGAGGTGATCATTCTCAATAATTGATATTGTGAACATGATTTCAACCGCTTGTTAATTTCTGTTTATTTCAGTGAGGTAGTGGTGAGTCGGTTCGCTGGTGATAAATACAACAACTTGACATACTAGTGATAAGATACATCGCGAAATCTGAGTTATTCTTATATGCGGGTTTCACGGGTTTATGTAAAACGCGTGAGCTAAAACACATTTTATGTTTCAATAATTTCATTCGAAGTATGCAAATAGAGGTAACTGGGGTTCCAGGAGGTTCGCCTCCTGGCGAGGCGTGGGGCGCCGAGTTTTCTCCCAGTTTTCGGCGAATATGGAAGCATACCTTCCTTGACGCATGAAGGGCAGGGGGAGGATAAAAATCCAATTTAAAAATGAGAATGAGAAGGGCAGATTCTGAGAAATAAATTGTTACAAGAAAAATTCGCATTGTGACTTTCATTAAAGGCTGTGCATTAGAAATTATGTTGGAACTGTAGCAGTCTAATCCGGAGCGACACACAGTGGTCTGAGACGGCAAAAACCTGGCCGAAAATCGAGAAAAAAAATTGTTTGTCGTTCTTATGGATTGGAATCAATTTGTAGGTGGTAGGTGGATTTAGCCCAAGTGTCTAAACATATTGAATAGGGGCGATTACCTTTGCCGTACACGTTCAAGTTGCGTCAGTCATAAAGGCGATTTTAAACGTTCACTCAGATATATTATATTTCTAAGGGCCGGTTTCACCAATGTTTTTAGTCAACGTTCTCTTTACTTTTCAGAAAAACGGACGGTAGACCTACGGTTCTACAGTCAGATCATTTAATAATGATTAATTTTACACATTATCAGTTCATTACGGTTACTTAGCAATATTAGTTTATAACTGAGCGTAATAAATCAGCTTTCCTTGACACTACAGAGGCTTAAGGATTTTGAGATGCTGTGATAAAATGAGAGCATTCCAAAAAGTGGCTAACGATTTTCCTGCTATGAAAACTAAAGGAGTTACACTTCCCTAGTAACGCATTGGTTGTACGTGAAAATCAATAGAAAACCCCACCGTGACGTGACGAAAACAAATGAAAATGTCCTGTTAATCATTATTAAATGATAAAAATTTGGTTTTACTTGTCCACAATCTTGATTCAGCCTTAAGCGAAACTTCGGACAAAAAGTAATTAAACTCGTATGTAATTATTATTAAAGTAACGTTCAAATAGCCAGCCATGGGAGGGATCTCGACCTGTACGAGGAATGTGGCGGCTCCCTCTTTGATCTGAAATTTTACTCCTGCTGAGAGAAGGGGGAAGAGAACGTTGAAGAACGGACTGGGGGAAGAGGTGGCTGATTCTGCCCGTCCTCCCTGAAAGGAGAGATACTTTTGTAAATTTCACGATTCTCTAACCTCCCAAAGTCGTAAAAGTAAAATAATCAAAAGTTTTTCAAGTTTTACTTTTTTGCTTGCATAAACAATATTATAAGATATTTTTTCTAGCCAAAAACTTCTATATAAGGGTCTGAATTGGCTGTAAAGTAGTCTCAGGCATTCAAATATGATCAAAGTTGATCTTAAGTAAGTTGTTTCCTATTTCTACTCCAAAATAAATGGTGGAATGCGCCCCGATAACCTAAACCAAAATAAGACATTAGGAACTTCAAATAACAACGTCACATTTAGTACCTATATGGAGAGCTACGTATTGTATTTTGCTCTGGGGAAACTGCTGTCTTGCTGCCGAGGTTTTTGAGCTTCAAAAAACAGCAGTTCTAATTTTGAAGGGGGCTGAATTGGGATCAGAGCTGCCGTAGTCACTTCAGAGACCTCGGGATTCTGACAATTCCAAGTTACTATGTTCTGAATTCCCTTCTGTTTGTTCGGGAGGATACCGACTCAATCATGAGAGGCAGCGATGTTCATCAATATCCCACCAGAGGCAATAATAATTTACGCCCACCTGCTGCTCGACTTACGACAACGTTGACAAGTGATCCGGTACAGATGGGGACTCGTCTTTTCAATTGCCTACCGGAACAAATTCAGACACTTCCAGTTAAAAAGTTCAGAAGTACTTTGAAGGGGGCCTTAATTGAGATTGAACTTTATGAAGTTTTCAGTTGTTTTAATGTGAATTGGAGAAAATATGTACCTGATTAAATTACTATATAAGTGTTACCTACAGATTCTCGAACTATTTTTATCCGTAATGATTTAATTATCTGTATTTGTATTGTTACATTTATTATTTATTTCTGTGTTTAGTGTACCTGACTTTCGTATTGCCTCGTTTAGGCCCTTACAAAGGAAATATACATCCATCCATCCATCTATATTTTGAAGATAGCCTTATATCTATTGAATTATGAATTTTTTAAATTGTAGTAGTTATATTTTGTTCTCTCTAGAAAACATGATGAGCTTTGTTAAATTTCATTGGTAAGCTCTAGTTAGAAAATGTTGAAATATTAATCACCTTTGGAATTCCAATATTTAATAAACTAAGGGGAGTTCTTCATCCCACTGATTGGGGTATCAAGGGATTATATAGGAGTAGCATTTTTTCATGAAAATTTAGAAATAAATTAGTTCGTGGCGTTGCATCGGAGACTAAAACTCCAACAAACCCCCTCCGTAACAAACATTTACCCTTCAAATCGAATATCTCAGAAGTTGAACGACCGCTTGCCGTACCGCTGATTCAATCATGACGAATGTCGTACAAGGCCTTAAGGGACCTTTCCCGCATCAGCCCTGAAAATCTGACCACGATGTCTACAACATTGACGGACTTATGAGTGTAACAAGAAAATCACTTTCGCGCATCCGGAGAATATACCGATGATGAGACTAATAGGGGACCATCTTGGTCTAAACCCACATTATTCTTGTAAATTTCATTAAAATTCAATCGAAATTGTGGAAGGTATGGCTGTTACAAGGAAATGTGAACAGACAGACACGAAACCGAATTTGTTCAGGAGGCCATGAAACGCAAAATGCGAGCGGACATTTTGATTTTGGAGCAAAAAAATTGTTTTCATTTCGAAAGTGAAAACAAAGCTTCTGCTGCCTTGCAGACTCGGAAGCAATACCTAGTCGTGCAACTTGACCATAATATATGGTGAGAATATAAATGGAGACATCTACCTATTGATCGAAGTTGCTTTCAACCTTGAGTTTTCCAGTCAAAAGTTCTGTACTCCCTGCTCGAAGATTGTGGGATGTTTGAGGTACAAAATAACATAACATGAATTAATTTTATCAAAAACTTACCGGTATATTGCTCTGCTCTTTTTATAGGTCCTACTGTACCTACAACTGGATGAGTTGTAATCTAATGGCGACGGAAGGGAGTTTGTTACACCTATCTTCAAGGGTTTTATCGTCAGTTCAAAGAGGTCCTACTAAAATGTTCCCTCTCGTGTTGCTATCTTCACAGCATGGTTTATATTTTTTACACGAACAAGGGGTAACGTTGTATCGCCGGGTTCTTCCATGAAAGATAATCGTATATAGTATGCACACAAAAATGAAATGTCATATATTTAATCTGGTGAATTTTTTTTAAGATGATTAGAAACTTATAAATACTCTTGGTTTATTATTATCAATAATGAACCATTTAATTAACCAAGGAAAAAAAAGTTTAATCCCCCTTACAATTTGTGGTTTTACGTTCAAGATACGTAGATTCCAAAATGCTTCCAAAATGCGATTTAAAAAAAAAAATAATAATAATAAAACAACAAAAAACCGCCCGTCCGTGTTTATATTGGTTCTGTTACCTACTTACTGGCAGGGTCAATGAGAGTTGCCCATTGTTGCGAAAAAGGTACCTACCTACCTTAACGAAGCCACGAAAAATGCGTAGAGCGAAATAAACGTACACCAGGAATCTTGCGAAAGATGCTTACGGGATCCAGTTTTGACAGATGGAGGGTAAGCTATGACGTCAACACATTTTTTTGGTGGTGTGGATGCTCACAAGCTCGCATCTCAAAATGCAATATATCAAGTACGTCAATCCCTTAGTAAAAATTCAGGTTAGTTGGACAAATTTACCACTTACCCTTGTCAATAGCTATTGTTTCCTCTTGTACGCATACTACCATATATATACCATATCGGTCAGCAGTTATTAAACGTCAACTGTACTGTGTGTTGACCATCTCGTAATTTATACCTTATATACCTTTCATTACTTTCTCATCATCTCTTCAGTTCAGTCAATATGGTTCTATCGTAAACATTTAGCCTTCTCCGAACCATTGCTGTTTAACGATAATCACTGTATTAAATCGAAATCGGAGAATAGATCATGCGGTCTGAATGGGGGACTGACGAAAACGATATCACCAACTGCCCCCTCCTTAAGAAGACTCCATATACCTGTTCGAACATCAAACAGCTCTATGATTACCCTGGCTCATTTCACTTGGAAATTGCTCTTAGCGCATTCCCTTCTCCCCTAATTGATCTCTGCTGATCAGAAGTGGCAGATGGATCTCTGATGACTTGATGGAAATGGAAGTGAGAGCCATCTGAAACGACTAATTGGACGTGAGGTCTATCTCAGTCGAGGAAACGGATAATAATAGATGATCTGTCAATGGAGAGGGAGAAGAATGACGTACGAATATATAATTACCATCATTAACGTTACTACCCTCACAGAAATAAATATATAAATTGAAGAGCGTCAATTCCAATCACTAATGTCTTCTCGCGTCGAAGTGACTAAAGAACGTAACGAATAAATGCTAATTACGAATTATTCTAGCTATCTTTCAAATCCGAATGAAAATGGCATCAAAATATTCACGTTTGAGGGGATTTTATACTTTCACACACATAATGCTCCGATAGAACTGACAATCATTATTCGAACATCGAAACCGGGAGCTCAATTTTTTGTGGTCATTTGTGCAGTAAGAGCTGCAGATGGACTGTCACTAATTCCAAACTGTCCAAGAAGTTCTAAAACATGGCAGGTGGGATTCATCAGATTGGAGCCATCCACTTTATCACCTAAAGAAATAAAACGTTGCAAATTAATACAAAAAGGGTTATTATTTCTGTTTTAGATAGCCGTTCTACGCAGATCACTGGTCTGTAATTTATTACTAAACCCAGTTTATCGAATATTTATTATCGAAAATCGGGGAAGAAAATACGAACGATATGAGATATAAGGTAATAAACTGTCTCGAATGATTCCAATACTCATTTAACTGAGCAGCTAAAACGGTACCTAACCGAACTCCAGGAGCTGAATTAAAAAAAATCAGCGATTATCGGATAACTGAGAAACTGATTTGATAAACAGGTACTTATGTCGAAGATAGTCAGAGATTAGACTTAGTCGGACTTTAATCGGGCTAGCAAATGCGATGATAAACCGTCCCTTAAATATCCAACAGAACAAGAGTGGCTAGGAGCAGAAAGTGACATCTGCTCCCCTCACAGCAGCTCCACGTCTGATAAGAGCATAAACTTTTCGGGGTCCCTTCCTTCATTTTATTTGGCCCCTGGATGCTACCAAAAGAGCAGTAGCGGCTCCCTGGAGAATGTAGGTTTCCGTGACGACGCACCGCACACGCACTTTACCTACACAGGTAACACGGATTACACACTCACACACGTTACCACCTTTCCGTATACCTAATATCCCCGTGTTTACACATACGAAGCAGGAAAATAAGGGGTCCCCTCTAAGGGATGAAGAGAGCCACCGAAGAATGTTTACCCGCCTTTATAAGGGCAAAAGTGGGGGACTAAACTTTTGCTGTCCTATGGCACTTTTTTTTCTTTCTTTGAGCGTTGTAGTACATTTTATAGTACTCGGAAATTGTCAGTTTAGAGAGATGAATGATAACGTGAAGTGCTAATAAAGAGGACAAGTATTCTTTTCAACCCCCTTCACAAGTAGAATAGTAGAAGATGCGTTTGCCCCCTGGTGTACGCCCCTCTAAAGCAAGGCTTCATTAATAAGAAGGACGCCTATTTAAATTGATCCAGGGAGGTGTGGGACAACCCAAACATATGAGAAGAAAAAAAATAACTGCATACAAATTGTTTAAGACCAATATAAGAACAAACCTGCTACTCAGGCTACACTTCTCAACCAGTTTTCAAGATTCTTTCTTCGTTCGAACCCAATTTTAGTCTAGTTGTTCAAGCAACCTAGGAAATTTTGGGTTTGCTGTATGGGAGGGGGTGGAGGTGGTAATAGCCCATTGCTTCAACCAAAGTTGAAATTCGGTGCTTATCATTTGATTAGAACACTATTTAATCACTGAGTATGATCAATCTGTGGATACTTATTAATATGCTTACTTGGTTTGTTCATGATTACTGGGACGGCCCATGGATTCACCATGAGATTACAAAGAAGAGGACGGTAAGAGGGCTGTCAGAGGGCAATCACGGCTGGCGTGCAGTGAACTAGGGAGAAACAGATTTAGTGAACTTGGGAGAAACAGATTTGGCGAAGCCAACATAAAATAGTAAACCTTATTATTACGGTCGTTTTACAGCTTTTCGCCTTACATTTAATTCTACTTTTTTTTTTAACTTATTACCATAAACTGGTTAAACGGTAACTCTCAGATTTCCATGGGGCGTACTCACAATAATTCTAATCAACACCTGTCAATCCCCGAAACCCAACATCCTCCCATCGATTTGCCGTCGAAGCGAGGGATGTCAAGTGAGTGGGTAAACACGGCCCAGTATCAAGTGTTTTACTACCCACGCTGTCCTTTGTGCGCCGAAATAAAACAAGCACGCAGGTGTTGACCCCTTGCTGGTAAAACTTCTCTATGAGCTCCGACTCTTCGTTACAACCCAGCCATCCATTCTTAGTGTTTTCTACTTCGATGTAGAAGGCACTAGATTGGTTTGTAGGAGCCAAAATCGATAATGATTAAAATTTCTCAGAAGATAATAATATTTAAGATGAGGGCCAAATAATGATCTCAATGGATATAGAGGCCGTTTTGTCCCAAAAACACTTCTGAGAGAAACATAACAGTTGAAACACGTAATATAGATAAAAAGTTCCAGTCATGCATCATGATCGTATGAGCGAATTTTCGTTAAATATCGTATTATATTCATGTTACATTTTTTACAATTTGAGCACTTTGAATAAAGCAATTCTTAATTGCCAATTTATGACAAAATAACTCATTCTAAACAATATTTTGCGACTTGAATAATATATTGGATTTTTATCATTATTTGTACTTCTTATCGATTTCTCAGCGAATATCGGTGAAATTTAAGTATACCTACTTTTCGGCACAATTTCGTGCATAAGTTGAAAACTGCGGAAATAAATCTCGTTACAAGAATCACATATTCGCGCATACGCAGCAGCTACTACGTTTACGATTATGTTGAAATTTGTATTCAATGATTCAATCGTCTTCTCCAAACAATCTACCTATTTTTATCAAGATCGGGCCACTGGGACTTGATAAAATAAGGCTTGATAGAATTTACGTTTGGACAAACGTAAAACAATAAATAATTTGAGAACGATGAAACTGATAGGGGACTTCTACAGCCAAAGTCGCACATTTCTTGACATTTCAAAAAAATGGGATCAAAACTATGGAAATTAAGCTCATTGCAACGATTTGCAGACACACGACAGACACACAGATAGACACGCATGGAGCGAAAGTTGTTCAGAATGGTCTACAATGTAAAATGCGAGTAGAAATTTTTATTTTGATGACAAATAATTTTTCATTCTTCCACTGCCTATTGAGTAGACTCAGAATCAAATAAAAATAATTAATAGTAGTGCCGAATATATCTGATTTTACTATAGCTGTGTTCCACTGTCCCCTTGTTATAGTGATTTTCAGTGAAGATCAATACAGGTAAATGCAGTGTCATATCGTTCACCCGTGTACGCTCGCTGAAGACTGTCTACTCTTACAATATTAACGTTGAGGTGCTGTAGCGAGTGAACAGTGTGCGAGGCTTGGTGATCCTGATCGACTCGAGCTTTTCTTGTTCTAGTCATATATGTAATGAAAACAGTTTCAAAGGCCCTTCAGCAGCTTGGGTTTTTTCCATAGAGCCACAAGAAGCCTCCATCAAGATCCTTTACTACTCGTTGGTAAGAAGCCATCTGGAGTTAGGTTCCTGTCTGTAGAATCCTGATTTATCGTCTTATGTTAATTGCATTGAAAGAGTCCAATACGAATTTCTGAAGCTGGTTTTCTACAAAAGCAATGAAATTGACAAATTTTCGGACTTAGCCATGAGGAATATATTAAAAAGCTCGATTCCTCGGTACAGAGAAAGATGCACCACGACGTCGTCACTCTCTCGAAGATACTTCGGGACGAATACAATGCGTCAAATCTGTTGACCCGACTTTCTATCAAAGTGCCAATCAGGACAAGTCACAATCTACTTTCCCATCCGGAGTTCCACCGCTCGGTGTAAATTTTTCATTTGTACGAATACATGATACAGTCAATTCCATCGCTCCTCAAGTTGATGCGATTCAAATGATTCTATCAAAGGTATCTTGAAGATGTTTTTTAGCAACAACCTAAGAGACATTTTAAACGTGATTTTTTTTAAAGCATGGAACATGCTTTAGCCATCACCTAACTGGCCAAAAGTGTCACGTTTTTATTTCACGAAAAACTGTCACACAAATTTTCTGATGAGTTTCACGTACAACCAAGCCGTTGTTAGGGAAATGGAACTTCCGCAGAGTTCATCGCACAGAAATCGTTCACCATTCGTTGGAAAGCTCTCATTTTACTGAAGAATAATTAGTAAGATAGCTAGTGGCAGCAGCCCCGGGAGGTATACTCGAGGCAGAGGGTACCCAGGAAGCGTAACTGAAACTCTAGGCAGGGTTCGGGCAGCTGCCCCTGGTATTAGCAACCAGTTTTACCTTTACATTTCGTAATTGGCGTGCCGGAAAACTAATTGGGAGGGTGGCAACGCTCGTGGTTTTATTGGTAGTACGCACCGACATTAGCACGTGAGCCTTATTGGAGAGTTTTTGTATTTCTCGTATTGGTATTTCTCGTAAACACGAAAACAAGCTGTTAGAGCGAGCACGATGAATGCTAACCTTTCCGCATCCATTTCTCATAGCGTTTTCGTAAGCCCGAGAGAAAGAGAATTCTTATAGAGACGTTAACGTGACTCTTGTAGTGAATTACTACTCAAAACTCACAGTAGACAATTTCCAAAATATAACATGAAGTAAAAAACAACGACCACTTACCTCTACATCATCCAAAAAAGATTCCGACGTGAAGAACACAAATCTTTAAGACGTGTAAAATGAATCTTGAAACGAAATATTGAGAATGATAAAGCTGAAATCGTCGATAAAACATCGAAAGCAAGAATAAAATGCCGCTAATGATTCTTCTGGTTGAAGTGCGGGGGAAAAAAAGAAAGACAATACCTACAAAGGTTTATCCAACAACAAAAGACGGTACAGCCAAAAGTCAGGCGATTTTGTCGGGTGTGTGTGTGTGTCCATGCCAACTGCATGGTAGTTGATAAGATAGGCAGTTAGGGTTATCCTAGAGAAGGGTCTAGTTGTCGTCCCGTAATTACGATTCCGAAAAAGCTGAGCACGAGTAAAGCTGAATCTTCCTGTTCCGAAAAGTGTTTCCACGTAACGGAAACCTCTCCTTGTTTTGGAAAGGCGATTTTCGTATACGAGAAGCACAAAAGCTCTCTAATATGTTCCAACGGCCCTAGCCAATCACAGAGCTTACCTCGGCAAGCAGCTCAACCACCTCGGAAGAGCTTGGAGTCACAGCTGAAGCAGGGGTACCCACGGTTTGAAAGATAACCTCCGTTCTAGTTACGCCTTATTACCAAAAACGTAGGGGTAACACCTGCCACCCGTTCTTGACACCCAGCCTAAAAGTGGTCATTAGTGTAAACGTTTTGCGAGGACCCAATCCCTGGTAAGGTAGTTGGTACTTGGTACCACACGATCTGCTAGTAAAGGCTCCTATTTGCTATTTCAAGCCGTTGTTAGGGAAATGGAACTTCCGAAGTCTTCATCGTCAAGAAACCGTTCACCATTCGTTAGAAAGCTCTCATAAGGAAGCTGAGTTATGCGCTATAGTCCATCGATGGGAAAATGCGACCCCGCATTAGCGGGAAGAAAGCTTGTTCCATGTTTTAGTTTTAGTCACAGGCTCAACGCAGGAAGCAACCGGGTGTCCAGGGGGGGGGGGGGGGGGGGGGAGTTTTTTCTGATTTGTTCAAACTACTTAGTATTTGCTGAACATTCTTAGTATCTCTATTACTTATAATGATAAGGGACTTTTGATCCTGTCAATATGTGTATAAATAAATTCAAAGTAAACAAAATTAATTTGGTTTAACGATGCGCTGAAGCCGATTCTCCCTCCTCTCATACTGTCGTCAAATCCGTTAATCTCCTTCTATCACGCCCTTTTTCTCCCCAAAACGAACAATGGCTCATTGAGAAGAGAGAGAGAGAGAGAGAGAGCACACCCCTCCCCCCACCACCACCACCTCACTCAATTCACTCGACAAGCGCTTGAAACGTTTTGGAGACACTTATCAGAACCGTCGCCATTGTTTGCTCCGGAGTTTAGTCGAATTATCCTAATCACTTCGCGCCTTGGCGCGTCTCCCCCACCCTACACCCCGCCCTAAGCTTTGCCTTCCTTTCGGCGCCTCTTCTTTGTTTGATCGATCCCCCGCTCCTCTGGCCGCTCGTCTTTGGATTCCATTGAAATTCTCTGACGAACCTGAATTTTTCAAATCGAATCAAAGAGACGGTGCTTCCATTGAACGGGATCGTGACAACGTCTCCTCCTCATTCCGTGAAAAGGCGAGGAAAGGGGATTTTTTGCACATTTTAAACCCCTTTTCACCGCGTTTACAGAAGTCGTTCATGACCAGACTGGAAGATCGGTCTGAGAGAAAAAATAATAATGTCTCCGGGAAAAAACGCACAAACCATCCTAAAAACGTTGGTTTCCTGAGGCCCCCTTTTTGATAATTTCAACGTTACTTCAGTAATTGTGATGCGGAAAATGAAAAAGGACCTCTTGTCGAAAATTTCCGAAATCGAATTATTGTTATTACCTTAAACAGGGTTAATATCTGCACGAATTTAATGCAAGAATCGTAATTCTGTCTTACAAATTGACAAAGTTATGATGGACCAATAAATATTAGTTACGGAAAAAAGGCATTTTTGTTAAAAACGCATCCAAAGTTTTGAATAACATCTCTACATTCATTTAATCATATTTACCAAAAAATGTATACATGAAATGTACTGTCAGGCTGCCTATTATTATCTTAAAACAAAAACAAAAAACCTCTGCCAGGTTGGGTGTGGCACATAGCTTCCTCGTTTACCTATAATCTTCTTCGAACTATCATTCAAATTTATGCATACTCGAACGAATAGAGAGTGAAAATATGGAACATGATGGAATTTACGATTGCGCATACGGAGAATGAAGTATTGATTTGGCAACAATAAAACTGATAGGGGACCATCTACAACCTAACCCGCGCATTCTCTGACAATTTCATCAAAATCGGATAAAAACAGTGGAAATTGAGGTCGTTACAAGGATTTCATATTGGCTCATGCGCAGTAGCTATTAATGATACAATCATGTTGAAATTGATATGGAATGATTAAATCGTCATCCCCCAACTAACATCCAAATTTGAGCGAGATCGGACAACTAGTGCGTTAAAAAACTATGCTTTATAAAATTTACGTTTGCGCATGCGCAGAGTGGTGTATTAAACCGCGAACGATGGAACTGATAGGGGGCCCACTACCCCTAGCCCACACAAACTCTAAAAATGTGATCCAAATCGGATAAAAACTGTTGGTTTTTTTTTTTAAATCCACTTTGGGGGTTAGATAGTGGTCATCACTGTACCCCTCATTTTTCCCACTTCGGAGGGGGGCCATCCATGTCCATTTTAGACATGGATGGCAACATGGCTCCCCTTAGAATCGTGCCACTTCCAGTGTCCCTTTAGACACCTTGTTCAATGCCCCAAATGACCCTTCTGGTTGAGATGCGGCTTAAAAAACCTTAATAATTTAAAAAAAAAAAACTTATTTACACTCAAAGTCCTAAATTTTCAAAACAATGCAACATAATATATACGATTATATACAAAAATTCGCTCATACGATCATGCTGCATGACTGGCGATTCTCTGGTGAGGAAATTGCAGAAAAATATTGGTCTAACCTATACAAAACTATTCGTGACCCCTGTATAATGCTAGAAAAGTCGACATTACAGAACGTAACATAAGGTGTACAAAATTATGCAAAAAATATAGTTAAATTACATTAAAATGTGCTCAAGAATCGAGAAAAACTTCAAATAAGTTGAAAATCATAAATCTCATTTTGAATTGCAGAATATTATTTAGAGAGTTTTTGCCATCGATTTGGGAGTTAATAACTCCTTTTCACTCAAAGTCATGAATTTGCGAAACAATGTAACATACCTAATATATACCTACGATAATATACGAAAATTCGGTCATACGAGCATGCTGCATGACTGGAACTTTTTCATTTTGCCTAGGTTCCGATTCTCTAGACAGGAAATTCGAAAAAAATGTTGGTGTAGCCTATACATAACTTTTCGTGACCCCTACGTGATGCTAGAAAAGTCGACATTTCAGAACGCGACTACATCCAACGTTTGATCTCGTTCTCTGTTTGATTACACTTTTCCGGAAGCTCGGACAAAACGCCCGTAACATCGAGTTTCATGTCCGCCCTCAACCATCCCATCCCTAACCTTCTCGTCAGTGTAAAACTGCAAGGCTCAACCATCACAGTATCATCACATTGAAGAGGAGATAAAAACAGGGAATAGGAGCTCCTCGGAAATGGATTAGAGAGAAAGAGCTCATCGAAACACACAAGCCTTTCAAAGGCGTATTATTTTTACAGAAAGAGAGATAGTTTTTTTCATCTAATAATTACAGCCGCGCCTCAACCTGGAGGGTCATTAGCGGCAAATGGTAGTATTGATGATGCCAAAATTAGTAAAACAATTTTTTGTCTTACTAAGTGCCTCGAACGATGCAGTTCGTGTTTTCAGTTTATGGGATAAATCATCCATATATGTATACTGCCGAGTGCTTTGCAATCCTTCAAGCCCTAATGTACGCAAATAGCATGAACAACAGCTCCCGGGGAGTAGATATTTAACAGACTCTAGAAGTCCTATCATGAAGCTTTCTCACATCAAAATTTCATCTCATCTTTCGAAGATCGAAGCGGATATTATCCATGGAATAGAAAAATCCGGGAATAGTGGAAGGAGAGTGGGCTCTGCTGGGTGAAAGGATATGCTGGAGTGAGGGGTAGCGTTATCGCTGACGTAGAAGCTAAGCGAGCGGCACTTCTCCCTGAACCGTTGCCATCCCAAATATATCCACATACTAATCTAAGACGCTCAGCCAATAAAAGGGTCCTGGAAAAATGGAAACACGCGTTTGAAGCATATTCAGCAGCTAGTCGATAACAAATCTCTTTCCTGTTCCCAAAAAAATAACCTGGGTTGACGCTGTAACAGAAGTCAAGTCCCGATCCTTCTCCAGATCAATTATAAGGCTGCGAACTGGGCACTGTAAAACTAATTACCTCCTACACAAAATAGATCCAGACATTTCCCCACTTTGCCACAAATGTATGGTATCAGAAGAGACTCCGCAGCACCTGGTGCTGGAGTGTTCAATGCACGAAGCAGCACGAAACCGTCTTCTTACTCCCATCCAGAGTATGGTGAGACACCCGCTCAACCTCGAAACGATTCTAGGGACCAATGACATTATTGTTTATGAATATATTTATAAGTTCATGTGCGAAGTTGATTTGTTAATTGGAATTTATGTGTTAGTACACTGAAATATTAATTACCGGTTTGTATTTTCTCGTATATAATTTGAATCGAATTTGTATAGAATTTCGGCTGTATGAATCATTTTCGAAGCCAATAAAGTAAAAAAAAAGAAGAAAAAAAAAATTGCTTAGTTCTCTATTCTACTTTCAGAGAATTCTAGGTATTTCAGGACATCAAAAGTGGCTGCATCAATTAAACATAAGTAAGGCTACTTACAGTGAAGCCAGTGTGATCAATCAATACTTATCGTGATTTCTGGTAGTAATTTCCATTGATGCACACTTGGTTTTTTAAGCAAAAGTGTTGTAATATTCGTGATTAGCTGTTTTAGATGAGAGTTTTCAAATGAGTGAGTAAATTCTTGAACAGCCAGTCTTGTTGTTAGGAAAACAGGTGATATCTGGATGGTCACATATATTTGTATTCGCGCACTCAAATTCGCGAATATAATCGCAGTTGACTCAGAAGAAACGAATACTTATCGCGATTACAATCGTATTCATATTCGACGATAAGATTATGCCCAACACTGCTTCCCACCAGATGTTAGTTTAATATATAATCAGTTTTTACACATACATTGGAAACAATTCTATAGAGCTATTGAGGGTTATGTAGCTCCAACAGCCAAATCGAGACTTCCCTCTATGTAATACCTTTTCACCTTTTGAGCAATTACTGTGAGTTATCCTGACAATCAAAGACCATACAAGTAAATTGCAGCGTATAATCCTTTGAACCGATAAGCGACCAGATAAATTAAGCTAGAGAAATCTAGATAGACGAAGCGTCATATATTATTGCCCCTTAATAAGTTATGCAGAACACATGCCATTTTAATCTATCATTAGAACAACTATAAATCACCAATCGCTGATTCATAATGCACTGGTAACAGGAGAAAAATGCTCTGAACAAATATACACGAAAGAACAACAAAAATCAACAACTATATTAATTCCACTTCAAGCATATCCAATGTTCTCTCCAATATTATGCCATACTCTAAATGTCTCTTTTTTCCACAACTGCTAACTTTATATATATATATATATATATATATATATATATATATATATTTATTTTTTTTTTTATGGAACGAGCGAATTCTGCAGTTAACCTTTTTCATTATATATGTGTGATTGCCCTGTAAATAAAATATATTCCTCTGAGCCATCTCAAATGCAGATTCACAGCGGCAGGGTGACGGGGGGGAGTGTCGCGAAATCGTACGTCGTCGGCGATATTTCGTATTCCCCAATTCCGCGCAATAATATATTCTCTTTATCAATTATATCTATTCAAGGGCCGGAGCTCCGCGATTGTTTATTTAACCGTGATTCGTTCGTTCGTTATTGTTTATTGTATCAACCCGAGTAACTCGTTTTGCAAGTAGGTATAATCCAATCAAAAACGCACCGAAAGGAGGAGGGAGTTGGGCGACAAACGAACCAACATGCAGCTGCATGCATAAATCCATATTTTTATCGCACTGTGTTTTGAAGTAAGTTGTATCCGGTAACGAGAAATTCTGTACATTATTCCACAAGTTTAGAGCTTGTCAATTTTTTTTTTTTTTTTTTTTTTTTTTTTTTTTTTTTTTTCCCCACTCGGTTTTCAAAATCCAGTGGTTTGTAATTGGTTCCGTTTCAAGTACAGAGCTGGAAGCTTTTGATCAATTCTGACAGCAAACGTTTGTCAAAATTTGAAACTATCTCAGAAATTTTGAACTTCCGAATGAATATATTCTTTCTGAATGAATTATGTAGCGCAGGAAATCGATTCCTTGTAAATCAGCTCCATGAAAATATCATTCTTAAATTTCAACGATTTTTCGGCTTTAGTGGCTCATAGACGGTCAATATTATTGCACACTAGCTGGTTCACCCGTGCGTTGCACAGGTTGACTTGAACATAATCAAATAGCCTGTGACCCAAGTTAAAGTAATTCTGATAGATTCGCCCACTCAGATCCCCAGTTAGTTCAGTGACGTTCAAAAAGCTTTAACATCCTCCCCCCCCCCCCCCCCCCCCCCCACTACCACTGGGTCAAATTTCAAAAATTTGAAAAAAGTAGTCTTTGACTTGAATTAGAGTAATCCAAACATATTCGGCAATCAAATCCCCAGTTCGTTCAGTGATGACAAAGATACCCCATTTCTCACCCCCCTCCCCTTCCCCTATTTTATAATAGTGGAATAAATTACTCGTGATAAATTCGTAATAAACTATATTCTTGACCAGAATCACAATTTTCCAGAAAAAACAACTATTGAATCTTTAGTGTGTACCAACAGGTTGGAAAATATAACATATGTCACCACAATAATAATAATCACTGCCGGTGATCAATTTCGTTCCAATACCCTAAAACACCCCCTTCTATGGGTTAGATTTAAAAATTTTCAAGTAGCCTGTGATTTAAGTTAGAAAACTCCAAACATATTCGACAACTCAGATCCCCAGTTCGTTCAGTGACGTTCGAAACGCTTTAACTCCCCCACCCCTCCCCCCACCATTGTTGGTCAGATTTGAAAAATTTGAAAAAAGTAGTCTTTGACTTGAATTGGAGTAATCCAAACATACTCGACAATCAAATCCCCAGTTTGTTCAGTGATGACAAAGATACACCATTCCCCCCTCCTCCCCTAAAACACCTCCTATGGGGCAGATTTGAAATTTTAAACCTTTTAAACCCTCTCTGGACTTCCTCCAATAATTCAAGACCAAAATTAGCCAAATCGGTCCAGCCATTCTCGAGGTTTAGCGAGACTAACGAACAGCAATTCATTTTTATATATATAGATTAATTGTGGCGTCGCATTTGTAATTTTTTTTTTTTTTTATATATTACATGGAACATGTTTTTGCCTTCTTAATCTGGCCGAAAATGAGACAAAATTACCGTTACGAGACAATTTGGTGAATAGCGCTCCTATGTTCTGATGACCATAACCAAATCGTTGCTACGCTGTGTGTGTGTGTGTGTGTGTGTAAGTTTGGCAAATTGCAACCCTGCCAAGGCCACAATTCTCAACCGACTTCCGAGATATTTTGATTGTTCGATTCCAGTTTCATTCTAATTGTGCTACGAACCTTGGGAATTTCGGATGTGCTGTTGAGGTGGGGAAGTGGTGGGTGGGGGGGATAATTACCCATTTTGTAAAGCGATTCCCAAGCTACAAATCTCTACCAATTTTTGTGATTCTTATTCTGTTCCATTATGAATTCGATATAGTTTTGGAAAATAAGTCAGGATTTTGGAACTTCATCAAGAGTGGGGGTGAATGGAGAGGGTAATATTGATAAATCATGATGTTTTAACTATCATCGTCCGATTTTGGTGATTTTTTTTTTTTTTCTCTTTTTCAACTTTGAATATGGTTTAGTCTTGGAAAATGTAACAGGAGTTTCAAATTTCATGATGGAAGGGGTGAATGGAGGGGGTAATACTGATAAATCATAATGGTCTAACTATTCTCGTCTGATTTACCTTGGGAGTTTCAAATTTACTATCGGTGGAGGAGGGTATCAATGAACAGTACTATTACCTAGCTTCAAAATAGTTCATGAAACCTCACTGATGGACGATTTTCAAACACATTTCATTTGTGTTACACTTATTTTAATTCTCACCAAAATTAATTGTATAAAATCCGCTCATAGGAACGTCCCTGTAATGGATGCATTACTTGCAAATATGTAGGATAGGTACGACAAAATAGGTTGATAACCATCTCTCTGCCCTCAAAGTGCCCAAATTTAGAAACAATTCAACACAAATACAAGAGACTTTCAGGAAATTTGCTCCCACGATGATGCTGCATGACCGGAGCTTTTTCAGTAGTATTTAATAAAATCACTCTCCTGGTAAGTTTTTTTGGTTTAGGTGTAAAGGTTTATCAGGTGTGAAGGACGTAAGTACGAATAAGTTTTATAGAAAATATCTGATTCGTTTTAAGTGGTGAAAATAGCAAATTTTACTCCCTTGAAGAATGTGAAACTTACGTAGGTACGAGTGTATGTCTGAAGATTGATTTGATTACAAATATATACTTATGTGCTATTTTCTATAGACATATTTTTCATTAACGAATCTCCGATTTTTAGAAATAGAATGTGTGAATCTGCCGTACTCATTAGTGTCGCCCAGAGGTCTATTTCATAAAACAACAAGTTACAAGTGTACAAGTTAACAAGTACAGGTACTTGTAATGAACGGTAAACTAGAACAAGTGTTTCGCCGTAGAAAAGTTACACTTGTAGAAGCTAAATTTACAAATGTAGCAGAAACAAAAAATGGCGTGTGGGAACTAACGAAATTAATAACGTCAAGCGGGATGCCGAAATTGAAGTTTTGTCTGCGAATCATAATGTAAAAATGGTTTTAAGTACACGATAGGATGTTTACATGACCAACTGTAATGATTGGAAGACAGACAAATTATAAACTGGAGAAACTGGAAAAGTGGAGAAACAACAAGTGTATTATTTCAACTTATTGTGATGGCTGGCATAATCAGATTTTTTCTCTTTATGCAGCGGAAATGATTAATCAATTCATCAAGTCTTAATGCTGCTGGGTTAGGAATGTCATATGTAACTTCAAAATTATCTTCACTTTGTTCTTCAATGGTAGGGAGATCCTCAATACCCGATCAGGAAAAATTGGACAGGGTCACGCAGCATTTGAATCATTCAAAGGTCTTGGAAGACATCCTGAATCTCTTGCTAAACTCGAAAATACTCACAAAATTAGCATTTATTAGAGACCGAAAAAATCTTTGGCGTCTTCCACGCTGAGTGCTTCTTTCTTGTCTGTATTCTTCAGCAGAAGATGATTCCCACATATTAAACACCGAAAAATGGTCAACTCACAATGCTGGAAAATAACAAGTTTAAAGGTGGATGGACGTAGGTTATAATCGGCCATTTTTTATAACTGTAAAACAGTGACTTGTTCAAAATGATTAGGAAACACTTGTAACTTGTCCAAATTCGACTGTACACTTGTTAATTTTCACTGCGCATTACAAGTCTACACTTGTACCTTTATGAAACGCTTGCACACTCATTTTTTACAACTTATACATAGAATTGGCTTGTAACTTGTCACTTGCTGCTTTATAAAATAGGCCCCAGGTGTGGAGAAAAAGTGGTGTCGCGTCATGGGTTAAATATAAAGGAACTGAGAGAACTGCAGCATTTAAAAAAGTAATATAATTCGTGCTCGCTTGGCGTTTTCCGCGGAATGAGAGGTTTTCAGTGAAAAATGCGATAATGACGGTGTACAGCTGTTACGTGAGTTTACGAGCTTACCTAAAGGTACTCATTTCCATTCTTAAATGGTTAAAAGAGAAGGAAACAGACAAAAGTATCGATGGTTTTCCAGTTATTAGGGTAACCAAATAGCGTGCAAGCAAACGACCATCCATCGAACGAGCGTTTCAACCTACGTACTTCAGTGCATTTCCCTCTAGTTGTTTGTCATGCATATAAAATAGTTTATAAATGATCTTTATCGACCATAAATTATTAAATATTAATATTAGCCTTGTGGATATAGGGTCTCAAGAAAATTTGTTGGATTCCGTTTCAACAAGCCGTTTCCCACCAGCTCCCAACTTTGCGATGAGATGTTGAGAAGATCACTGAAACAATAAATCATTTGGAAAATGGGTATAGTGCTGGGTCTTCCGATAGTTAAGTATTCAATGACATCTCTGCCTCAACCGAACATAAAATCTTTAATGCTGTCGTGAGTACGATCTTATGCTTTGGCAACCAGCGCTGGTGATGTGAAATACCCGGTTATTTATGGTAGGGGATAAATGAAGACCGCCATATGCAAAACATTCTATGTACCATTTATAAAAGTGCCCAGCAGACCCAAAAAACTGTTCATAGCCGAGCAAAAAATGAATGAAATGCCTTTGTAGTTTTCCATGTCTGTTGTACATTTTATAATTGTTTAATTAGTAAATAAATCAACAACTAAAATAAATTATTCTATTTTTAGCGAATTCCAACCAAAACACCCTAAGTGCCCATTCCCTTGCATAACTTATTTTGGTAACCAGTAAGGTCAAATGTTAGTTTATTGAATACATTTCAGCCTGTGTTCTGATTCTTATATCACAAAATGTTGAAGAATGGGTTGAATATGAAGTACGTAGGTAATTAAAACTTTTATTGCACCAATTGTATTTAAAAGAAATAATTAAAATTTAAGGAAAACATGAAACTTAAAACATTGAAAATAAATAAAAACATTCAATTTCTCTCATTTTTGATAAATAATCTATACTATTAGGTATCTATATAAAAATCTAGAGGTGTCTATGTGTGTGTTACTCAATCACGTAAAAACTACTGGACCCATTGAGCTGCAATCGTACATGGACATTCATAGGGTCCCTGGTTAACGCAAAGACTATAATATTACAATCCACTAGGCTTACTCCTTCATAACTCGGCTTTCCCGGTAAGAACGTAAACAACTTTGTGATTAAGGGAAAAGCCGACATGCGTCGAGCTTACGTCAAATTAGGATGGGGCAGGTTCACGGGTAAAGAACTTTCGATGAAGATTTCGACGATACCAAAATGATTTTGGTGAGTTGAGCCGAGCAGTTTTTATTCGTAAGATACCTATTCAAAAACTGATATTCAAAACGCCTTATTAACTGCAGCAACGTTGGTTGGGAATATTTTTAACGTAACTGAGGTTATAGTGAGTTGGTTATATTGAGGGAACATTCAGTTGAAAAATTAATCAGGTACAACTTGAAATATGATAGCTGAAATTTGAGTTGAAGCCTCTTAGGGACTGCTGGGTAAACCCGCAAGGTACCTGGTAGAAATGACCCGTATATATTAATTATGTTTTAATTATATTATGTAAAATTCTGTGATAGAACTGCTTGAGGCATTAGCTATCAGTTCACGAAGTCAAGTATTCTATCTACGAGTAATGTAATTGGCTCATAGCTGCCCTGTACTTGTTTTCAAAAGAAAAACTCTCATTTCCGAAGTTGGGGTTGATGTTAGCTCTACAAATTTTGCAACTCCTTCTAGCGATAAACTCAATGAACAGAGGAGATCGTTAACTTTGCGAAGCGAAGCTTTCCGTCCAAACAGACCGGTTTATCCGATTGGTATCATAATCCGGCAAAATTATCCAATTTCCCCAAAGAGAAACTTTCAAACTTCACGCAAATTATTGAAAATCAAATCAAAGAGTAACAGAGGTAGCACCCCCCCGCGTTCAAACAAGATGAAAGCAAAGACAAGCCCCAACTACTTCAAACTTGATCCGTCAGCGAGTGTGTTGGGGGAATTAGAGGCAAACACAAACATTTGGATTCGGCCAACTCATAACTTCTGGTTCGGACGGGAGGATTTGCAGCCAAACCTCGAACTGATAACCGTCAGTGGGGAAGGCTGGATTTTTCTCCAGAAAATGAGATTTCCTCGGCTTGTGAAGGGCATACTTGATGATACGGGAGGTAATTTAGTTAATTAGTTCTTTGCCGTTCAACAGTATGAAAAAATAACGTGAAGCTGTGAAGGTGTGCATGGGAGGAATTGTGACAGTTCGTTTCGAACATTAAACAAAAACATACCTACATTATTGAGTTGCTGTAATTCCATACAATCTTCATACTAAATTTTGTGACAATGGGTGACCAATAGTGGTGAAATGGGGTACCCAGAGTCCAAGCAGAGTTCTCCTACCACTGGAGCAATCTCTCGAAAAATATTACCTAATAACCTTAACAACAAGAAAAAAAATAGATAGAAAATTAAAAACAGATAAATAAGGGAAAAATAAACTGTAGTTGTTTGAAAAGGCAAAAGGCAAATGTGCTGTGGAAATAAATGAAGAAAAAATCAGAACCTCTGTAAAAAAGGGAAATTAACCTAAAATGGAAATGAAAAGGCACAATGCTGAAAAAAAATAAAGTATGCTCAAACCTGGCTGTTGACACTGATGCAAAACTCAGGTGGCGAAAATAAATGAAAAATAAACACTTTCACTAAACTTGGTGAAAATCAAAAGAAAAAGAGCACCAGGCTGTATAAAAATAAAGATGGAAAAATGGAGGGTTGGCTTATTGCGTACAAAACTATATGGATGGCTTCAGAGTAGAGAATAGGGAGAGAAATTATTCTCATTACCAAAGGAACCCTTGATGAGGGGAGGGGACGAAAACAATATAGCCAACCTTCCAACAGAAAAAACTATCTAAGGCACCACCACGTCATTTAGTAGGCTATGTTTGGAGGAAGTGCATGGAACCTGGAACTGGGGATCCATGGCAATTTTGAATACAACATATCCAGGCCTGTTCAAATAAGTGGGTACGTGATAAAGACTGTGTAATTAATCATAACTAGACCAGCTTTTTTATTATTATTATTTTTTTAAATACAGTATGTATATTTTAATTTAAAGTTATTGGGTTTAACGAGGCAGGAAGGTTTTTTCACGTGATTTTTTTCTCTTTCATTGTTTCCATGTCCCCAAAAGCCATCGATGAAGGGAATTCCCGCTCCGTCCTCTAACCCAAGCGATAGAGCAATCTTTCAAGTGCCCCTTAGTCGAAGAGAAACAGCTCTTCATTTCGGCCCTTGGGTTCGTATTTTAACCCAACCTTGGGTGTACGTCCTTTGGAGTACTTTAACTCTTGGGTGTACGGCTTGCACCACTTCTCAGCTAGTGTACTAGCCATCCTTTTGAGAAAGACTCCATACTCCACACTCACATGAACATATAAGTGGCGCGAACGACCCTCAAAGGTGCTCAGCTGCTTTGTTATATTTTTCATATTTTATTTTGACTGTAGACTGTATTGTTGAGTCCCACGTTTGGGAATGCTACGAAGCAGCTTCAGCTTCCCAAACTTCTTGGACTTCGATATCGGGCTTTCCTCGCTGTACTCATGCAGTACTGGTTCCAAAGGTGTTCCTCCCAAGGACATCCCAAGTAGTTTTGCACACTCATCCCGGACTCCACCATTTCCTCTTTTTACGAGTGCCCCCTCCCTGCAATTCAATGCATGGTTGAAAGAGTTATCGCTATGGACATATTATGTTGGGAAGTTCGAGTGCTGCCTGTCCATACCGTAGTGCGACTGCATCTCTAAATCACTGAGTAGGAGATAAATCAAGGCCATCTGCAGCCATGTGTAACATCGTCAGCCATTGGGAATTGTGTTAGACCCGTTTCATCACTCGTTTTTGTAGTGGATGCAGTATACTGATGAGTTCTGTAGTCCTACGGGCTGTAGCTTCATCCAGAAGCTTTTTTTCTCCTTCAAGACATCAACCACTTTATTTAGGTGATCTGTGTAGTGGTTGTAGGGAGGTAACGATCTTTTCTGTTGCTCACATAGAGGAGCTTGTTGTGCTGACCAGCTTGTATTGTTCATTTCATTGGTTATTTTTGTCTGACTGTTACATCAATGTGAGAGTTATTGCGCAGTTTTTCTCCTATTGCCGCATGAGCCCAGCAATCAGACCTCAGTTCTGACTGACTTCAGATCGAACCTAACCAACAACCTTTATAAATACATTTTGTCTGTCAGATCCATGAAGGCAGTCCTTGTTGAACCCTTATGCATTAACAATTAACGCCTCTCTTTTTTCTTCAAATCAGGAACCATACTCAAGATTCAGGATGTAGCCGAATTAAAAGTTTCTAGTGGACTGGATCTGGTGACACATTCATGTGTAACGTATTAGTTACCACTGGAGAAGCTTATCGGCTCTGACTTTATAACGATTTGCAATAGAAAAGCACTGTTTGATGTAGCAATATCTTTGGGTAATCGGCCTTATTAAAACCTCAGTACCAAAATACAGGATTTTACGTGTTGATATCAATGATTGGTATGGGTGTGAAGTAATATCAATGATTGAATTCGACGTGAAGTGACATCAATGATTGGTATCGGCAACAAGTAATATCAATGATTGATAATGGCGTAAATTAATATCAATGATTGATATTGGCATGGAGTAATACCAGTGACTGATATCGCTGTGAATTAACATCAATGATTGGTATCGCCGTGAAGTAATATCAATGATTGATGTAGGCATCAAGTAATATCAATTATTGATATCGCCGTGAAGTAATATCAATAATTGATATTGGCAAGAAGTAATATCAAAGATTGATATTGCCGTGAAGTAACATCAATAATTGGTATTGGTGTGAAGTAATATCAATGATTGATGCCAACATTAGGTAACATCAATTATTGATATTGGCATGAAGTAATATAAATTACTGATATCCTCATGATATAGTGGATATACCATCAGTGAGTGGTATCGGCGTGAAGTAATATATCAATGACTGATATTACCATGAAGTAACACCAATTATTGGTATCAGCATGAATTAATATCAATGATTGGTGTCATCGTCAAGTAACTTCAATGATTGATATTGGCATGAAGTAGTATCAGTGATTGATATAGGCATGAAGTAACATCAATGATTGATATCATCGTGAAGTAATACCAATGATTGGTATTGGCCAAATATGCGATTTTGAACTGATCCATTTTTCTGTTACTGAAATATGGAAAAATCTATCTTCGGTATTTCACTTCCTGACAGCTTCAAATAAATCTTCTTGATGAGAAGAACTATGAATTGGATACTTATAGTAACCCGTGGCAGGTGATGGGCTAAATATATACGTCTAGTTCGGGTACAAAAATACTTGAAGAAATGCACGAGAAACATGAAAAGAATCGCAGTCTGCAGCAACACGCGACTCTATTGATCTTCAAAAGAACGACCAGTTCTGTTCTCAGTCGTCAGCGGGCCATCCAGCTGTGTATCTCCGGTCAATCTCACACCCCGAAACCGCAAGGCGGACACTTGAACAGACAGGTCATTCAAACGACATATTGTTCGGAGACTCAGGAGAACACAAGAGGGAGCGGATGTGGTTGAAGGTAGTTGGAACAATCTGTTTAGCTCCCGGCGAAGTACGTGACAATGGGAACTTGATTGGAGCGAGCAGAGCTTCTTGGGAGCGGATCGAGGATGCTACTGGATGCACACGAATTACACCACCTTGAACTTTTCTAGTAGACAATTATTATGCATTGCTGACGAGCAACAGCATAATTGATTGTTTCAAAGTTGATTAAGCTTTACGAATGCACAACCGCACTACTGCTAGGTGATATTCTCGAGATTTCTAAGCTAGCGCATCTTTACATCGGGGCAAGGCGATGTCGATGTAATTTCACCTTGTTGTCATGGTGGCAAGAGGAACAAGGGGAGGTTTTGTTTGGGTCATACTTCGTTAGGGAAGGTTTTATTAGGTTTATAGTTTGTTTATTGCTTCCGAATCCTAAATTATTCCGATTTTTTGAACAGGTGGAAGGTGCGGTTCCTCTTGTCTAAAGCGCGAGCCCGCCCAAGGGGTGGTCAACTTTGAACTTGGTTTTCTTGGTTTTCCACATTTGGAACAATAAATTCCTATGTATCGAATTGCTCATAATTGAGAAGAGAGAGATGATGGTAGGGTACTGAATGATCCAGCACACAGTAAATTTTATCAGTGTTATAAAGGGCATGTGATTAAACAGGAAGCTGTTATTGGAAAGTGGTTGGTGTATCTTCTTGTTGTTCCTGGATGGTATAAGTTCACGGGTCACTCACAAAAATGAGCACAACAAACACTAACCTAATTCACACAGATTAATATGATGAACAAGACCAGCTCATCATTTTCCGTGAAACAACCTACCTACTTGTAATAAATGAATGTAAACTAAATTATTCCTTTCTTTGCTTCTTCAAATTATTCCGTATTTTTATAGTATCTTTCAAAAATGGTAGGTACCCAAATAATTTGACTTATTTTTTTATAAAGTGTACATTTTAATTAAACTCATCTGGAAACTGGTAACGCTTATTCAGTGTTTAGTATTGGGTACCACCAAGTTTATTTTCACTAATTCAACTAGTATTATTTCTTACAGAAATCTGCCAATAATTAACCTTGTTATAATTTACCTACGGAGTCGCCAAGTGTTGAGTTGAATCAGAGTCACTCTGCTGTTGTATAAATTGGCATCATCCTTTTCGAATATTGAGGTTTTGTGGAATTGCTAATGAATATCAACTCAATAATAATCAAGTGCTATGCAAACAGGATTCGTTTGACGGGCGCCATCATGGAATCGCTATTTATGTTTTCTTTATTCTGACGTCAAGTGACAAAAAGTGAAAAGTCGACCACATCGACGTCGGCGGGTGGAAATTATTAGTTCGCTTTGAAAGGTTTTACGGTCGTTCCTGTTTGAATTTGAAGGGTAGAGAAATCAATACCTGTTAATCATCAAGGAGAACGGAGCAGTCGTGTTACTATTAGGACAAAAATACTTCACAAAGAAGAAATAATTAGTTGGTTTGTACTGAAGCGGTGATTTTGGATTGAGATTGCTCTGTGGGAAATGGAAACATTAAACACAGAAGTAAGTATATTCATGTGAAAGAAATAATGGAAAATAATTGAAACAGTAATATAGAGAAATTCCACCCGTTTTATTCGTAAATCATTTAAACGCTGCTGATAATTTTTCAAACGGTTCACTGCGTATGGTATAGTATGACTGGAATGGCAGGAATAGCCGTATGAATAAAGCTCAATGACGTCACAGGGGAAAATATCCCTGTGTTCAAGGGCCCCGGAGGGGGAGGGGGGGGGTGGTATCGACCTCCAATGATATCATACAAGTTTCTACCCATCTGGTTTTTGTTCAAACAAGTAAGATTTCTGGGTTGAAATTTTTGGGGTCTCCTAGGCGCAGAATCCGATTCGTCCAGGAGTCAAGGCCGGAAATAGGTAGTAATTTAAGGAGAAGGTTTGAGTGTAGACTTTGAAAATATAGTCTATTCCTAGTGAAAAAAGTCGTTGCCTTCCACCTCGAGAGTGGTGGAATACGAAACGGCGGTCCTATAAAGATGGCTTAATTTGCTCCTCTTAAATTTTGTCTCAAATAATTCCTAAACCATTCATCCTACAGAAATGTTTATAAGCAGCAAAGTTGTAGAGCATAAAAATACAAAGCGATCCGACCCAAAATCTATGAATTATCTCACAAAATAGGCGAATTTCAAACCATCGAAAATCGGTCTAATTTTGGGTCTTCTTGGGACTTTTGCCCATCAAAATCTTTTGCCCTTCAAAATCACCTAGCGGCTCTAATATTGGTCTGATTTAGGTCTGCCAAACTTCATTCGATTCACGGTTAAATACTTTCCAAAGTTCATATCGAGAAAGTTTTAGCTGATACCCATTTCCATTAATACAAAGTAGTGCCGTAGCTAAGTCATTTCTTATGGAAGGGCAATAGTCAAGGATCTTATAGTTTTAGTAATAATTTTAGTAACTTGTAGTTGTGTATAACTGACTATATAACAGACGTTAAGACTGTATAACAGACTGTCAAACGTTCTCAATAGATATTTTACGGATTTTGTCATGATTTTAAATCTTGTACATTTTCTTATTTACACATCTAGCTATTGATTTAATAAAGCGTAGGTACTATTTAGAAAAAATATTAGTACAATTAACTAATCAGAATGTTTGAAAGAACAGCAATAAATACGAATGGGTACCGATGACCTGGGTAGCACAAGGCTTATTATATAGTATTATTCTAGACTAAAGGCTCAATTGTTTAGCGCAAAAAATACTTTTTCTGGTAAGCACAAACTCTTCCATACCTACCAATTTTATTATATAAGTACGCGAAATAGCATACGGGGCATGAAACGATTGACAAGAACGTGAGACATCACAAAATGTAGACAAATTCAAACCAGCAACATGCTAGGTTAGAATACGAGACGTTCGCGAACAATCAAGTTGAGTCAAGAGACTCTAGACCCTGACCAACTAATCTAAATTTTTACTTGATGTTGTGTATTGTTGAGAAGCGAGCGTAGCGAGCATCCAGACTACTAATCTAAACAAAAAACTGATATGTGTAAAATCTCATGGCGACTGGATTATTGGAAATTCCACGCAGTGGGTAGTCGAAAAAAGTGGCAAGTCAGGGTCTAGAGTCTCGTGACTCAACTTGATTGGTCGCGAACGTCACGTAGTTAGGATAGAAACATTGCTACATTAGAGCATTTTAATTTTCTATTCAACTATTTCAATCACCATTGTAGTGTTCTATCAAGTTGATTTCATCTTTATTTTAAATGAGATTTTACCCATAAATGCAATAATGTACGGTATACAAAAAATCCGAATTAATTAAAGAATTAAACTGTGTTGGATCGCACTACCAAGCGCGATCAGGTGGGCAGTGAAAAGTAGGGGAAGTTAGTAGCGGAATACTGGTAGCTACGGAACTGGATATTTTTCTAGGGAAAATCGCATATGGGCTAGCCCCAGAAGGTAGTCGGGGACGACTTGTTTTCCCTTTACAGTATCCACATTTCCGTTTTTTTGAATAGGTGAATTCATTCCTATCCGAGGGTCAGTACAATATCCATGCCATTGAACACGAGCGTATGAAAATTTCCTTGTTTCCAAAGAGCGTCCCAAGTTTCTAGGCAACCGGATTCGTATAATAATAATTTCGGGTTTTACGGATTAAATTCTCCAATTGAAGGTGATAGGTTCTGAAGTTCGAAGTATAAAATATTGTAAATAATTGTATCCGTAGGTACAACCAAAGAGCATAGAAACAAGTTGTTTCTATGATCTGTGGGTACAACACCCATTTAAAGTCGGACTTCTGGATCCTCTATGATTCATGGAGGAGCTCCGCCCACCCTGCTCCTCCTCAACCTTCGACACTGATACAAAGTAAAAACCCGCTTCTGCTAACTTTATGTGTAAAATGACATAAAATTCATGAGTTCTGCTGTAAGTAATGGGGAAAGGCCTAAGCTAAAACTTGCTCCATATAAACTTTCAAAACTATTTAACCCTGGATCGAATGAAGTTTGCTAGACCAAAATCAGATCAATGTTAGGGCCACTAGGTGATTTCAAAGGGCAAAAGTCCAGACGGAGGGGAGGAGAGGACAGACCCAAAATTATTTCAATTGTTTGTAATTCGCTTATTTCGAGTGATAATTCATAGTTTTTGGGGTCGGATCGCTTTATATTTTCATGCTCTACAACTTAGCTTCGTTTAAAAATTTCTGTAGGATAAATGGTTTGAGAATTATAAGAGGAAAACTATTAAATAGGAGAATTAAGTCATATTTTTGCGGCCGCCATTTTGTATTCGACCAATTTCGTGATGTCAAACGAAGATTTTCTCACTCAGAACGGAATAAATTTTCAAATTCTAATGTCAATAATTCTCCTGAAATTACTTCCTATTTCCGGTCTTGACTCCTGGACTAGATTCTTAAATCAGAGGTTACACCTACTTACAAATGTTGCCTATTGAACGAGCAATGTAAGAAATAAGAACCTTTAGGTGTACGAAACATTCATAATGACCACTGAAAGCCCGACACACATTATTTACCATTGAAAACATTGAAGGATTCATGAAATATAATGTCCACCCCTGTTCGCCCTCTGGATTTTTTATTTACTACAATTCTTTCTCAATATGTTACACGTACTTGTAGGTGAAGGATTTAGCGAATTTTTAGAAAATACCAGAAATCTAGAATGCTTCTCTCACTCAGTCGACGTGTTTTCTTTCCTTGGAAGTTTTCACTCGAAGTCTGGGTTTCCTAATTAGATAAACAACAACAAACTTAACAATGCAGAGTTTATCAACATCACAATCCTCAAAGTCAAACAGCCCACTATGGTTTCCTAATTTAGCGGTTCCAAGGAACAATAACAGTTTCAGTCATTTAATGTTGTTGCCGTACTTACTCTGACTAGTGGCTAAATGGGGTTTACCTCCTGTTTAGAGCATTCATCAAGACTAATCTACTATATATTATATACTTGTAGATATTGGAATGTAATGAGTTCTTTAGTTCACATTTCAAAATAATATACCTAGATTGCAGGTAATAACACCCGCGAATCTACCCCCTTGAGGTCCCTTACGACATCTATCATTATTGAATCAGCGGTTCGCTGCGCGCATGGCGCTTGTCTGTCTATATTTCCTAGCCACAGCCATAACTACCACAATTTCGATTTGATTTCGATGAAATTGTAAGGAATAGTGAGGGTTTAGCCCCAGATGGCCCCGTATTAGTTTCATTATTATTCAATCAGCGGTACGATCTGGGGATGCGCGAACGTGATTATCTTGTTACACTCATGTCCGTCAATGCTGAAGAGATTTTGGTCGGATTTTCAGGGATGGAGCGAGGAAGTTCCATTGAAGTCCCTTACGACATTTGTCAAGATTGAATCAGCGATACGCTCTGCGCATGCGTGAACTTATATTTCTTGTGATAATCATAAGTCCGTCAATGTTGAACAGATTTTAGTCAGGATTTCAGGGATGATGCGGGGAAGGTCCCGTGAGGTCCTTCATGATTCATCATTATTGAATCAGTGGCACGCTATGCGCATGCGCGAGTGTTTGTCTTTCTATATTTCCTTATTTCCAATGTTGATGATTTCTATAAAATTTTCCCCTAGATGATCCCCTATCAGTTTCATCAGTGGTACGCTCAGCGCATGCGTAACTCAAGTTGAAGCCACGAGGAAGCTTCTGTGCCAAGTCCTTGGCGTCATTATTCTTATTATTAATTTCAATGAAACTTTCAGGAATAGTGTGGAGTTAGCCCTAGATGGTTCCCTATCAGTTTCATCATGATTGAATCAGTGGTACGCTCAGCGTATGCGTGAACGTAATTTTTTTGTTGACGTCGCGTTGAAGCCACGAGGAAGCTTCTGTGCCAAGTCCTTGGCAGTGCATTTTTATAACCGAAAATCGGCACCAAAGTAGCTCTCTCACTTTGATAATTATTTCGGACTCCAGTCGCATTACTAGTAGCACCTACTGTAACTAGGTTGTATTCTACCTAAATTACAACTACCGTTTTATGCTGAACTTTAGAATGGGATCTCTCTTGGTGAGTGGAGTATATTATATCATAACTTGAGGAAGCATTCATTGTAATCAGCAGTGTGATATCTGTACCTAATTTTATTGCATTCCAACTTGAGATGCTGTTATTTGGAGCTGGGTTTGTCTGGGTGTGGTAGAGTATAAATAAAACTAAAAGAATCACTCGGGTGTGTTTGAGTAAAAAGCATCGTTCTCAGTGTGCGTTCTGCGAGATCGGACCGGTTCTCGGCAAGCGCAGTCGAATTTTGTCTTTCGCAGTGCCAGAACGTCCAGTTCCGGAACGCCAAGAACGCCGAGTTCGGCGTTTGCAGTGTTTTGCGAACCCAGTTCCGAACGGTTCTGAAGTCCTCGGTTTTTTCGGAACTGTCAGAACTCGAAAACAAGGACGTAGTTAACGCATGCGCATTTCACAATTTTTCGGATCTCGTGGAGTAAACAACTCTCTTCTTCTTAATCGAAATCATACTTTAGTCTCTAGAGTTAGTATAAATAGAAATGTGTAAATAGAAATGTTTCTATGATAGAAATGTCAACTAGCGATAGTTTCGACGATGTTTTTTTTTTTTTTTTTTTTTTTTTTTATTGCCGTGGGATAATAGTTTGGGAACTGTCAGAACGTGCACTGAGAACGAAGCTTAAGATCGCTACTAAAGAAACCACGCCACTCATAATACTTCCCCAGCACTATTTTTTGTCTAGCTACACTCCTGCTTTAGTGTAACGATTTGCTGGTTTTTCCCTTCGTAATAACTATTCCCTTAAATCGAAATTCATTCGGTTTGATTTCAGTTGTATATAAACTGCTGTACCAGCTCGCCCCCGTGTGGCAACTGAGTTCCTCCCTTAATCAAATTTTCGTTCTATGCGAGAAAAAAGAAACAAGTCCCACGGAGGGGGCGAGAGGGCGTTAACGCTCACGCACTTCCCCCACTCATCAGTTTTTTTTTTTTTTTTTTCAAATTGGAAGTAGTTCCTAAAAGGGAAAGTAGAGGGGGACCCTTAACAGGATTACTGCAATCAGCGATCCAACGGCCCCAAGTCCCCAAAACATGCAACCCTTCCCGGTGCGTGCGGTTTTCTCGATACGGACACCAAAACTACGCTATGAAAAAATGTGAGGTCGAAAACCGAAACTCGGGGCGTCGGATGAAAAAAACGGCAATCAATCAGTATGGCGGGCTGAAAGAGTCGTGACAATGAAGAATCGCCGTATTTTGTCTCCTATATGAACAGTTTGAGGGGGGGGGGGGGGGGGGGGGGGTAGCCACTCGATCAGCGTCCGAACTTTTTCCACCGGCTCTTTGGGTATGAGAACGTGACTGCCCCGATACTCGTGGGAATATCGTATAGGGAATAATATTTAAATTAAATATAGTACTTACTTGAGATGCTGCGATTAATGTATTTTAGTGTACTCAAACTAATCGATATTTGTTCCCTCCTGGCGAGTATACTGAATTTCTAGTAAAACATATTGGTTAGTATGAATAAATGAAAACATGTTTTTGTTTTACATAAATTTTAAATGCAACGCTAATGAAAGAAACATGAACGGCTGTTGGTATTTTTCCCGTCAGCCGGAGTTCGCCCGTATTAGAATGAATCGTTTTGTTAATATATTTGTTATAAATTATTGTTGATCTATTTATTATAAATTTTTGTTGATATATTTGTTATAAGTTATTAGTTATTTGTTCTCTTAATTGTTACAATAGCCACTATTACCATATATAATTTTTAGGGGGATAGAGATATGTATTATTGTTAGTTCATATACATACATAATCCTCTCCTTACATAATCCTCTTAACTTATTTTCTTGTTATTAGTAGGTATTAGTTGTCTTTTCATTGTTTACCACTATTAGTTCATTATTATTATTTGTGTTAGACATAACTCATGTTATAAATATATATGTATTCTGGTTTTTTCCTATTTTTCCTAGTTATAATTGAATTCTGTAATCAATGAGGCCAGCCGCCTCAGTCCAGGCCGCCTTTGCAAATTCGTAAAGATCCTCCCAGTTCTTCCCATTTTGAATTTCGATGAGCTCTTGTCTAGTCAGCGTTACTTTGCTAAGTAACCATCCCTAACCATCTCTAACCAGCCCCTCATGAGGTATCCTAGTATTTGGCATTTCGCAAGGAAGTGCAGGGTGTCTTCCTTTTCCCGCATATTGCATAGAGCACATAAATAAATTCTGTTCGGGATCCCGGGGGTATAGTTTATTGAGGTGGAGCAGTTCACAGCGGCATTTCAATATCCGCGAGGTTCTTTCCAGATCCATCCCATGTGATAGAACATTAACGTCATGGCGAAGTGCTCTGTACAGGCCATGCCCTCGTTACATCTCTTTAGCAGTTCTTCTTTTTCCTCTTTTACAATTCCTGAGAGTATGACAGGAAGCCGTTCGACAATCCTTCGGCTTATCTCCAGCTGATATTGGTAAGTAATGCATGCATTACAGGGACGTTGGGTGCCACTGTACCGCAGGGAATTGATTCTCCCGTGGTATAGAAATAGTTGATCCCTTCTGAACTTTATGAATCAATATAATTATCAATATTATTCCAGTTTCGTTCGGTGGCGAGGTACTGCGGAGAAGACTGATTACAACCCCGCTTGAGCTATGAATTGATGCTTTATTTACGTTGTTAACATAATATATAACCACCAAAAACATGAGGGTGTGATGGGAGCCGCGTCTCTCGCGATCTGCGATTGCATCACGAATGACGAAACGTAGTCAGTGGCGATGGGAGAAAACAGGCCGGGGCCCCATCAGCGGTTTCTTACTTACCTACTCGCTTAATGTTGGGCGAAATCTTATCGTCAAATACGAATACGATTGTAATCGCGATAATTAATCGTTGATTCTGGGTAAACTGCGATTATATTCGTATTTGTGTAATCGTATTCGTCTGTCGGCGATTACACGAATACAACCCATAAAAATGCGTAACGGTCATAAATTTCAATAGGGCGTCCCTCCTATAATATGCAAAGCCTTGCTAATATTACCTAGATTCAGAGGGACGTCTTAATGAAATAGATTTGAGACAAATAGACTGGGCTCCAATCGTTGAATTTGCTTTAAGGACGTCCCTCTGAAGCAAGGTAGTATTAGCAAAGCTTCGCATATTATAGGAGGGACGCCCTATTGAAATTGATTTATGGGTTGTTTTTGTGTAATCGCCGACAGACGAATACGATTACACGTATACGAATATAATCGCAGTTGATTCAGAATCAACGATTAATTATCGCGATTACAACCGTATTCGTATTCGACGATAAGATTATGCCCAACACTGCTACTAGGAGAATGTTGGTACATTACATAATTTTGATGCGAGTTGAAATAACAGAAAAACAAAAAATATCACGAATTCTTGGACAACATACATACCTATATCCAATCGCCTACTGAGCTTGAGCGAAGTCGGACGAATAGATGATGAGAAATCAACATTATGAGAAACAAACATTTGTGCATGCACACAGGCTACTGTTGATTCGACGACTTTGAAAATTATTGGGCACCTTCTAGGAGCTAACTTGCACAATCCCTGAAAATTGCATCGGAATCGCACTTGAATTATACTTGTAATTTCAATGATTACTTATGGTTTGCTACTAACAGTAGTAATAGTTATAAATCCAAGGTCAGAGAATAAAATAACGTTAATGAGTCCCGAGGAAATAACATCCTTGAGGCAAAAATATAAGGTATGCGATCTAGGGAACGAGTTTTATTAACACATTGTCTGTGAATCATTGCCTATTAAATGAGTAGGTATACCAGAAAACGAAATTTTGAGAAATGGAGATTATCCTTCAAAATAGTGACAAGGCAATGAATTATAAAAGGGATATTAATGGTCTAAGTAAGGTGTACCATAAACTTATTGAACGAAAAAGACAACTCCGATCATCAGCAACTCTGGCAACACAACAGATGAATTAGAATTGTTGAGTTAATTGCAAATTAATTTTTATTTTTTCTTCATCCAATTATTACATATGAGAACCCTGTTATATTTATTTTTATTTTTTTAAAGCCCCAACTAATTTAATTTTAACTTTACAAAGATCTCGATAATCATCACTACATATCAATCCTAATATTGTTTAAAATCTCCATAATTTCTTTAACATCATATTTTGTATACCGTGTTTCCAAAGTTACATCCATAACAATTTTTCTTAAAACCTTCCATGATAGTTTTTCACACCTAGGTCCATGAACATATATATACATAATATCCATTGTAACCCAATAGTATAGAATCCATGATGACTTCAACAAATATTATTCTGACCTGCTTCCATAGACATATAAATAGTATAATATCCATGTGAGCACAACCAACCAACAATTAAGTTACTTGTAGTTCCTCTCTGTACAACTCTCTACATTTTAAGGTAAGATAAAAATTAAGTACTCACTATTAATAAGTCCGTTTTTTTCACAATTTCCACCATCGTTTATTAAATAAATAATTTATAATACTCTACTTTTATCTTGTCTAGCATGACTAGGGCCTCACCAATGTTGGAGGCAGAAACGTTGCTTCAATAAACAAATCATAAAACTGGCTGTCTACCGTCATTCCTAAAAGAAAACACCTACACTACTTTAAATTAGTATAAAAAATTAATAAATTAAATAAAAGGTAACTGAAGAGCATGGTTATTTATACGATGTATGAATATTCATGTGATTTCAGTTCCCAGGAATTTGGCAATTTTGTTCTGAATCTACAACGTAATGGTGTAATCATGAGGAAACAGAATATCTCATAACTAACACTTTGAAGCAAGCGCCGGATGATGTTGAATTCGTATTAAATAATGAATTTTCCAGTTACGTGGAAGGAGTGACGTAATTCCTAGAGGCGTTCATTCTTGAGGCATTGTTTGGCAGTTCTACCAACACTCCACAAACTAATAAATTGCCATCGAATTAGGAATTGCGTAACTGTGACGGAACAGCATAATTGTAACAAAACTGCAGATCCATCTATCCGTTTTACATCGCCTCTTCAATAGTTTTGGTTTTCAATAATGAACCTTTGTAATCGACCAAAAAAAAAAAATGTTTCAACACCCCCTGAATATTTTTTGGTTTCAAGATGCGTAGAATTCAAAAATCGAATAATAAAAAAAAAAAAATCGTCCCGCCATCTGCTTTTTTCCGAAAATACAAGACCAAACTATATGAAACTTGTGGTAAAAATCACATTTGGGGTCTAGATGGTCCTAGAAGCTCGGCATCAATTTGTATTAACTCTAAAGAGTTTTATTAAAGGGCAAAAATTCCAAAAATCGAGATTTCGAAAACTTTCTAAGTAAAAGTAATAATTTTTTGACGCTAGTCAATGATGAATTGTATCCCAAAGAATCGTTTAAAACCACCCGCAACGCTGTACGTTGAATAGTTCGCTTTTGCTAACGGCTGAAATTTCTTGGTCAGTTACAAAGGTTCTTATTAAAAATATTAAACCAAAAAAGTCAATTTTTATATGTACACTGTATGCCTGTAATGCATGCATTACTCAAGAAGATGGATATCGGGTGTGAAAGCAGGTAACTGACACACATTCCGCAAATAACAGTACCTACTGCAGGTTGACTACAGAATGTGTCCATAAGAGATCCAAATCTATGTAGATCGTGCAAACGGATTTCCATTCCACAGAAGTAAAAAAGAGGAAGCTTTTTAAACTGCGGTTGACGAGCAAGCATGAAGCTAAGAAGGTAGGTACCTGCTTTAAACCACAAATCCGCCTGTTCTTAACGTACCAGCTGGGTTTATCAGATCCAGATTACCCTCCTCGTAAAGACGTCTCCGGTCCCCGTAATTACTTGGGAGGTAGCGGGTGAGCAAAACGGGCCGATCGATACGTCGGAAACATAAATTCCTTCCACCGAATCGCCTTTTCAAAGGGCAGGAGCGCCGCTTTAAAATGATCCCGATTCATGAAAGAGCAGTCAAACAGTTCTTAACCTCGATACTTACCAACCTTCAGATAGAACGTTCCATTTACGTACCTGTACATTTGTGGTCAGATCTGGTATGTGGATCTATGTCTCAACTAGGTACGTGTTTTGTTAACTTATCAGAGGGTTTTAGTGGCGAATTGGAAAACGTCGGCCGAGTTGGGTGGGCAGTATAGCTTCCTCACATATGTATTGTAACATGGACGTACAGAATTAGTTGAAGTACAAAGTACGAGTCGAAATAACTGATAATTCAACGTAATAAGAAAATAATGTTTGCGCATGCACACAGACTACTGTTAATCCAACGGCAATGAAATTTATAGGGGAACGTCTAAGAGCTAAACCGCAAAATCGTTGAAAATGTAATAAAAATCGGTCCATTTTTCTCAAAGTTTTGTCTGTGTCGATCAACTTTAGTTTTGCGTATGCGCCATATTATTACCCCACCAATCGCGATTTAGTTTATATTGAATTTTCCCGGAGCATACCTACACCCATCCACTACCCGAGGATTGAAATTGAGGCAACCGTACCCCCGGTTCCAAATGGGTTAGTATCTTCATTTGTTCCCTCAAGACTATGGTGACGGGTGACGTTGAGTTGAAGTCGCAAAAAACTCTATTATTGGAATATAAAATCGGCCGTCCAAAGTCGGTGAGTGTTCAAATACCTAACCGTAGCCGTCTCTGACCAAACTCGCCTGTTAAACTTTGGGTGAACCCGATAGTAGAGCTGGTCAGTAGGGGCCAAAGGTCATTGGGTAAAGTGGCGACGCGTTCTATTTGTCTGGAAACAACGTCAAAGGAACTTGATGTCGAGAGTTGACATTGACATGAGATGTTTGGTCACGTCTCCCTAATTTGTGTTTACTATTCTATGACTATTGAGCTGCGTCACTCGTAATAGTAGAATTCCCGTCGAACCGCTCACTTTCTCAATTCGCAGACCGCTAAGAGTTGATTATGCAATCAGCTGAAAAAAAAAAAAAAAATTCCGCCACTCACCAAATACACGGGTATTGTCTCAAACTTACATGCCTTAAGGCTAAATTTCTCCGATTTTAATGATAATTTCTTTCAACAGATGTCAGCACCTATGGAGTTAAATTTATTTAACACCACATCTAAACAGGACGATAAGTATTTGTTCACTGTTTGAGGATTTGATCTCTGTACGTCAATAAAATATACAATAATTAGTTTGATTCAATTTATTATTGATTTTGATAGGTTAATGAAAAATATTGCCTTAATTATACAAAATTTTGAAAATCTGGGATTATACAGTTTTAGATAAACTATACATCCATCCGCAAATTGATTGTGTGGGCAAATAGATTCCTTTTTCGCTGAGAAAATAAAATATACAGAGGATTGGAAACTCCCCACTTGGCGTTTTCGTTATTTCGAGTGGACTGTATTATTTTGGACGTGTATGTTGTGGTGGCATTCAACATAAATGAAATAAATAAATAATGAATTGCAAATTGGCATAACTTTCGAGTCCTGAGGATGTCCGTGATGAGGAAAAATCTTGTGAAAGACAGCCAATTTCATTAAAAGAAATTTACTCAAAAATATACCAGGCTAAAATATCACAGATATACACTGCCGTAAATGGTTTATTTGGGAAATTTTATGAAAAACCCAATTGAGAACACGTTCAGATTTTTGTAACACAGGAGAGCGAGAGAGAGAGAGAGATTCTAATTTGCGGAAGGTAACAACTGCTTCATAGACCTAGCAGAATCTAAATATGTACCATCTCGTTATCCTCTGTGTTACTATAGGCCTGAAGATGATGTAAAAATACAACGAAACGTCTCGTCGGCCAGTGTTGGGCATAATCTTATCGTAGAATACGAATACGATTGTAATCGCGATAATTATTGGTTGATTCTGAGTCAACTGCGATTATATTCGTATTCGTGTAATCGTATTCGTCTGTCGGCGATTACACGAATGCAACCCATAAAAATGCGTGAAATTTCAATAGGGCGTCCCTCTTATAATATGCGAAACTATGCTAATATTAAGAATCAACGAATAATTATCGCGATTGCAATCGTATTCGTATTCGACGATAAGATTATGCCCAACACTGCCGTCGGCCTAGCAGAAAATTCCAATTATTAACCAACCCTCGAGAATCCTAAAATTCAATTTATTCTCCCTTAATACTTGAATGTATTACCAAACAAAATTACTTTCAATCTAGATAATAATTGTATTATGTAGGCACTCAATATTGTTGCTCTTCTGGCAGTTCTCAACATTTGAACAGCTATTGCATCTACATCGATGGAAATCGCACGAGTCCCGTTGAACTCCCTCATGAATGGAATAATAATTCTCCGAAACAGTCGGGCGGGGACAGCAGTATCCGATCTGAAAGATCCGCTTGATCGATGCTAATGGGGGCATTAGTGTTGGAGAGATTGAAGCCTTTTGTGTATCCCTCTAATTGTTTCCCCCCACCGCCGCCGGGAGCGTGGGCGCATAATGGTGTTTGGGTTCAGTCGACCACTGGCCGTTTGCTCGTCACAACTCGAAGTTACCGCTATATCACACCCCCTCCTCCTTTCGACCCCTCCATTGACCACCCCCTTCCCTAAAAGTTTTACATAATTCATGAGAATGAAAACGGTCCATTTGAAATTCCGGAGTCATTAGTTAAAACAGATACCGAGTAACAATCCATATAGGTAATAATTGAAAATTCAATTCTAAGGACGGATTTCGAAGTCAAGCAGGGCAAGTGCGTTTTTGGGACAAGAGCGTTTCTTCGCTTCATTTCACTATGAGGCCACTCTACTTTAATCAGTTTCTTAGCAAATGATAGATCAGGTTTTTATGATCATTTGATAAAAATTTAAAACTCCTCCGCTATAAAATCAGACGAGACGTTCCAAAAGCGACGCGAGCAATTCCCACTCCATCCTGTTCCTCGCCAGAAAGCAATCCCTCTGCGTTACCAACCTTTGTAAATATCCGTAACTGTTGGAAGTTACTGCCAAATGTACAAACAGAATATACTGAATCGAACTTGAACGCCTGGGATTTAAAGTTATTTTTTCTCTTTCTGAATCAAGTAGTCAATCCCTTAGTAAAAATTCAGATTAGTTGGTCAAATAGATCAGAATGATTTTTATAGTTTGGTGGTCTGGATGCTCGGATCTCAAACATATATATATCACCATGTAGTCAATCCCTTAGTAAAACCGGGTAGAGGAAGAGGTTGAATTATTGTTATAACGATACTAAGAGAAGATGTGAGTGGGTGGAGTTATTAAGAAGCCATTTTGTTTAAGAGCAGAAAAGTGGGTTATCTGCGCTATTTGTGATTGTAAACCTATATTCCCGTTACTGTAAAATCAATAGCTATTGATCCATTACTAATTAAATTTTTCAAGCATTTTGATTCCTCCCTTGATGGGAAAAACAAAAGATCTTGGATATAGTAGGTACCTACTACTCAATTGTATACCAACCATGTAGTTCCTTCTTTTCACAAGATTATTCCATTATGGTTACAAAACAATATTTGTTTATAAATTAGAGTAATAAATCAGCATTCCTTGACACTACAATGGACTAGACGTTAAACAGCACGTCCAACCCCCCATCACCAGTGCCATCTAGATCCAATTCTTCTTCATATTTGACCTCCGTAACATTATTCGGCGTAAATCTGATCCTCATTTTTGTCGGGTCGACCTCAGGTCACAAGAGTGGGGCAGGCTTTTAGTGAGGAAATTATAATTAGCAGAGGAGTACCTCAGGGAACAGTCTTAGGCCCTATTTTGTTTTTAATTTATATCAATGACTTGTTGAATTTGGATATCAGTGGTAAAATGTTTGGTTTTGCAGACGATACCGCACTAATTTTTTGGGGGGATGACTACTATAAAGTAATTGATTGTATAAGTTCTGATCTTTTTTGGGTTAAAAATTGGTTCAATGTTATTGAATTAGGGTTAAATATAGAGAAGACCTCTGTTCTTCGATTTTCTATCGGAAACAGAGCTTTTCCAGCTTATCATAATATTAAAATTCATGAGGACTTGTCTTGCAGCAGTGGACGTTTTTCTTGTAACTGCTTTTCGTTACCCTTCAGTGATCAGTGCAAATATTTGGGAATTACAATTGACTGCCATTTAAGCTATAAATTTCACATTGATAACTCACATTGATTCTAGACTGCGTAAATCATTTTACGTATTTAAACAAATTCAATATTTTTTAACTAAGGATAATGAGAACAATTTTTTTTGGCTTGGCTTCATCAATTATTAGGTATGGTATTATTTTATGGGGCGGGGCGTGTAGTAGTTATGTTAAAAATGTTCAAATTGTTCAAAATCGTTTGCTCAAAGTTATTTTAAATAAAAACAATAGGTTTCCCACTTTGCAACTTCACAGGTTAATTAATGTACCAACTATTCATCAACTTTTTATTTTTCAATCTTGCTTTCAAGTATTTAGGAGAGGCATCAAACCGGAACATACCTCAATATTGTTAACTTCTAGAAATTGTATAATGAGTGGTATTTTGTTACCGAAAACCCGCACAGAATTTTTTAGAAGAAATGCGTATGTGTCGGCTTTGAGATTCTTCGTTTTCCATAACATTAATCCTTTCAGTTTCAATAATTGTATCCAGTCTTTTAAAAAAGCTTTAAAGTGCGCCATTAATTTTTAGTAAACTTGAAATTGTGTTTTGTTTTTATCTTTCACTTTATAAATTCAATAAATAATAATAAATAATTCAATAAATTCTTAGGTTAATACCTATGTATTATTTTTGTAACTTCTTGTAGTTATTTTTTCTGTTCATTTCTTCGTTTTTTTTTCTTTCTCTTCATCTGTTTTTCAATTGCACATTTTACTTTATATTTGCTTATTGTAGGGCTCAGCTACTCCACTGAAGAGCACAAGTTCTTTTGAACTTATATATTTATTTGTTTTAAAATCATTATTTATTCATAGTAAGATGTATATTTATTTTTGTATTGTGAATATTTTTGAATTTGCCAAAAATAAATGAAATGAAAATAAATGAAAATGATCCGTTTGTCCAACTAATCTGTATTATTCTAAAAGGATTGATTTAGGATATTTTTTATTTTTGAGACGCGAGCTCGCGAGCATCCAGACCACCAAACTATAAAAATCCGTCTTATGTATTACATAGGCCTGTTTCATTATACGGAGGCCGATTATGGTTATGGTGGTGGGGGGTAGGACGGTTCTCTCGAACGCCAAGTCTACAATGGCTTAGAGGTCATGAGATACTGTGATAAAATGAGAGCATTCCAAAAAGTGGAGAACGATTTTCCTACTATGAAAACTATGGGAGTTACTCTTCCCTAGTAACTCATTGGTTGTACGTGAAAAATCAATAGAAATTCTACCTAGCCTTCACTTTTTGAGTTAATAATAATCTAAAGTGCCGGAGCGTTGCATTTTGTGTGGAGAAAAAATAGTTTCTTGAAAAGTTCGTTGACCCGTGGAGAAAATTTCCCCAACTTCTTCGCGAGTGATTTAGTTAGATGAATGGAGATTAAATTTCTTAGTTTTCATGATGCCTAGAATTAAACTGTAATTGTGTTAACTAAAACTCTATACATAAACTCAAACTCAGAACTGCCCTTTTCGGTGAGAATGACCCATATATAAATTTCTCCCTTGAAGGGAAAAACAATAGATCATGGATATGTCAAAGTTGTAGACATTACTTTCCACTCTGTTGGGATGTTGGGAAAGTAAAAATGGACATTACTTTCCACTCTGTTGGGATGTTGGGAAAGTAAAAATGGACATTACTTTCCACTCTGTTGGGATGTTGGGAAAGTAAAAATGGACATTACTTTCCACTCTGTTGGGATGTTGGGAAAGTAAAAATGGACATTACTTTCCACTCTGTTGGGAACGTAAAAATGGACATTATTTTCCACTCTGGTGGGATGTTGGGAAAGAAGTACATTGCGGTAGTAACTCATTGATTTCTACCTAGCTTTCACTTTTCGAGTCAATAATAATCTAAAGTGCCGGAGCGTTGCATTTTGTGTAGAGAAAAAATCCACTTCTATATTATACAGGTTTAAATACTTAATATGGCTCCCTCTAGAAGAAAGGTGAAAAAAATAACAAAGCAAAAGAAAGGCTTGAAAATGAAATGAAAATGAGTGGCAGAAATGAAGCGGTGATGTGATGAAATCCAAGATCTGGATAAACCGTTCGCGTAAACTTATTGCAGTAATCATAGTTTACCTAATGAATCCAAGACCTAATTAAAAATAGAGAAAAAAAAAGCTACTGCAATGGCCCTACAAATTTTAAAACCATTTCAAACCTCTTGAAACTCATACGGTGGATACAGCTTTCGTACAAGTACGCAACCACGAGAGACATTTTATGTCTTTGCGCCCCCTTTCCCCTTCCTATAAAACCCCGTATTGTATTCTAGAGCCACTCAGCTGATCTGGGATCGGTCAGTTGTGTTCAGAAGTCCCTCAAGGGGCTACATACCAAATCTCAGAATCGTGGGATCATTAGGGAAAAAACTGGTTTCTAGAGCCACTCAGCTGATCTTGGATCGGTCAGTTGTGTTCAGAAGTCCCTCAAGGGCCCACATACCAAATCTCAGAATCGTGGGATCATTAGGGAAAAAACTGGATTCTAGAGCCACTCAGCTGATCTGGGATCGGTCAGTTGTGTTCAGAAGTCCCTCAAGGGCCCACATACCAAATCTCAGAATCGTGGAATCATTAGGGAAAAAACTGGATTCTAGAGCCACTCAGCTGATCTGGGATCGGTCAGTTGTGTTCAGAAGTCCCTCAAGGGCCCACATACCAAATCTCAGAATCGTGGGATCATTAGGGAAAAAACTGGATTCTAGATCCACTTAGCTGATCTGGGATCGGTCAGTTGTGTTCAGAAGTCCCTCAAGGGGCTACATACCAAATCTCAGAATCGTGGGATCATTAGGGAATCTCCGCGTAGCGCTCTCCCCCGCGTGACGCTTTTTCATTTATGTGCCATAGTAAAGACATAAAATGTCAAAAAATTGAAAATTTATAAGTTCCTACATAAATTTCTGTTCTAGAACCAAAAATTTCAACCATGTATCATGTTTTCTCCTCGATTCCAAGCGGTTGCAATCATGTTCACAATATCAATATTGAGAATGATCACCTGTGTGTAAACAATTATTTATATAACCATGCTCATAACTCAGTTTGTTGGACACGCACTTCGCAGTAGTTAACATAATATTGTTGGATAAATCGAGAGCTTTCGAACGAATGGTCAACGAATTTTGTGGGATGAAAAACGACGAAGTACCATTTCCCTAGCAACGACTCGGTTGTAGGCGGAAATCACTGTAATTGTTTTCGTGCGCGGAAAAAAATTGACTCGCGAAATTTGCTAGGACCCCAGGGCTAAAACATGATACACGTTAAAATTCCTTGACCCCCAGCCAAAAGACATATCCATGTAAAATTCAGATTAGTTGGACAAATACATGAGAATGATTTGCATGGTTTCGTGGTCTGGATGCTCGCAAGCTCGCATCTCAAAAATTCTAACATCAAGAAGTCCAATCCCTATCAAATGCAAAAATCGATCTCCGGTCCTTTGACTCAGTAGTCTGTTGTGCTGTCCACTAGTCTACTGAGGACTAGAAGAACCAGTGAACAATCATTGAACTTCGCTACTCATAGCCGGTCAGACTGTGATTTCTTCAGATCCGCAACGAGCGGTAGTTTCGCTGTAGATGGCAGGCTTGAGACACTCACAACAAACGGAGGGAAAAAGACAGTGGGGTGGGAGGCGCTCGCGTCATTTCAACCAAATTCCGTTAAGCAGTGGAGCCATTCGTCGCACAGAGCGTAATTTGAGCAATTTAGGGGAAGAAAAATCGTACCACCTAAGCGAGTTGCCATATCAGGCTGGAAGTCGACGGCATACATTTTTTAGTGTAATTTCTCTGTCTGTATGTCTGTTCGTTCGTATAACCACACTAAGCTTTGAGAAAAATTCATGAATTGGTCTGGTTGGCTCCTGGACTGTACGTGTGTTTGCAAGCGCAAGCGAGAATCACTTAAAGTCAATTTCATATGATCTCTCCATCAAATTTTGTTCCAACTCGGGAAGTAGTAGGGGTACAGGTTTTACAGTTCAAGTAGTTGATTACAGCTCTTATTTGGACACCTATATGGTCAGATGGCGAATGACGTTGGAAAGAGGGTAGCGAGTCCTGAATGACTTTGCTCATATTACAGCCGTATTTCGCATATTACCATGTGGGTGCTCATATAAGTATTGTTGTTCTACTTTCTATAGCTAGTTCTGTACGAATCATACGTCTGTGTTAAAATCATTGAGGAAGCTATACCGCCCACCTAACTTGGAAGACGTTTAATCTAACAAATAACAACTTAGAATTTGAATTATATTAAAAATTTGCGAAAAATAACACAGAAATTGTATTGGATGTTTTCGAGATACTGATCATATTTCAAAAATCCTTCTGATTCATCTTCATGAGTTTTATTCACCTATGACATCGTGACATTTAAACCTACAACATTTACAGAGGTTCTTGAGATTATATTTTATTAATTTTCTATATCGCCACAGGAATAAATAATAAACCGAAACCATCCGATCTCCATGTCACGATGATGTCGAAAGTGTTGCTTATCGCATATTTTCGGGGATACTTCCCATAGCATAATGATAAGTTAGGTATATATAGCGCTACGCAGAGAGTACGTGTTCGAGAGTTGTGAACTGAGTCTAACATATACAATAAATTATTTTACTCCAAATGCTCACGAGTAGCTAATCCAAAAAGGTTTGGGCTTCAGGTAATTTAATTTTGAGAACGATCTGATAGCAGATACCCGCAATTGGATATTTCCAATTTACGGAAGTGTTTGGGTATCAAACTCAGCTTGGGAACGCAAACATAAGCCGCCCGAGATAGGACTTATAGTCAGAATTCAACAGTCTGCTGTGTAACAGCCAAATTGAAGTGAAGTTGAATTTGATTATGTAAACGTATCACTCATTTTCTCGAAAATTCATCAGTTGTTCAATAAACCAATGAAAAATATCCCGCGGTTAGAAGAAAGAATTACTCTACCTCGGTGTTCTGTTAAAAATACAAATTTACTTACCTACTCGAACGAATAACAATACAATCCGAGGAGTTCTGTCTGCGTGCTTGAATTTAATCAATGGTATCACTTTTGGAATTCATTTTTTACCTCGCGAATCTGACATCTGACATACTCGTACAAAAGGTACTGAAGTTTTGGGTCATTGAGTTTTGGGTCAACAACGAAGGCGTGGGGACAGACTACACATTAGTTAGCTGAGAGTTTGCTGGGAGCGCATGGGCTGCTGTTGGAGTTTCTTATCACTAGCATGGTTGATTGTAAACTAACCGATTTCACTTTCAAATCTATTACAACGAGTCAGTGGACCTATATAGTAATTTAAATCACTCTTCCATCTTCCTCCGTGTTTTAAATCAGTGAAGTAGCTTCCCGTCAGTGTATTTCTGTTTCAAGGAGAGTCAAGTCGCCTCTTCATTCGGACTTTCCAGAGAATGAAAAAAAGTACCTATTAAGCTAGTAAAATGCACATAACCCAATGAATACCCACTACCTACTAATTATTCATGTTGGAACCTCTTCGCCGTCCCCAAATTGTCAGGCTACGATTTGTCATGATGCTTTCATCCTTACGACTCTGATCTCTGTTTCAGGTGAAACTTTCGGATTGCTGATGCATTCGGGAGATGAGACTATGATTCCACCACTTACAACCGGAGCTACATCAAGGTTCTGTAGAGCTGCCTGTTCGGGAATCGGTGACCTGGAGCCTTGTGACAAGTTACAAGCCGATTTCATGTGCAAGTTGAAAAAAATGAGTGTGCAAGCGTTTCATAAAGGTGTAGACTTTTAATTCAGTGTGGAAATTAACAAGTGTGCAGGCGAATTTGGACAAGCTACAAGTGTTTCCCCATCATTTTGTACAAATCATTTTCTTACAGTTGTAAAAAATGGCGGATTTTAACCTACGTCCGTTCACTAGTAAACTTGTTACATTCCAGCATTGTGAGTTGACAATTTTTCGGTATTGAATATGTAGGAATCATCTTCTGCTAAAGAAGACGGACAAGAAAGAAGCATACAGCGTAAAAGACGCCGAAGATATTTTTGACCACGAATAAACGCTCATATCGTGGGTATTTTAAAGTTTAACGAGAGATTTAGGATGCCTTCCGAGACCCTTGAAAGATTCAATGGTACGTGACCCTATGCAATTTTTCCTGAACGGGTATTGAGTATCTCCCCATCATTGAAGAACTAAGTGAAGTGTGACGATCATCTCGAAGTTACAGATGACGTTCCTAACCCAGCAGCATTAAGACTTGATGAACTGATTAATCATTTCCGCTGAATGAAGGAGAAAAATCCGATTATGCCAGCCTTCAGAATAAGTTGAAATCAAATACACACTTTCTCCACTTTTCAGTTTATAATTTGTCTCTCTTCCAATCATTACACATTGTCATGTACGATAAACATCCTATGGTGTACTTAACACCGTTTTTATATTATGATTCGCTGACAAAACTTCAAGTTCGGTATCCCACTTGACGTTGTTCATTTCGTTTGTCCCCACACGCCATTTTTCTTTTCTGCTACACTTGTAAACTTGGCTTCTACAAGTGTAACTTTTCTACACTCTTACTCTTCGTTTTGATTAAACACTTGTTCTAGTTTACCTTGCATTACAAGTACCTGTACTAGTTACCTTGTACACTTGTAACTTGTTGTTCTATGAAAGAGGCCTCCGCATTCGGAGCTGCGAAGAAGTCCTTTACCTAACTGGTGTTCACTGACCACGACGCCTCATTCTTCTTCCTACAGCTTTCGTGTGTGCTTCGTTTTGCCCGTTCAGTTTGTTGTTCATAAAAGTTCCTCAATGTATTATAATAAAATCCTTTTCAGAGAGTTTTTGGCGGCTTCGATATAACGTCACCAGTTACCATAGCCTTGATGGAGCAAATGAAGATGCTAACCCAAATGGAACCGGAGAAACGGTTGCCTTAATTTTGATGTCACGTTAACGGTGGTTGGGCAACCACAATACAGGATGTCTCGACTTAACTTCAGGGATCAATTTTGCAAGTAATGTGCAACAAAAAGTGCCTTTAGACTTTTTCTTTTAGAGGCTTCGTTTCGGTGTTATTTCTTTTTTAAGATTTTTTTCGTGTTTTCGACCTTACATCACAAAAACAGCTCTAACTCCCTTATTTTTCGGGTTTTCTCAAATCTAAGGATACCGTTGGAAAGAGTGTTAAACTTTCTACCTTTCTAATGTAAATTCCAGTTTTTTTTTATTAGTTCTTTTTAGTGAAAAAAAAATGGCCAAGGTTTAACCTTTGAAAAAAATGTAAAAATTGTCGATTTTTCTTCGTTTTTCCGCTCCTCAGTGTGGAAGTTTTTCAGCAAGCGCTCTTTGGGAAAAACTTTCTTAATCTGTCAGCTTTCCAGCGGTATACTAAAAAAAATGTTTTATAGGAAAGTTTTGGGAGAAAATAGCGATTGAATGACAAAAAAACATGATTTTGTCGGTCAAAATCGACGTTTCTATTTTTTTAATTTAAGTATTTTATTTTATTATTTTATTTTTATTTCATTATGCACAGCTGTATTCGACGATAATAAGCCAAAAAAATAATAGTGGCTCTACCTAACTCATCTTCCACCTGCCTCATCTACTTGAGCAAAATTAGATAATTATCGGAGGGGCAGGCGGAAAAATAAGATAATACGATCGGCTATCTCAGTCAATTGCGCTTCAAAATTATTCCTCGGATACTATCTTTCATTTAAGTTGGTATCTATATAACGGGGTGGGTTGGCAATGAATATGCTGCTGTGTATCAGAGATCGCTCGTGTTATAAAAAAATAATCATTATTTCTTAAAAAAAAAAAAAAAAAACAGGTTTTCAAAGTGTCTCCCTCCTTCCTGTATGCAGAATGCACATACGTTACGTAACGTCACACGATCCGCGAGGAAGAGCGCATACAGGAAGGAGGAAAGCACTTTGAGAACCTGCTTTGATTTATTTATTTATTTTTTTTTTTTTTTAAGAAGTAATTATTATTTTTTTATAACACGAGCGATCTCTGATACACAACAGCGTTTTCATTGCCAACCCACCCCGTATTATTAGGTACCTACTCTAATGAAAGGTAAGTATCCGAGGAATAATTTTGAAGCATAATTGACTGAGGTAGCCGATGGTGTTATCGTATTTTTCTGCCTGCCCCTCGGATAATTATCTAATTTTGCTCAAGTAGATGAGGCAGGTGGAAGATGAGTTAGGTAGAGACAATATTTTTTTTTTTTTTTTTTTTGGTTTATTATCATCAAATACAGCTGTGCATGATAAAATATTAAAAAAAAAAAAAAAAAATGAAACGTCGATTTTGACCGACAAAATCACGTTTTTTGTCATTCAAACGCTATTTTCTCCCAAAACTTCCCTATAAAAAATTTTTTTTTTTTGGTAAACCGTTGGAAAGCTGACAGGTTGAGGAAGTTTTTCCCGGAAAGCGCTTGTTGAAAAACTTCCATACTGAGGAGCAGAAAAACGAAGAAAAATCGACAATTTTTACATTTTTTTTTCAAATGTTAAATTTTGGCAATTTTTTTCACTAACTAGAACTAATAAAAAAAAATTTAAATTTACATCAGAATGATAGGAAATTCAACGCTCTTTCCAACGGTATCCTTAGATTTGAGAAAACTCGAGAAATTGGGGAGTTAGAGCTGTTTTTGTGATGTAAGTTTGAAAACACGAAAAAAATCTTAAAAAAGAAATAACTCGGAAACGAAGCCTCTAAAAGAAAAAGTCTATGAGACACTTTTTGTTGCAAATTACTTGTAAAATCGATCTCTGAAGTCTTACCTAAATAACTTTTATTATTTTTGTATAGCCATAAAACCAACCATAACTTTTATGTGGGTACCGACTCATGTGGGAATTCATGGCAATGAGTGTGCAGATGCCCTTGCAAGGAGAGTCATTGGCGATAACTCCATTGATGTTGCCTGTACGCATTGAGGATCAAATCTCCTACATGCAACATAAAGCCAATTCCATCTGCCATGAGCAATGGCAGGGTTAGGTCACTGGTCTGCGTGGTTTCCTGCAGGACTTGAGCCGGGTGGGCCCTTTCGTAACCCTACTTCCAAGGAGTAATAGAATAGCCGTCTTACTCACAGACACCTGCTTATTGCAGAAGCTCGAGATGTTGTGTGTGGGAGGTGTGGAGGTGATCTGTCCATCCGCCACTTTCTGGAGGATTGCCCAGCCCTTGTGGATCTCCGAATCTAGCATCTCCCGCAGTGGGTTGACGTTATATCCGGACCAGACAAGGTCCGATCCCTGTTGTACCTGAGAGTCGCTGAGCTCTACTACGAACTGTGATATCTGATCTGTGATATATTTATATACATCTAGTCGTAGTTTTATTCCATTTTGCTGATTGTATAAAGTTATTAGCCTATTTTACATCTAGTCAGTTGTATTACTTTATTTTTGGGTTTTTTTAAATCCACGTTGGGGGCTAAACAGTGGTCATCACTGTACCCCTCATTTTTTCCCCCTCCGAGTTGCCAGTGGAGTCCATGATGGCGCTCCTTTTTAGTCAAGGATTGCAACTCCCAGTGTCCCTTATGACACTTTGTTCAATGCCGCTAATGACCCTTCTGGTTGAGATGCGACTTAAACCATAATTTAAAAAAAAAAAATAATAATAATATTTCTGTTTAATAGATAGCCCTTCTACGCAGATCACATATCTGTAGTTATTACACTTCGTTAATTTGTTTATTGTAATCTATTATTATTATTGTATTGTTAAACGAATTTATTGGACGTGCACGCTCACTGAGGTGAAATTAATTAAATTAAATAAAATACTTTACAATTCCTGCTGTTGTACTCAAATCATTCGGAACGATCAATACCGCGAACCGCCTTCCGTTTTATTGTTATTAATTTCCATGAAAGTTGATCAAATTGAGTTCACTTCTCTCAACCCGTTCGGTCGAGGTGCGACGGGCACCTCTATAAAATGATTGATCGCAAAGTGATTGATGACCGCTCGCGAACCACAAAAAGAGAGCGGAAAATAAAGGGGAAAAAATAAATGACGTAGCACCTTCCCTAATATTTCGGTCTACCGGAAAAAAAATTAATTCCACCGCATCCATTCCGCTACTCAAGCCGTCAAACCGTTTGGTTCCTCGCACATTTTGACCATTATTTTTATATAGAGCCAATATCATAAAATCGCTTCATTATAGGCCTTCCAGAATTAATAATATATTTTCTTTTTTTGCTCAATGTAATACTGAGTTCATCATTCGGGTCTAATTATTTCACTTGTAATAACCGTCGCGCAAGGGAGATATTGGTGGAATTCCTCAGGAGTTGAAGACACTCATAGAATCCATGTTCAGCAAAAACAATTCACATGTTCCGAAGAGTTTAAGCATGGAACGTACTTTAGCCACCACCTAACTGGAAAAACTGTCACACAAATTTTCTTAGGATTTTCACGTGTAACCGAGCCGTGGTAGGGAAATGGAACTTCCGCAGTGTTCATCGCACAAACATTGCTCACCATTCGTTGGAAAGGCCTAACTTTACTGAAGATTAGTAGGTTATTTATGTCGTAGTTTTATATTTATTTACAATCCAATAATGCGATGTTATAAATGGTTAGTATACAATATAGTTGTGCCGGTTGGTGGCAGGCTAGTTAGTTTGGCAGCATCTTAACTATAAGAAAATGATATAAAAAAACGTCTGCCAAGTTGGGTGTGGCACATAGCTTCCTCCTTTACCTACCATGAATGTATAGATCATTGAACAGTTTTAAATTATCTTGAAAAATTCCTTAGCGGAAAAGAGTAAATCAAGAAGTAGCGTGAAATGTCATAATTGGTGAACTAAGGTACGAAAAAATGATGCTTAATGTAATTTTCGTCTGTACAAACGCAGAATGAACTGATGAGTTGAAAACAATGAAATAAGTACGGGACCATCTACAACCTAAACCGCCCATTCTTTGACAATTATATCAAAATCGGATGAAATCTGTGGAAATTATGGTCATTACGAGTATTTCACATTGGCGCATGCGCAGTAGCTATTAATGATACAATCGTGTTGAAATTGATATGAGGTAATCAACTCATCTTCTTTCCAACCATCATCCAAATTTAAGCAAAATCGAACGTCTAGAGTATGAGAAAATGATGCTTGGTAGAATTTACGTTTGCGCATGCGCAGAGTAAGGTATTGAGTCAAGAACGATGAAACTGATAGGAGACCGTCAACCCCCTAGCCCGCATATCCCTGAAAATTTCATCCAAATCGGATGAAAACTGTGGAAAATAAGCTTGCTACAAGGATTTGCGGACACACGACAGACACACACACACACACACAAACGCAGACAGACACGGAACCAAAGTTGTTCAGAATGGTCCAAAACGTAAAATGAAAGTGGAAATTTTGATTTTGGAGACCAAAAATTCTTTTTCTCTCGAAAGTGAAAACAATGCTTCCGCTACCTTTATGTAGACTCGGAAGCAATACTTCCTTTTAAGGTAGTAGTGGGTCATCAAAAGCGCTACAAAGTTCTGTGAGTCCTCAACAAAATAGCTAGCTCACATTTTACTGAAGATTAGTAACTTAACATTGTACCATTGCGCTTCAACGAAAGCTGAGTTATGCGCATTATAGTCCATTGATTGAAAAACGCGACCCCGAATAAGCGTGAAGAAAGCTTTTTCCTTGTTTAGCATTTTGGACGCTTTAAAACCACACCTGTGGGCATCATTCCCCCCCCCCCATCCAGCACTTTATTAAGCGAATCCGAACATCTACGTCGTAGTCGAAGTACAGAAAGAAATTCAAAGAGAAACGGAATTGAATAAATTCAGTGTGAACAAAGGTAATTTGTAAAAAATTATTCCCAATTTTTGTGTACCGACCCGATTTGTAACGTGTTATTTATTCCACAATATTATTCTTTTCAGGTGCTGTCAATCCAAAGGGGATGCGATGTGGAGGTCTTACGTCCAGTCCAGCTCTTTATCCCAGTAAAGCATCAGCCTTATATTACTGCATTCTCTGGGACTGCATTTCCTGGGATTGAATACTGTATGTACATCTATACCTGTGGCACTGTGATCCTCGGCCTATCTTTCTCCATTCCTGTCCGTACGCTACCTTCCTTCCCTCAATCCTCAATACTCGCATCATCTTGCTTCACATCATCTAACCACAGTTTTCTGGTCTTCCCTTTATTCTTCCACGTCCAGGGATTCCGCAAAAAACTCTCTTTCATGCTCTGTTCTCTCTCATACTCCACATACCCAGCCCTTTTCATTCTTCCTTTCACCATCTTCGTCATTATGTCTTCTCCCTAATTCAACGCATACAGCCCTCATTCTACTTTATCCTCCAGGTTTCCGTAGATTTTATGGAAAACCTCACGCTCCCAGATTTTGAGCATTTTCATAGTGGATTTAGTTAGTATTCACGTCTCCAAACGCATTAGTAACTATTGGGTTAATGGATGCTTTGTTGGACTTCTTTTCCTCCCAAACTCGTCCAACAGTTTGAACATGTAATCTTTTTCGCCGAATGTGTATTATAAAATGATGTCTAGCTTTTCTGAGAAGTCTGATCGTCTGATCTTCTAGCTTGATCGCTTGATCAATTCTAGATGATAAAACGTGTACAGAGTTGTAATAATACCATGTTATCCAAATCTAATCCTGTGAATCTCCTGAAACCTTTGAATTATTGTTCATAGGTTATGAGGTTTGAGATTAGAAAACAAAAATGGTGACAGTAAAGTAAAGCATAGCAGTATCTGTAAAATTCTTTTGACAGAAATGAAAAATGTTGGGAAAGTCTTTGGAAAAATACAAACCAATTTTCACTAGCTTTCTGTCAAGACTTCAAGAAATCTGTTTCGATAGCAATAGGTAACCCGCAGTTATTCATGTCAAGCGGGCGATTCAGAGCTCTCACCGGATTCTCGTGATATTCCCCGGAGTTATGTGGGTTGACCCCAAAATGGCGCTTACGAATTCCAACCCGCTGTAATCATTGATCACGACTGCATTGATCGCGGTGGTCGGGAAATACGAAGTGAATCTTCTACAGCTATACATGTGAATAATCCACGGTTGAGGTAGTGGGTACGAGGACTCATAACATTTTAATGCGGTAGGTAATTTCATTCTGCTATCGCGGGCGGTTACCGTTGAACGAACCCGTCACAAGTATTCGGGTAGTTCGGAATCCCAATGAGTCAGGAAGGTATCCATGAGCAACATGACAACAACCTCACCAATATGTATTTGCTAGTCTTAGAGCCAGTTCTACTAACGAGAGTTAACTCCCGAGTCTAGTAACACAGGATCTAGATAACAACTGCGAGTCAGTGTTTTCACTGTTTCAACATCAATTTAACATGTATCATGTTTTAGCCCTGGGGTCCTAGCAAATTTTGCGAGTCAATTTTTTTCCGCGAACGAAACATATAGTGTTACAGTGATTTCCGCCTACAACCGAGTCGTTGCTAGGGAAATGGTACTTCGTCGTTTTTCATCCCACAAAATTCGTTGACCATTCGTTCGAAAGCTCTCGATTTATCCAACAATATTATGTTAACTACGGCGAAGTGCGTGTCCAACAAACTGAGTTATGAGCATGGTTATATAAATAATTGTTTACACACAGGTGATCATTCTCAATAATTGATATTGTGAACATGATTGCAACAGCTTGTTAATTTCTGATGTTTTCATAGAATTTCGAATCAATATCGAGGAGAAAACATGATACATGGTTGAAATTTTTGGTTCTAGAACAGAAATAAGTTTAGAAGTTTACCTAGTTTGTTAGATGGTAGAATGGTGCCTACCTTCCCCTAATTTTTAATCCTTGATTAGCCGATCCTTGGATCAATTAGTTAGCATCTGAGTTACAGTCCTCAGACCATAATTAGAGAACAAAAGCTGATAAAAGTGGAGATACAGTATTTTTTATCCGCCTCACTTCTCCATTCCGACATCAAAATGAAATATTTCAAGCGCAGTTTGGTGGCAACGTTTACGTTTTGGTAGGTTTAGGTTATCGTTATCATTTCAGACTGACAACTTTCAAGTTTTTATTGGTGATTTTTTTCGTGTTGTTGATAGCGGTGACTTTTTTCTCTATCAAGGCTAGCACAAAATGAATAGCTCCGTTGGATAAACATAAAAAGATTCGCCTCCACATTTCATTTGGTTGATGAACTACCCGAGTAGTAAGCCTGCCTAGTTACATACCAAATCAATTCATTTACCTCGAGGATTGCTTATACTTTATAGTTCATCAATACTTTATAGTTCATCAATACTTTATAGTTCATCAATACTTTATAGTTCATCAATACTTTATAGTTCAGCTGCTTTTATTTTCGGAGCAGTGTAGGCAGCATAAGATTTTACCACAAATTGAGATGTTTCCAACGAGTGGTGAACTAAATATTTCCGTCGGTAAGAACTGACGGAGCTGCACTTCCTTAGGATCGGCTCCGTTGTGAGTGAAAATCATTAGAAAGAAGTAACGCTATAAAAACTGTCAATTTTTTCTGTTGTGTGCCAAAATGAAAACATGAAAATGTCAAAATTGTTGCTCATCTACTTATGCAAGTGGTCCACCTTTCTCTACATATCAGGTATCGTTCGACGAATCGTCACGGTTTAAAGCCATGAGACCATAGCCTTCCAAAAACAAATTTGTTTCTTATTTTTTACTGTTGAAGAAGCTAATCCGTTATGATTTTCACCTGTTGTTTGGAGACCAAAAACTTGTCTATCATGTGTTCTCGAAATATAATTTAGTCGTTCGTAAAAATCTCAAACTTGTGTTCACAATTTATTTGCTCTATTCTAATCGTTCTACTAACCACTGTTCACTGCTTTTATCCAATATAATTAATAGGTTATGGTTATGTACGCTGTGTGGAAGATGTGAGTAGGAGTGAATTGAGAGTCGTGGGTACAAAATTTACCTAGGTACGAATTTTTTTTTCAAAATTTGTTAGATGGCTGATGGTGATGCAGTTGGTGATGGTGTTCCGGGAGTTAGTGGACAACAAGTGCCAGTTCAGTTATTAGTTCCGGCTACAAGATCAAGTAGTGGTGGTCTACCAGCTGTAGATAGACTTCGTGGTATGGACAATTACAACGACTGGAAGTTCTCGATGAAAATGTGTTTGATTCACGATCAATTATGGAACTGCGTTGAAGGCTTTGAAGTAGATAAAGTTCGAGATCAGATTGCTTTGTCGAAAATTTGTTTGAGCGTTCTACCTTGTACTTTTGCGCATCTCAGAAATGCAAAATTGGCTAAAGAAGCTTGGCAAAACTTAGCGAAAGCCTATGAAGATAAAGGTTTATGTAGAAGACTTGGTTTATTAGGTACGTGCTTTGTTCAACATGAAATTGGAGCATTGCAAATCAATGGAAAACTATGTGACAGAAATAATTTCAGTGACTCAAAAATTGGCTGACATTAATTCGCCAATTGACGATGAATTTGTTGGCGTTATCATGCTTAGTGGTCTACCTTCTCACTATGACCTAATGATCATGGCCATTGAAAATTCAAATCTTCAAATTAATTCGCAACTGATAAAGTCAAAACTGCTCCAAGAAGATTCAAAAGACATGAACCATCAAATTCAGTTGACAATGCTTGGCAAGTAAAGATGCCAAAAAGCCGTTTCCACGTTACGAAAACTTCTCGTTTCGGAAAGGCTATTTTCGTATACGAGAAAATGAATACGAGAAGTACAGAAACTCTTATTTTTTACGACGGAATAGGAAATAAATTACTGCGGAAATACGGAGGGGTCGTGTTGTGAAGGAACAAATAGAAAAACAGGTTTCCGTAGGTGCACAAGTTTTTAAGATGGCAGGCTGTGAAAAGGTGCGGATCAGCGCTAATCCGTGGGTTAACACCACGAAATCCCGAGTCAAGCGTTGGTGGAACGATCATTCCGTCATTCTTACGAGAAAACGCAGGGTCCTGGGTTAATGGGTTAATCCAAGGAAAACCCCCTTTATTAAAACTGGCCCATGGGGTATCGCATCCCGAGTTAAGCCAATATATCCCCAAATTTCAATCCCAGTTTTGCCATTTAGCATTTTTATCTTAAAAAACAAGGTTCCAAAAATTTTTAAATAAAACTTTTCGAAAATTTTCTTAATTGAAATCTGTTTTGAGACATTCCGATACGAATCCTACAGTTTACCACTCTAACTTAGATTTTAACTTCGTATAGTTACGTTTTTGGGGTCGCCGAACTCAAATTTGATTTTTTTTTTTTAATTTAATAAAAATTATAACATAAATACGTAAAAATACGAATTTTCTTAATTTTACAATGAATTTTGAAAAATTGTCATTTTTTGACATGATTTTGACGATTTTGAGAATCCAAACTATCAAAAATTGTTGCTGTCGACTTGTTTTGACTGCATATTCGAGTTCAGCGACCCCAAAAACGTAGGAATACGAAGTTTCACAATTTTATAAAGAAGTTTGTAAAAGTTATATTGAAAAGTCTGATATTGGCAAAAAAAGAGTATTTCAAAAACCAAAATCGAGCTACCGGCGTAAGTTTTTGATATGCAAAAAATCTGGAAAAATTCAGGGGTCATTTTTTTGACATTTTAAACCAAATTTTGGGGGGAGGTAATCAAAATTCCACCTTTCTCAAAATAGCGGGCACCATAATATACATACTTTTTCATAATTAACAAGCTCATCATTCTTATGGTAGGCGTTTGATATTAAGCCTAAAAAATCGTAGTACAGTGGAACCTGGATAATTCGAACTTCTTTAATTCGAATATTTCTCTTGGTTCCTAGCATTTCGTATTTGAACAATGCTAAAAAAAACCGTGGATAATTCGAATTTTATTTTGGATAATTCGAATTTCCGGCGTGCTAATTAAGGTATAAATTTTAAGCTGCGACTCAAAATAATTGTAAATTTATCGGGAAATACGTTTTAGTAACGATATTCGGCAAAAGGTTTGCCTTAGACCAAATGAATGCAAGTCAGTGCCATCGTGCAGTCTGATAACTCCCCTTCCCCTCCCGCCCGTCGACCGTCCCAAAACAAAGCCACGTTACAGGTCCAAGTTCCAAGCCATGAATCACGTACAAGAACTTAGACGTTTTTTTGAAAGCCGAATTAATGTAAGTGATTCATACTTCAACTCTTTGAATGCATTGGAATCTTTTATAATGGCCGAGAGACTTAATTCAAGGAAACAGGCCAAAATATCATCCTTTTTTGAAAAACAATAGATTGTTTTTTATGGTAGCAGTTAAATACAGTACCATTCCAGGTGTCTTTATATTTATTGTCCAATATTCCGTTGGTCAATACAGTATTCAATGTTACTGTATGTACATTACTTCGTACTGTAGTTTGTTAAAATATAATTTATTAAAAACTTCTTTAATTCGAATTTTTGGTTAATTCGAAGTTTTTGACTGGTCCCTTGAGGTTCGAATTATCCAAGTTTCACTGTAATTACAAAAGCAGGCTCTTTGATTTAAACGCAGGTAATTTTCCATTAAAAAATTCTCTCCTCAGTTGTCCCTTCGGTCCCAAGGATTCGGTTTGAGCGGGACCAGGTAGGTACTACGTACAACCGTATTTTTCTCCGAAACTTCAAATCAGCTTTCAAGGAAAAGTTGGAGAGCTGTATAGACTCATCCGTTCGACCCTCCGACCACCGTCCAAATTCAGCCCTGACCATTGACTACAGTTCGGGGCGCCTAATTCAATTAGACGGAGGTTTTTTTCCCCTCTTTGAAAAGTCCACACATCGTTTCCTGAATGGCCCTTTGAGGTGGAACACCTACGCATCGCTCAAGGGTGAGAAATTCTACCTGCTTTCGGTGGGAGTCTTTCACATGCCGCGGGCATAATAGAAAAAAAAGTCCTGCGCTAAAGAGGCAGGTGGTGTCAGGGGCTCTACTACCTACCTCTGAAGAAGATTCCAACGAAACCTGACCTAAAACGTATCTTATATTCTCTAAAATCCTTAAAACTGATTTGGAGTTAATATTATTATTATTATTATTGTTTGATTATATTTATAATAATATAAAGCACTTATTGTGTCGAGACATAATACAATAGTAGCAATAGTCCAAATAATGTGACACACATTAATGACTTGATTGTAAGTAATAAATCAGAAAACTCGGCGCTCCGCGCCGCGCCCCCTGGTCCCCCGGTTACCTCTATTTACATACTTCGAATGAAATTATTGAAACACAGAATATGTTTTAGCTCACGCGTCAGATGAGTGGGATCCGAAGTTCTTTGCTATTCAACCTACGAAGCTGACATTTGAAATAGATCGTGTTCCACGTTCCTCCAATGTTTAGCTGAAGCTCAAGGTGGAACCAAAAGGGGATCTGGGGTCCTCCAACGGGATCAAAGGAGTTTATTTTCTAATTTAGTTTTATTCCCACCATATAAATTTAATTTGTACTTTTTCTTGTTTATTGTGAGATAATAAACGACGCCTCACACTCTTCAAATACAACTTCCAATTAGACAAATTTTGACAATATTTCAAAATCCTGATGAGATGGACTCGTGATCAGCATTCAATAACACCTGGATTTGTAATGAGATCTCCATCACAGAACATAACATTTCTTTGGTAAAGCTGTGTATAATATTTTTCTTTGTATACTATGATATAGGGGTTCGGTTGTTATAGTATCCTACTTCTGTGGTGGTATAAATAGTATACGCTAAGAGTAAAAATATTACTCTAGCTCAAATACGGGGCCACTAAAATATTCCAGACATCATAAAACCAGATGAAGCAGCTAAGGACGTTGATATTCGCTCGATGGCAGAGAGAATTCATCTACAACGCGAGGAATCTCAGGAAATTTTCGTTCCACGATATTAGGAGAGAGAGAACCCTTTCATCCTCGAAAATAATAAAATGGTTTTATATCATCGCTGGAACGAAACCAACTTTTATAAAACCAGGTTGCTTTACATTGTACTCATCGCTTCGCACGCCTACACTGCATCCAGAAACCCGTTGTTTCACGAGATCACTACTAATTTCTGGAAAAATAGAAATCTTATGAAGAATAATATGTGATTCTTCTAACGATTCTTATGAATTGTTATTCCTATTCTTCCGTATTGTAATGAGATACGAAAACAAACTTCTGACATTACATGAAACTGAGACACTAATGTTAGAACTTACGTTCTAATCGATGGTCTGGATCAGGGATCTTCAGCCCTTTTTCAGGGCGGGTCGAACAAAATTTTCAAATGAATGTTTAACAGGTACCTACCTAGATTGTAATCTTAACAGTGAAATAACTTTATTGTGAGGTTGGGCACTGTTTTTGCTCAAAATATTGACGTAATCTAGCTCAAATTTTGTTCATCAATTAAGTTGTCCCTGTATATTTAGATCTTGTGAATTTCTTCCTCGAAAAAGCTAGTTTGCACAGAAGGTACAACTGAAGAGAAAGATCATTGCGCGGATTAAGTCTCGGTGGTTTGGAAAATTCAATTCTGTGTGCGCAGCGTAGAATTTTTGGATATAATTTCAAGTCATTTGACTCCAGTTCAATGACTTCCAGCTGAAGATCCGGAGGTAAATCTTCGACTGCTGCAGTGAAAGGGTTTTGAAAAATTCTGATGTTCAAAGATTTGTCCTTAAAATTTCGAAAACGGTTCTCGCAGACACCTGATAAAAATCTCCACTCGGAAACTCTTCATCATTTTTGGATTTAAGGGTAGCAAGTTTTTCATTGTAGTATGTGTTTCGAAAAGATCCATTTTCATTGTAAAAGCTTTGATATGGGAGTATGAATCAGAAATCAGGCTGTTCGTTCCATGAAGTTTAAAGTTCGTCATTCATAATTTGAGTAACATCAACTAGAAAAGCTAATTTCTATAGCCAAGCAAAATCTGACAATTCTGGAGTACACATTTTTTTTCTTTTTTTCAAGAAATTGTCTATTCCTACGTGGAGATGAAAAAAATAAAATAAAATAAAAAATAAGCAGAACTTTTCCCATACTCAGCCTACGAAATTTACTATGATGAGATACATTTGGATACAGACTGTCAATTTCAGCAAGGATTGCCTTAAACTGTCCGTGGTTCAGCGCATTTTTTCAAATGAAATTCACTATCTGCACCTCGACAGTCATGACTTCAGTGTCATGACATTGACACTTTTTCCGCATAAAGCTTGCTGGTGAATAATACCGTGAATGGCCATTAGTTTTTCTGATCCTGCCTCAATAACAGATTCGTTACTTTTAATACGTAATATAGACCATCTACTTTAATTGGTTTTGCTTGGTTTTTCATTACTTATTCTATATATAAGTTCAATGATATAAATAGTGGGAGACATTACTGCATGTCCAATTTAATTTTTATCTCCAATCAGTTTTTTGGTTTATTAATATCATCAATAACCAATTTTTGAAATCGACCAAGAAAAAATGAAAAAATTAACCCCTCAAAAAAATTTTTTGTTTACGTATCAAGATGCGTAAAATCAAAGAATAAATCCATTCTTCGGCGTCCAGAGCTATTTTACGAAACTAACGTACAAAGTTTATGAAATTTGGGTCAATAATCACATAAGTGGAACCAGCTGAAATATTATAAATTGAGATGTCAAAAACCTTCGAATGATTTTTTTTCTTTGTCATTTAAAGATATTATCCCGAAGAATCGAATGAAACCACCCGGATCGCTGTACGTTCACTCTTAATAGCTACAACGTTCCCAGGAAAAATGATCGTCAACAAGATCGCAATCAGAAATGGTTGGAACATAGTCAAAACCGCCTTGTAAACTACGAAGATCGTGTCAAATGATTTAATTCCAATGAAATTCCGACTTCACGAAATCGATGTTATTATAAATTTTGTGAACCGATTGAAGGATTAGTGCAGCATATGAATGTGTGATATTTAATATCTTCAATCTTCAGTTGGTCGAGTGCTTACTTCATTGTCAGCAGACATGGATCAGAGGGCTTCGTAAAGAGTAGAGGTTTTATTTAATATCATTAATTTTCTCTCATTTGATACCCCATTAGGCACATTAATGACAAATCCATCCTTTGCCTGACCATAATCACAAATCGGTTTTGAAAGAGCGTTACGTTATTGAAACAAATTTCTTTCTGAACCAACCTACGGTGCTGAAATTTGAAATGAGATATCTAGAATTAAATTACAGAGCACGGAGACGTACTAATCAGCTGAGGGACCTGTAAGTCTAACGTGTTTCTTAATTGAGCTATGGTGCTGAAATTCAAGATGAAGGTCCTTTGGTACACCTAGAAAACAATTAAGAGGTAATTAGACGCACTGATCAAATGAGAGACCTTGGAAAGTACCTAATTTCTTTAGTGATGGACCTACGATGCTGACATTTGAAATAGGCCTTCGCAACGCGTTGGATACTGTTACAACGTCCCTCGAACTCATCAGCTGAGAGAGCTCTTAGTCTAATTAGTTTCTTAATCGATCCATCGTGTTGAAATCTAAGAACGAGCTCCGTTGGTAAACCTAGAAAACAATTATGAGATAGGCAGGCGCACTGATCAGAAGGTAATTTCTTTTCTGATCGACCAACGATGCTGACATTTGAAATACAGCGTCTTTGCAACAGGTAGAATACAGTTACAATGTAAAGAAGCAAACTGAGCAGCTGAGGGACCACAAAGGGTAATTTCTTTTAGTACCTACTACAAGATTTCGAGTTTAATAATTTATTGTGAGCGATCTGCGTAAAATGGATATCTTAAACAGAAATTTCAAACTTTTGTGTAATAATATGCAGCGTTTTCAAGAAGTAAACTACCTTAGGCACGAGAATTTCTTAAACTTTGTTGGTATCATCTAAATTGGACAAACATTGATTACACGAAACACATTAAATGATGAAACATACCATTTCAATACACAAAACATATGGATTTATCTCTAGAAATGTTGATGCATGCACATAACATTATGTCCGTGATCAGAATTCAATTTCCTGTAAAAACAATACATCTCGTTAAATAGAAAAATGAGCTGGTTTTGCAACATTCGTTCGAAAAAAGATAGACATGCATTTTTTCTCTCCTTCCACCGAATCTCCTAAAAATGAAAACTGAAGAAAAAGTGAATTTTTTCAGTTTTTTATTCTGATTTTATCACCCGTCAAACGAAAAGGTCTAAAAGTTTGAAGGGGTCTATTTTTTGTGCCTTCTACGTTGATTACGATACAATTCTTATGCTTCCCTCAATTTCGTATCAAATTAGAATTATGACAACAGAAATTGACGTCTAACCCGCACATTTGGACAAAATTCAGTAAAAAAACATTTCTCTTTGCTGTTTTTACTTCTCCGCAAAAAAATCAGAGATCTGCGGTTCAATAAACTAATGTATTAGTTCAGAATCAGCTTGAAATAAAAACATTAATTTTAAACCACGTTTTGAGTAATGAACTGAGCTGAAATGAGCATAAAGATTTCCCTGTAATTCACTAGATTTGTCCAAAACTGTGAGTGAGATTTGAGGTGATGATGACGTAGTTGTATTAACCTACTTCGAGAAGGTGAATTCAAACTGTAGGTCAAAAGTGGGACTTTAAAAATATTCTCATAGTAATCAATGTGGAAAAACACAAAGACAGACCCTAGGAATGGATTTATCCATCGCTTTTGAAGGATAACGAAAAATGAAAGAAAAATTGTTCTTCAATGATAGGGAGATCCTCAATACCCGATCAGTAAAAATTGCACGGTGTCAATCACCATTTGAATCTTTCAAGGGTCTCTCGGAAGACATCATAAATCTCTCGTTAAACTCAAAAATACCCACGGAATGAGCGTGTATTCGTGGCCGAAAAATGTTTTAGCGTCTTCTACGCTGATTGCTTCTTTCTTGTCTGTATTTTTCAGCAGAAGATGATTCCCACATATCAAACACCAAAGAATTGTCAACTCACAATGCCGAAAAATAACAAGTTTACAGGTGAATGGACGTAGGTTAAAAGACGGCTCGGTTATAACTGCAAAACAGTGAATTGTTCAAAATGATGGGGAAACACTTGTAACTTGTCCAAATTTGCCTGCACACTTGATAATTTTCACAGTGCATTATAAGCATACACTTGGACCTTTAAGAAACGCTTGGACACTCATTTTTTACAACTTGTACTTACATAAAATTGGCTTGTCACTTGTTGCTTTTGAAATAGGCTTCAGGAATCTGTCGTATACTCGGTTCCGATTTAGTAATGCCTCGAGGTTCACCGTTCGTAATTGCGCTAAATGTTCGCACACATCAAAAGGTTGGTGGAGCCGAATTGAGCTATTGAAAACTGCTGTTCCAATTTTGGATGTTTAGAACAACTCACTTGCTGATGCAAGTGGATCTGTCCATGCCAATCCTCCTTTACTGGTTGGTAGAGTGAATAGATCGCGCTCCTCTTCCGTCTCATTTCCCCCTATCATGGCTGGCATAATATTTCGACCTTAACTCAATAAAACGGCCATATCTCCCTTAATAATATGAGAAAAGTCAAATTTGATTATACCGTTGAAAAAAACGTTGAATTTCTCATCTCCCTGATGCACCAAAAAAGTTTTTTAAGATGGTTCAATTGGTGAAAAATCAAATTGAAAAGTGAATTTTGTCAAATCCTCAGAACGACTAATTTTTTCAAAATCAGTACCTAGTTCCAATAATATTCAACATGTAAGATTCATCCCGTAGTCCTAAAATTTGCGCCAGAATCTCGATTTTCCAATGGTGTAGTCAATTTTACTTTTACTTTGCTAATTAGGAAAGAAAACTATGTTTTAATGTTGAAAAATTGTTTTTTCAATGACATTAAGGGTTTTCTTGAAAAATGATACTCTGCGAAAATACGAGCTTGGGGTGGGTTTTTATGTATTTTTCCACGCTTAATCGAGGTAACTTCTGCATATCTCCTCAACCCCTTTATAACAGAATTTTAAACTTTAACTTACTAGTTTCACCCCTGATATCACATAAAATTTTTAATACCAAATGAACTCGAACTTTAGAGTTAGGGTGTAAAACTAGGTTATAACGGGGTCGGGGCAAATCATTCGATTCAGCGTGAAAAATACGTGGAAACCGACCCCAAACTCGTATTTTCATACAACGTCATTCTTCAAGAAAACCCTCGATTTCATTGAAAACAATTTTTCAACATTAAAACATAGTTTTCTTCCCTAACTAGCAGAGTAAAAGTAAAATCAACTATACTGTTTGGAACCTGAGATTCATGTTACGGAAGATAGATCTGCCTCCTAAGCTCAACACGAAATAGACAACAAAGATGTTTTCCCAAGGAAAAGTAGTTTACACTTTTTAATAAGTACCAAGTTAATTATGCAATCACTATAATTTTATCTGGTTGTTAGATTCTGTCTGATCTTACGAATTCACGTTCATTACTACCAACGTATCTCCAACATCCTATCGGAGTCGTACTCATCCTCAGTTATCATCCCTGAAGAAGAAACATAAATATTTCGAAACGTCGGCATAGGAGGAAGTTTTTTGATTTAGATTATCCCTCGAGAACCCAAACATCTTAGATTGACTCAGGAGCAGACAAGGGCTAGTCCTTGTTGTTGTACCCGAGCTCTACTATAAACTGTGACATCTGATATACTGACTACGGATCTGTGATATATTTATTGCTTCTAGTCAGTTTTTTTTCTTTGCTGATTATAGAGGGTGTCCCAAAAGTAACACCCCACCCCCTAACACTTCCTCACAATTTTCGAGATGTCAAAGTGAACGTTTTGGGGGTGCCTGATGCCTACTAAGTTTTAAGTAAATAAAAATCAGGATGAAAAGAAATTGTTTCTTATATGGGGGAGTATTGGTACCTCGAAATTTTTTCCCCATTTTTTTTTTTTTTTTTTTCGAGCATTTACCGCATTTAAAAGATGTTTTATTGCTAAACACGAAGATGAATCCAGAATTGCAATATATTATGGGTAGTTGATTAATCATGAGAAAACGCAAATTTTCTAGAGATGCTGATTTTGCTAGAGATGCATCAAGGGCCCGTTGTAGCTAGTTCCCGAAAACGTCGAAACTAACCCAGCGCTGCCGCTGTTACGGTTGTGTGGAAATGTGAGAAACCTCAACCCGAAATCCCATGTGTGCTCACATCTATCGCGGTGGAGGCGACCAAGCCTGAGCTACCTGAGCACCCTAATTAGGATCACAATAGCACAATGGGCCTGCAGGTCTGACGTCAGGACGAGTGAACTCCCGTAGTAGGTTTTGGCTGGGAGTCGCTCGCAACTAACAGCCAAACGTATTGAAGCTGCATTTAGAATTGATTGAAATACGAGTAGCTATGCAAGAAAAACTTCAGTTTGTACGGACTCCAGGGATCGATTGTAAAGCTTATTACTGAACGAAAGTTCCTCGTAAACATTTTGGTTTGTCATTTCAAATAATGAACCTTTGTAATTGACCAAGAAACAAATTTTGTTCGAAAACGTGCCTCTATTTTTGGGAACAAAACTTCTCTCAGCTCCTGCACTAGCAGTGAGGCTGCATTTTAGAACTGATAGATATTGGTGGGTATGCAAAGCTAACGGCTAAAGAGTTTTATTCATCACCTTTGAATAAACTCCTCCTCCACCGTTTTGCACCATAACGAATACCACGTTTGTCAAAATCGTTTTTCATGATAAAATAGATGTGAAATTCTCAAGAAATTGTAAGACAGTATCACATTAATATCAAAATTTCCGCTTCTTCATGGTTCAACAGCTGTAATCCGAGAATGGAACAGGCTATTGCGATTCTGGCTCCACCATCGAGTTCAGCACTAAAATATCTTCAAGAATAAAGTATCACTCAGTATAAAATTAAACAAATTTTCTGAAGAACCCAATAGGTACTCCAGCCCAAAACTATTTGGATTTTTTTCTGATTTTTACTCTAAGCCCCACCGAAAACGCTCTCTTTAAACTTCAAATTCTCAAAAATTGTGGAAGAACGTTAGGGGTGGTCCCTTTTGGGGCATACTGTATCCCCCCCGCTAAAATCGTAATTTATTGGTCAAATTATTTCGAAGTTAATGTTTTTTGTAAGGATCTCAAAATTGACAAAACTGCACATTGCTCAAACGTGCGCAATTGTCATCAACTTCTTTTTTTTTTATGGTACCCCCATGTTTTAGTGCAGATTTGAATTAGGTACCTATACGTAAAATTTCGTGAAGAAATGACCCATCACTCGATCCCGCTGTAAAACTTTTGACTAGGCAAAAACTTTAGTGCTGCCCCCCAACTTTTTTAAACCACAATTAAGAAATGTAAATCGATTTCAGGATGTTTCAGATGTCAACGATGAAAATGAGGGGACTCTAACGATTCCAAATCATATTTTCAAAATTTGAAATGGAGAAATCTCGTTTAGAATATGGGGTCGGACTAAAGTAGATCCGTCAGTAGGATGTAGTACGGTTAAGGAATTATTAGAGAAAAACTTTAATATGAGCAAATGAAGCCATCTTTGTTCGGCCGCTATTTTGTATTCCACCAATTTGAAGATGGCAGACAAAGATGTTCTCACCCGGAACGTACTGAATTTTCAAAATCTAATCTGAAATTACTTACCTGATTTCTTCCTGGACTATCATGTTTACCCCGTAAAATCTGCTAAAATACACAGTTCCTCAAAAAATGTATTGTTGAACTTGTAAAAAGGTAATAATAAAAGAAAAAACCAAACATAGCCATTGTTCGTTTATATTGTAAAAACATACATCAACAATATCATATTTACAGGACATACAAAATAATTTAGTTTGATTTTTTTCATTTATTATTTACACAATTATCAACAAAATAAGTACAAATTGAACTTTTCATTTATACAAAATCTAATTAAATCATACGAACTAAAGAAATTATAATCGAATCTTTGTTAAAATATTTGGTTTTTCTTATGTTTCAAAGTCTATTTTCAAGGAAGAATTAAAGAGATCAAGAAAAACTCCAAGGAAATATAAGTTTTTCACTCAAAACTATATTAGGCTTTGGTTTAGATGAAATATACTGGTCGAATTATAACTAGGAATTATTCGATAATGGATGATCGATACACAAAAAAAAATCCTATATCATCAAAAATATAGAGGCCAGAATATTTCCTTCAAGGTATTACTTCCCTTATTTTCCTTGAAATAAATGAAAAATTAATCTTTGGCATTGCCTCCTTAAAAAGAGTTTAATAAAGTACTATTTACAATTTATTATCACTTTTCTCGATCATTCTTATTCTGTTTGAAAAAATCCATTTATTCACCTAAATTCTCTTGAGAAAAAATCGGTACATTGTTCATTTTATATACAGCGGAAGGGGTAGGCCTTCCAATAAATCAGTCAACTGGTAACACAATTCATGTTTCTTCTCCATACCACACACAACTAATAAGAAGAGAATGGTATTTTTCTTTTTTTATTTATATATTTATATATAATTTTTTTCAAACACTGTAAACGAGAGTTTTCGTTAAATTTTGGTTTAGTAGGTAAATCTAAATTGAAAAGTTTTTTTTCTCAATAATTTGATGTTTCTTTCAAATCCTATTAGGACCTTAGGTTATCACGTGTTATTACATTAGAGGTGATGTCATGATATATTAGAACAAACACTGGGGTAGGTCAGGGTTATCATCTGTTTTCCTAATCCGTTATGTGGCTGGGAGTTTATAAATTATCACATCATTCGCCAACAAAAACGTCGAACCCATCGAATGTGACGAAACAGGCTCCATTACTGAACCTTAGATTCCTATTTGAAACGTGTCTCTATTGTCATTGATGGTACGTACACCAGCGAAATTCACCAAATAAGTAAATTTTTGAAGTAAATCAATAAGGTGCTCCGCGTATATTACATGCAGATACGGAAGGCATAGAAGATTTTCATAACTGAGAATTCATTTTGAAGAAATTAACATTACATCATAGTTTTTCTGAAAAAATAAAAATAAAAATAACGCAAAGTAGGGAAAAAACTGCGTTCAAGCACAATACATGAAACTTAGAGTTACGCTAACGTCATCCCTACTTCCACCTTCGACGTTATTCTAAGTTTCATGTTTTGTGCTAGAACGCAATTTATTTCCCTACTACTCAAATATTTCAGGCTAAAAACTCTTAGTACTTATTACTGAAATCAAGAATTACAATTCAAGTACCTACATAATTGAGCAAGTCAACACAAACAAATTCACTAAATCCAGGCCTTTTGCAGAAATTTAGTAAGTACCTACATTTTTACTAATAGTAGAAGAGTAATTGAGATTGATACTGATTAACATCAGCGGAGTCCATCATTATTTATGATGTAAAAAATTGATTAAAGTTGTCAGTTCAGGATCAGTGCCCACCCAAACTGATGGGAAATTTTAAAATTCAGCACACCTTGGATTCAAATAGCTTGAAATCACTTTTCTAATCTTAGTTTGTTTCTTTACTTAGATTAGCCAAACTCTCAAGTACCTAATTCATTACGAAGCAGTCAACCCGAAGGCTGTTCGCACATATTCTATTCTCGAGTGATTCCAAATTCGTATTTCTTAATATCAAAAACGTAAATTAAACCAATATACCTAATAGAGGAAATCTTGGATGAAACTCTGCGTTCTAAAACCGATTTCTTATATAAAAAAGAGTACCTATGCGATAATGTGAGAGTAGGTAGGTACTCATAATATATTTTCATTCATAATGGTGCAATGAAGAAAACGGATTAGAGATGCACGTTATGTATTTACACGAAAAAATAGCTAGCTTTATGCACTGTATGTATACATTTTGACGGTAAGGCCACCATCAGTAACAAACAATCACTCGCGACAAAGTGGTGGAAACCCATTTCATTGAAGGAAAAACAAAAGAATGTTGAATAGATTTTGACGATAAGGTAATTATCAGTCATAATTACTCAATAACGCATTCGGCTTGCGGAACTGATGCGAACTAAATCACTAGCGACAAAGTTGTGACACACACACACACACACACACACACACACACACACACACAGACATACACTTTTTTCAAGGATTCGGTCAGAATGGTCTGAAACAGATTTGTATGCGGTTTTTTTTCTCATGCTGTTGTCCCCTCCCTCCCCCCCTCCGCTGGATCAATCCCAATAGGTCGTCCTTAGCTTCAGAGGAACATCCTAAAAACGGAAGTTAGTGAAGAACCCTATCAGCTCATCATTAGTAACACTAACTAATGGCATAACCGTCGAAATCAATTTAAATTGTTAAACCTGCATAATTCTGTGAGAATAAACAATGTTCTTCGCTAATTTCCGTTGTCCCCATGAAATAGGTTTCCACAATTTCGACGCCAGTTGTTTAGTTCACATAGTGTACTTCATGCCATACTTTGTTAAAAGTAACGTACCCTCATGATAAAAAATGCATATTTGTATGGAAAATTACATTTTAACTTATTGAACTTTCAACTTGTAATGTCAAGTGAATTTTATAGTTCCATTGATAAATGAGTATTTGATATTAAAATCTATCAATGATGCCTGGCAATCTTTTCAATTTCTGTTTAAGTTATCTATTAAGGGAATTTTACTGGGTATTTTTAATTTGCTCATTAGAAAGATCCGAGGGAGAACTTTCCAAAAAGGTGCTACATGACGGTTATCTGACCAGAAAAAGCTTTTAAAATTCAATGCACGGTGACGTCACAGCCCCCGCTCGCCTGGGGAAGTCCTCAAGCTCCCTTGCACTTAGCCACGTCACGCATCTTCATGCCCGTTTGTTGGCCAAACTAAACAGGTTTGAGCTAAAAATCTGTATTTGGAGGTAGGGACGTTCGAAACCAATCGGTACCAGTAAAGTATCGAATATTTCCTTTCGATACCTCCTTTCGATTTTTGGCATCGATACCTACTTATGATTCAATTATGAATACTTTGGCCGATATCGAAAGAAATACTTGAATACCGTACTGAAAACAGAAATTAAACAAAAAGGCAAGGGAATACTAAATGTCAAATTCAACAAATTTGGTAAGAATCGACTTGAGACGAATTTTCCACGTGTCATTATGGCTTACCGTCGATACCTGGACGATAATGAACAGGTGTTGAAAGGAGGAAGGTTAATTTTTTGTTCATATTGAAAGGTATCAGTTAGAGTTTGATTTTTTTTTTTTTTTTTTTTGTCTCACTAAAATAATGCTTCGACTAAAAAGAAATGTATTTTGAAAAGGAAGATGGCAATTTCGCAATGTGTAGGAAGGGCTCAAATTTTACGAAAATATTTTCTTCAATTCATTTTTCAATTCATATTTCTAATTAAATAAGTAGGGCGGTAGAATGCGTTAGATTTTGTTTTGTGCGTATTGTAACTACTCTTTCGAAAACATATTCAACTTAATTCCGTTTGCACAACTTAACTGGGGTGGGGGCTTTTTTTCTATTAAAAAACTGTGATAAAAAAACAAATATGGAAAAACTCTGGCAAATAATCAAAATTTATCAAGCAATTCCAAAAAAATTGTGTTTAGGACTTCTAGTCCTAAGTTTTATTATATTGGTGGTTCAGTAGTTTGTCAATTGGAGGGATTTTATGAATAATAAAATCGTTTGATTCCGTAGATATCTGAATGTAATTCAGTTGCCGTCCTTGAAATTTTACCACCGGTAAAACAAAATTTTCAGCAACTAATTCACAGTAACTCAATTTTTGATGATAGTTCGCTAAAACCTTCTAATTTCAAGTTGGATATAAATGCAGGTTATAACCTATAGGTTGATTATAAACTACTGGAATAACCAACAAGGAGCTGGGATAGAATCGATAGGCTAATGTGGCGTTGAATTCGCGATCATATACTCACAACATTATTCATAAGGCATAATGTACACCTGCCAGCCTTATCGGGAATTTCCGAATGAGCATTATGTACCTATTATACCTCAATCAATCGTGACTTCGTTTAATATTATCACCATTTCATTGGGAATAATGTGACCTGAGTATAGGTGGGGAGGGGAAAAGTGTTTCATTTAATATATATCAAACCAAACTAACATCAAAAGACATCAACAAGGATGGGCACTCACTACCGGTAAAAAGCCACGACTCATATTTTTGTACTGTCATATCGTACTAAGGGATTTTGTAATGGCGCAGTTACGTATAAAAAATGAATTTACAATTTCTATAGAGCCGGTTAATTAGACTTTTCGGATTATCAGGCTATTCCAAATCACCGAAAATATCAAACGTTCACTAAATCAAATAGATTGTGTAAAATATGCGCGGTGTCTCAAAAAACACGTCTCGGAGACATCAATGTATAAAAACTGGAAATGTTATTGTGATGATATATAAATGCCATCTCGGAAAAAATATAGGACCAATTACAATATTGTTTTGATTTCCATCAATCTACTCGGTGAACACAATGACAAGGATATGATACACTTTGTCTTCTAGATTTTCCCGGAAATATTGATGAACGATCTGAACGATCGTTGATGAACAAATGTTTTCAAAGAAGGACAGGTAAAACCCTCGTTGATCTGCATTATTTTGAGATATTGATGAGGTGTGTTTGTTTTTTATATTGATGGGTTTTGAAGAATCTGGTTTCACCTTTGAAAATATATCCTACAAAATCAATCAAATAACCCTCCCATACATTGTACCTTCTTCCTATCATAAATTACGAACGATAGCATTACCAGAGTTTTACTTCATACTGTAACATCGTGGAAAGAGGAGATTTTCGCTTAATAAAGGGCTGCGTTTTGCATATGTTCCTTTCATAAACGTGTAACGAATACATCGTAATGAATACCTAATATCCCTCAATATAAACATTTTCCTGGCATTTAGTTTCGGTAATGGAACACCACCCAACCATCGGAGATACAAGAAATATTTCACTATAGGTATGAACTGGATATATTTGTTTCCCCCCAGTAGGTATCATATTACTAATGATGTCCACATTGATTAGCAAATTATTCAAGAAAGCATGATTGTTTGGCTCAACTTTTTTATTCACTAAGGTTCCAGATGCAGTTGGTAAGATTACAGGTAGATTTTTTACTTTGCCAACAACTGGGAAGGTCAAGGGAAAGGAGTATCAAGTTGTAGAAAGTTTTATTCTTCTTTAATATTTGTTTTACCATTCATCTCAACCATGATCAGATTTTGTCAATAATTCAGATTAGGATTGATTGCAGACCCCGGCTAAGCGGATTTACAATAACTAGTTCAAGAACATGATGAAAACACGATGATGATATTGAAAACTATCATTATCGCGGGTCATTCAAAATACTTGATACGTAATAAGTGATAACTCCATTGAGATGTTGCACACACGCATTGAGAGTCAAATCTCTACATAACACATGAATCCGATTCCATCTGGCATGAGCATGGCAGAGTGGGGTCACTAATCTGCCTCGTGTTCTTCAGGACTTGTATCCGGTAGGCCCTTTCGTTACCTAACTTCCAAGGAGTGACCGAATAGTGGTCCACTGGGTAGCTACTGGCCATACTCGTCTTATTCACAGACCCTGCTTGGCGCGTAAGCTCGAGATGTTGTGTGTGAGAGGAGTGAAGGTGATCTGTCCATCCGCCACTTCCTGAAGGACTGCCCAGACCTAATGGACCTCCAAGTTCAGCATCCCCCCCCCCCCCTCCATCAATGGTATGACATTCTATCTGTACCAGACAAGGTCCGGCCACTGGTATTGTAACTGAATGCCGCTCTACTACGAACTGAGAATCTTATCTCAGATATATAGATATATTTATGTGAACCTAGTCATAGTGGAGCTAGTTAGTATGCGTTCCACAGTCACGTTTCTCTTCCAGTACGCGCCCCACAGCTCATCTGGTTCCAAACGTGCCCCACACTATTTACTTCAATTTGCGCTTATCTGGAAATGTAATTGAACGTGTTTATTTTGCATTGGAAAGAGTTACGCTCTGAAAGGCATAGTCCAGTCTAAATAACTTTAATTTCTTGTCCTCATTCTAAAGTTAAATGTTCCATTATGATCGCTTATCCCACAGGGTTTCTTCAACCTTTTTTCAATTACCAGCAAGATCTCAGCTTGAGAAAATTCGAAATGCGTCTTCGTAAATGTTATGCAACGGCGGGCAGAGTGGTGAATGTGCGATTTAGGCTTGGAAATTGAAGGGCCTTGCCATAAGTGCGTTGGTGAAATAAGACAGTCGCGGATACGTGAGCGTAAGGGGGAATATCGCCCTATTTTAGGACTTCTGTGCGGAAGGACGAACCAAATCTCATCGCATTTTTGAAGGACGAGGAAGAATTTTACCGACCCAAAGTACATGATGGATTCTTAATGAGTCAATTTAATACGGATTTGTTGTAAGTAACTTTCACATGTTTTGACACAATATAAAAAGTATGTCAAATTCCCTCTATTTTTTGTTGGTCGCATACTAATATAGAAACGGAATTGTATAGTAGCGTTGGCCTCATCCAGGAAAGATCCAGAGGCCCAAATTAGATAGTCACCAAACTTGGAAGCCTTCAGATCAGGTGAGGCGTAAATCCGTAGTTCTATGATGGAACTTCTATTGCACGGTTGCTTACTTATTTACCTCCCTATGTATTTTTAGCTACTATGTTTTGCTATGCGTTTTTAGGAATTGAGTTTGGGCTAATCGAAGTGAACCCCTTTCGTTCATCAGAAGAAAGTTGTGTTTGGGTCAACAGGATCTTGTAATATTGCCAGGAAACCAACTCGGAATATCCTGCGGCAACTGGGACATCATTGGGAGCAACACCAGGACTTTCTAAAATCCCTTGAAGCGGTCAGCAATCGATACGAACCCGAGTTTATCAGTAACAGAGACGTCGACGACGAGCTGTGACGGACCAAGATCAGAGTGTACTTACTCATTGTATAATAATTGCACTACATTACATTTTTGGACATTTTCTTTGTTGAGCCAAACTTTGAACTTAGCCCGAACCCATGGCTTTTATGGCCCGAAACCATCGCGTTTTTCAGTAATTGGCCCAAATTAACCCCCCCCCCCCCCCCCCCACTGTATCTTGGGATTATATATGTGGTGACTGTGGTAAAGTTTTATTCCAATTATTTTCAGCTGTGAGTAAACTCATCCTTTCATTTGGAAAGCTTGATTTTTCGTCCCAAGAACGGGGTTTTGTCTCAATCGTAAGTTACCGTCGCGAATTACATATATATACGAAAGAAGGCAAACTTCAGGAATTGTTTCGGAATTTTTATTTTTTATTTTTTTTTTTTATTTTTTTTTTTTTTTTATTTATTTATTTTTTTTATTTTTTTATTTTTTTTTAAACGAGAATTCGTTAACGACAACATTAGTTACCTAAAACGCAATAATAAACTTCATGAGTTACTCGTCTCTTGTATTAGTAACATGTGCATTTGTGTATGTTGTGTGTAGTTTGGATTTAGTTATGGATAAGCCCTATTCAGCGTCTAATCATAGAAACATCTTCATTTTCGGGTTCAGTTCAATTCAAATTTGAGAGCCCTCTCCAATCGAGAGGACCAATGACTCACGTCTTTGCCTTTTATTGCCCATATCCAATCTCCCCTTAAATTTAAGGGTTTTTTATCCGCTGAAGGGGTTAGACAGTGGTCATTGCTGTATCCCCTGTGGCAGAGTGCCACTCTTTGCGGAATGTTGTTTTTCCCCCACCGATCCGCCATTGGAGTCTAATGGCACTCCATTTAGTGACAAAAGGAAACATGGCTCCCCTTATAATCGTGCCTCTTGCAAAGTCCCCTTAAATACCTTGTTCAATGCCGCTTTTAACCCTTCTGGTTAAGGTTCATCAAATATAAAAGTTGAAAAAATAAATAACTTATTCGATTTAGAAATCAACCCTCAGCTGGCAAACAAGTTACGCTGTAAAAATGTCTCTTTCTTCATTTATCAGTTATTCAATAAAACCTACTCAAAGGGAAACCAGAGAGAGTCTTTTAATATTTTATTAAATTTATTCATTCATAAGCCTCCGTTTTCGTGGCTGAAACTAACTTTCAAGAAGTCAAACTATTAAAAATTCAGTTTTCCCTCCAATAAGTGCATTGTTGGTGAAAAACTGTATGTTTGTACAGTCCGGAAATGGATTCAGCGTAAAACAAAGAAGGTCAAGGTAAAGAAAATCATTGATTCGTGGTGGAATGTTCATTAAATTTGACGTAAAACCGACATCTACTAAAAAAAGGAAAAAGGGAAATGGTTGAAAAACAAACTTATCGCGTGTATGGCATAAGGGGTGGTCCATAAATGAGATATTAACTTCATTTTGGACACCTGAAGTGGAGTAAATAGCCCATAATTTCTCTATAATATTGGTAGGTAGTAATCTCCTGATCCAATTGAATGGTATGGGTTGAGGGTGAAAGTTTACTTAGAGTCTTCCAGAATAATGATTTATTCAGTGGCCAACCGGTTTCGCCAATGTGAGGCTTCTTCAGGACAAGGGATATTTAGTTTATGAATGTGTCAGGTATATCTAAGAAATCTAGAGTTGTCTAAAATGCTTCTCCAGTCCTTTTGACCTCTTCATTGTTTCTCTTTCGTTCGCTTATTTTTATTTTATTTTATTTTCCATAAGCCTAATTGAAGTGATGCTTCGTCGCCGAACCCAAGCTCCGCACTTCTCCATTTTTGTGCTTCTAAGACAAATTCTAGATGTACGTGATACAGCCATTGTGATACGGACTTTAAGCAATCCTCGATCCACCGTCTGAGGCCGATTCCATACGTCTGCTAAGCGCTCAGGCAATAATTTCACGAAGGCATACATCGACTAAACATACCAGTGGTGTGAATGAGGCATGTCTATCTTCACATGCATTCAAATACTTCCGCATCTTCTCTTGCGGAAGGACTTGATAGAAGTGATACTCATCTACGTCAGCTTATCATAATGCACTATTGTAGGAACAATACGTCAATCTTTAAAGATACCTAAAAAATCATCTTTAAATAGCATCTATGTGACTCTACATGTACCTATTATATGATGTCCTGAAGAGGCTTAACATTGTCGAAACCGGTTCACCACTGAATAAATTATTATACTGGAAGACTCGAAGTAAACTTCCACCCTCAACCCACAGTTATCATAAAATGAGCGTACGAGTTCTCTATACGATTCTAGATGTCTGAGGTGCCTACAAGGGGATATGGTGATAAGTGTGACTGAAGCCAAGAATCAATTGTTTGCTTCAACAAAGTTGGGTGTTCCCGACTGTGAAAGTATACACTCTCTTGTGAATTTTGAGAATCGTTCGTGAAATGAAGGATCATTTTAGACCGACGTTTTCAAATTCTATAAGGAATCTGCATGGTTATTTTATATTGGCTCAGTAGAAAGATCAGACCGAGAACTTCCCATGAAGGTGCCATATGATGGGTACCTGACTAGTAAAACTTCTCTTGAAATTTATTTGCACAATGACGTCATGGCTCAGCCCGCCTGAGGGGACCTTTAGCTTCCTTTCCACTATTACGTCACACGTGATCTTCCTACCCGTATACTGGCTATACTTTCTTTTAAGCGGAAAATTGCTACATTAGGATTTCCGAATGCGCTGAATATGAAGTTAAACGTGTGAAATACTAACAAATGAAAGTTTCCCATTCCATCATCTTCTCCTTTATGTTACGAAATTGGAAGCAATTTGATAGACTCCCCTCACCTGCTCGCAATGCTGGATATCTTCGTCCCAAGCCAAGGCATTCGAGTTTCTCCTACTTTCTATCCGCGAACATCAAGTGCTAATTACCAGTTTCACGCATCATTTCGAATCCAGAGTGACTTCAATCGACTGGACGAACGACCTCTTTGGGCATACCTACCCCTCAACCTTTCCGCCTAATCATTAATTAAACGGTTGTCTAGAGAAAGGGCGTACCTAAGTTAAAAATTACGGACGAGAACAGGGTGGCCCCAAGTGGAAATTTTTAATTTCCCTGACATTCCCGGACCGAACTTCGAATTTCCTGACAAAATATCAAATTCATTTTTTTTTCTCTCTCTCTCTTCATTTTATTGTACCTTAAATGCTTCTGAAACGAAAATCGTATAATTTAAAGAAGAAGAAAAAAACAGACTACTTATATTTGGTCGACTTATATTTAACAACTTCATTGGCCTCGAAGTGCTCAAATATCATAACAATTTAACCTAAATGTAATACGATAATTTACGGATATCCACCCATACGATCATGCTGCATGACTTTTTATTCAATATTTTAAGGTCTCTCAATTTGTGATCTGAAGCTATTTGTTGAAGTACATTTGTCCTTAAAACATGGATTTCTTAGCACTGGGGATATTTCAAAATTTTAGTCCGACAGCAAAAAATGTCACGCTTTTTTTCACCTACTACCAATAAATTGTTGCCCGTGAGAGTATAACTTCCTGATTTCCCATCCTAGAAAAACCGTTCGTTGGAAAGTTGCTCTGTGAATTTAAAACACATGACTCCACATTTCAATGGGCCCTTAACCCTTCAGAGAAGCTTATGCATACAAACTAGTTTTTTGACTCTTACTGGATCAATCCACTACTCTGCTGGGTTTTTTCTCCTTAGTTCAATACTCAGTTGATTTTTCTTTCAAATGGTTTACTCTAGGTGATGCAGTTACCAGGGAAGCCAGTGGCATATCCATTCACCTTTTATGGGCTTGTAGCGTTGTTACTTTTGAACAGTTTAACCACAACTCTTGAAAATTATTTTTGTCATTCGTATAACTCACCTATGAAATAATATGTACCTACCTAGTATGATAAAGTACGCTATTAACGTTTGATTGTTAAAAAGTTATAAAATACCTAAAAACGCTTTAAATTATTACAACAAGTTTTCATTAAAAAAAATCCCTGACGTTTGGTGTTTTTTGCATAATTCCCGGACGTTTCCCTGACTTTCCCCGACGCAGAGAATTTCCCTACAATTCCAGGTTTTCTCTGACTTTTCCAGGTGGGGGCCACCCTGGAGAAGTATCGTTAACTACCGGCAGATCGCAGTAAAATGCAGTCAATAAGAAAATACTTGTGCTGGAAATGAGACGTAAAAGGGCGTATGTTATCAAACAACTGAAAAAGTGACTTTTGAAAGTTTTTCCGTCCACCTGAAAAGTGGCGAAAAATAACATACGCCCTTTAACGTCTCATTTCCAGCACAAGTCTCTTTTCTTTGACTGCATTTTTCTGCAATCTACCGGTAGTTTAAAATACTTCTCCTTCGTTATTTTTATCATACCCACGCTCTTATTCTACATACCCATTCAATTATAATAGGGTTTTTTCGTTAAGTTTTTCCCTCAGTTTCAGTTCTAATGTTTCTACCTATACGTATTTCAGAATCCCCATTTCATACTTCTTCTATATGCACTTACCATACATTTCTTGAATTTTTAGCAATGTGCGTTGATAATAATTTTTTTTAAAATTTATCTCCCTTTTTTCTCTGTCCATGGATAAATTGGGCAACGATAAATAAATAAATGAATAAATAAATAAGTATTCCGTGTTCTCCGAGAACGTTGGCGGCAAACAAATCGCTTTGGACTTTGTGCTCTAAATAAGGTAGTCGATCTTAAGCCTAACTACTGCCGAATATTGCGCAACCAAGACCTTCTCCTCCCAAGTTCCCTAATTATGATTTGAAGAATTTTGTACTTCTTCAAAATATTGTAGTTTCTGTCTTTTGACGTTGGCCATGACTTCTCCGTCTGTCTAGTTAGTCGAGGTTTGTCTGTGGAGGAAGAAGTTCAAAATGTGACGTCACCAGTGAGCAGTAGGAAATTTTAGAAACTAAGTAAATATTCGGGATTTCGCCTGAATCATTTCACTTTTCCATAAGTTATGAACTCAAAAACAGATTTTGGAAAAATAATTTGATAAATGATTGATTTATTTATTCTTTCTATTGCAGTCTAGTACACTTTTCGAAAACTTGATTCCGGGCACCCTACAAAAGTAAGATAGGTACTAATCTAGATGTTCAACTAATCTGAATTTTTACTAAGGGATTTACTACTCGATGTTGAGTGTTTTTGAGATGCGAGCGAGTCCAGCATCCATCCAGGCCACTGGACTAGGCAAAAAGCTGATCTGTGTAAAAAATATCTCTAAAAGTGGCTGAAGACGAGCCTACACTAGTTTTGACTAGTCCCCATTCGATGGTTTTCACCTTACCAGTTTTCTATTAGTTTCCACACGTAACGGGAAATTTATCGCAAATTATTGTTATCTTTCCAATTTTTATCCTAATGTTTGATTTCATATGTGACGACTTTCCCAACCATTCAATTTTGAATAGGGTCCCACTCTAAGAGAAAAATTATAAAAATGTATCGAGTTCACATTTTCGATGAGTTTCCTTACGATGAGTATGTAGGTACCCGTAAAAGGTCCTCTGGAGAAATTCTCCTGGCCTATCTGGAAGAAATACAAATTATTTTCAGCTTTTTCTGATATCCATATACACTAGCGAACTTTCGTAGAAGGTACTAGGAGCACATTTTATTCCACGACCGATTCTCAACATTCACAACAGATTGATAATATTATTGTAGCCAATCAAAGGAGATTCTATTTTCGATAAAATAGCCGGTTTTTCATCCACCTGGGTCGATTAATTCCATCCAAGATTTCCGCACACACTAAGGGTTTGGTTGAATGTTAGCATATGAGTAAAACTCGTTTCTCAGGCAAAATGACCTGCGATTGTCATTTTACGATTAATTTTGAAGAATTAAGTACAAATTAACCCCAAATTTATAGATAAAGAAAATTAAGAAGTAGGTATTTGAACACCATTTTTATCCCTAATTATCACAATAGAACTTGAAAACATAACATCATTTATAAACTGTATTTTTCTGAAGAAGTAATTTATCGCTGGTAACTTAAATTTGGGTAAGCGTCGACGAGGTTGAACGTTATGAAATTTCTTTGTTTTTTGAAATTGCAACATTTTTAATGAAATTCAAGATTTCGGTTTAAGATTTAAGATTTCGGTTTAAGACGCTAAGGGAATGGTTTTATGTTAGCACATGTGTAAAACTCGTTTCTTACGCAGGCAGAATGACCTGAGATGCATTTTACGATTCATTTTACAGATTCATTTAAAATAAATCTTTTTTTTTTTTCATTCAAGAAATGGTTACATATTATGTTATATACCTATATGTTTCATTCCAGACGATAACTCTCCTTAAGATTGAGATTAAAAAAATCCCGTTATTGCTCCTAAAAATCAAGCTTTCCAAAAGAAATTATGAGTTCGTTGGCCAACAATTTTTGAGCACATTAAATTGGTTAAATTTCAAAAAATGTACTTGAAAAAAAAAAAAAAAAACTAAAAATGGCTAAAAACGGCCATAAATTGTTAAATTTAAACTTTTTAGCCAAGTTTTCGTCAAAACAAAATTATCAACAATTAACTAGGACATTCAAAAATGTTTGCACAAAATTATGCCGAAAAACATGAATACTTAGATCCCATTAATATTTGCTGAAAAATCTGTAAAAACTGTAAAAAAACCTAAAACTCCAACATCTTTTTTAAATCACCGAATTTTATTTAGTACAAGTTTTTTTTTTTTGCCATAATATTAGCAAATACTTTCTACTGAAATTGCTCGAATTTCATTACATTTCAGCATATTATAATTCGATAGATAATTTAAGAAAATTCGCTCATACGATCATTCTGCATGACTGGAACGTTTTTTACGATTCTTTTTAGGTAAGTTGCGTATAAATTAAATCCAAATTTATAAAAGCTAAACAAATTTTCTTTTTTTTACATTCGTGAAATACTTGAGCACCATTTTCGCCCCTATTAGTACAATGAAAATTGAAAATATATCATGGTAAACAGTAACGCTGAAGAAGTAATTTGTCACTGGCAAGCCAAATTTGAGTAATTACCTCATCGAGGTTGAACGTTATGTAATTGCTTTTTTAGTTTTTGAAGATTGCAAAATGTTTGATAAAATCTCTCTTTCAGTCGATGAATTACATCCAAGATTTTTGTTTACACTACGGATAAATTAATCGACGAGTGTCATTTTACGATTCTTTTAGAAAAACATCTAAACAAATTAACAAATATATATATATTTGTATATGTATATAGGCCTATATATAAACTAAAAAAATTAATAAAAAACTTATTTTTTCAACATCTTGAAAAAAATATTTGAATGCCTTTTCGCCCCTAACTAGTGTAATAAAATTCAAGAACATAACATCACAGATAAACAGTAGGCAATTTTGAGAACGTAATTTATCACTGGCTAGCAGAATTCGGGTAAACCTCGCCGAGGTTGACCGTCATACAATTTTTCCGATTTTTGAATTGCAAGTTTTTTTTTCATGTTTCCGAATATCAGGAGTTGAAACCACTCAAAAATTTTATAATTTGGGTTTTACGAAAGGGAAGGGAATGCGGTGTGCATTCATGAGGTACCTAACTATTATTCGGTGTTTGTGAGGAAAAAAAGTCTCGCTTGATTTTTTCGTGAAAAATAAAGACAACAATGAATAAATAAGAATATTAAATAAATTAAAATACATAATTCTGAATGAAGAAAAGATATGATGGTCTGATTCACGATGGAGAACAGCTAGTTAATCTAGTAATCTCACTAGTGGTTTATAGGGATAACTCCTAACTCGGGGTTAACTAACTCTCATTTACCACTGAAAAGTGCAACAGACCCAAATGCTCGCTCATGAACGGGCCAAAATCAAGATTCCGTCGAAATTTTCAGTTATGTTTTATTTCAGACCTTTTCCCTTTGCATTCATATCAAAAGTACGGTGCCTGATTGTTGACTGCTGATCTTACAATTTAGTAATTCAAATATTAGTTTTGGCTACTCAACTGTAGTTTTTCATCACTAATAAATGGTCAATTATCGGGATCCAAAAATATATTCCCCTACTGATTCCAGTGATGATATAAATACGAAAATAGCGTCGAATAAACGATATTATAAGTACATTATATTTACTCATTGTAGGACTCATCATCATCTCATTATCCATCAAGGCTTATAAAAGTAGTAATTTTATCATTTTTCGTAATTATGTTATTTAACAGAGAGCAAGATAAACTTTCATCATAATAATCTTTTATTCATAAAAATACCTCAACCTATTTCAGGTGTTCAAGGTTTGTCTATTACTTGTGAAATCTTCGGTGTCTATGTATGATAATTTCCCAATAATTAGTTTGCTGTATGGTTAATTTAAATCTACAAACTTATAACTCTCGATTTTCCATTGTTCCTGTTGTATATCAATCATTACCCTCCGTTTCACCAGAATTAAAACCACACGTGAGGCGTTCACGATCAGTAACGGACAATTCCAAAAAATCAAATTTACTCGAGTGTGTTTGAAGTCCTGGGTATGAGCGATTTTAAATTTTCTGTCAATACATATATTCCCAGATGGGCACATGAATACACAATAGTTTGAGCATCAAATTGATAGACCACGGCAATTGAGTGAATACTAGATTTAATTCTGGAAAAGCAATTGACAACTTAATATGTGAAACTAACTATAAAAAATTATAGTTGTCAAGAAAACGTTAAGGTTTATGAATAGGAATATGACGTTTTGAGAATCATAACGATCACATAAGAAATATCATAATGAACTAATGAAGGACACGAATACCTACAAAATATGTTTATTTTGTTAGATATTTGAAATCATCCTTTAATTTGATATGAAAACTTCAAATTTGATGAGTAGAACCTACAATTTGACGTGAAAATGGCATTGCAGTGAAAATGGCTCACCGAGTTAGCCCAGCTAATGCACAGCTTCGATTCGACTTGATAATACGACTAAAATACGTGTTGATAGTACGGCTAAAATTCATCATTATATTATATCCGGTCATTTAAGTTCTCAATACGTAACGCTACCGTCTTTATCGTTTGATCTACGACTAGGTCTGACAGACCCAACCATTTTTTACTGTGATAAAACATCAAAAAGTTACTAAATTGTGTTTATGTGCCCTCCACGTTTTAGTAGACATGAAAACGCAGAATAAATTATTATCGACCCAAACGCAGTAATTTGTCGTAGAATAATCAGGAATGGAGCCAAACGATTCCTCCTCTTTCGCCAAGCTTTCGATAAATTTATGATCTTCTTCAGGACCTATAATTTACAGTACAACAGCTCAACCCTTAGAATAACGGCGAACTCATAAAAGATAATAAATAAAGGTATTAAAAAGGTATTTTTGCGTTTATACCTTTATTTATTATCTTTTATGAGTTCGCCGTTTTTGTAAGGGTTGAGCTGCTGTACTGTATATTATAGGCCCTGAAGAAGATAATAAATTTATCGAAAGCTAGGCGAAAGAGGAGGAATCATTTGTTTGTCCCCATTCCTGATAATTCAACGATAAACATGAAAATTTCCAGAAAAACCGGGACTTTTGCACAAAATGCAACATCGGAGTCTGACTTAGTCAGGCTTTACGCATCAAAATTCCTAGGTTTAGTTATGTAATTTTAGAGAATGAATCACGTTATCAAAAAAGTCCAGTCATACAGCATGACCCCATGAGCGGATTTTTTAAGAAATCTTTGATTATTTCGATTTTTGACTGATTTTTCAACTTTGAAATTTTTGAAAACTTGATACATATTCTTATAGGAAATTTTACGCTGATTCCGAATATACCACATGTTAGTATGCTGAAAAAATTATTTCCCACAGCAAATCGCAAAAAACAGGCTATTTTGAAATTTTTGACTACATTTTTGAAAATTTCAACCCGAAGATGTAATCCAATCATGCTGGCCAACGAACTTGATCTTTCATTTTGTGTCCTTAACATTTTAAAGTTTTTTTGAAGTTTCTAGCACAATTCTACGGACAGTTATCGTCTGGGATGACACATACACACATACATACATACATACATAATTAAATGCGTTAAACTTCAGAATATGAGTCAGAATAGCCTGAAACGGATTTCTGCATAAAATTTTTTCAAAAAATCACATTCTACAAATTTTGAGGCGAGAGCAATAGCTTAATTTTCTTCAAAAATTCGCTAAAAAAAGAAAAAAAAATCCAAAATACTGGAATTATTCAGTTTTGATCTGAACGCCACTACTCACTCACGAATTTTCAAATTTAAATAATTCTATTTCTATTTATGTACTTCTGTGAATTTGTCAGTTGTTTTGATTGAATTATTGTAAATTTGGGCAGTGAATTTGTGAATAAATAAATAAATTAATAATAAATTAAAATGAATAATAAATAATTTACAAAAATAATTATTAAAAAAAAAATTTTCAACTAAGAAAAGTCATTGTAAGTATTGAAACAGTTTCTGGGCCTTTCCTGTTATATCCCCGCATATTTCCGTTAATTCTCTACTTTTCACTCATTCTGACATGTATATCCAACTACTCTGTATTCTTACTAAGGGATTGACAACTTGATGTTATGTATTTTTGAGATGCGAGCTTGCGATCATTCTGATCTATATTACCACAGTGGACGTAAAAATAATCGGGGATCATCAATCCGATCAATCCCCATTCTATATAAAATAGTTTGTAAATTCATGGATACAACAGAAAAGACCCGAATGAATCATGTTATTAAAAAAAAGATAAAGATTCCAAAATACTGGAATTAGTTTTGATCTGATCGTTTCTAGTCACACACGGATTTTAAAATTTATGTTATTCTATATCTATTTATGTACTTCTGTAAATTTGTCAGTTGTTTTGATTGAATTATTGTAAAATTTGGGCCGTGAATTGGAGAATAAATAAATTAAAATAAATAATAAATAATTTACAAAAATAATTTTAATTATGAAAGGTGATTGTAAGTTTTGAAATGAAGAATGGTCTCTTATTCAAAATTTGCGTTTATAATGGTTTTCAATTGTTATTTTGAGGTTATTTTTTACTTTCGTTATGTATATCCCTGAATCTGCCGAAAAGTAATAATATAGTTATGGAAACTTCCCGTTTCGTCACATTTATATCGTATTTTCATGTTGTTTTCGTCTATCTTTACAATCGTTTCGCAGATTTTCTAGTTCCTTATTGTCCTGAGTCAAATGGCGATGATAACCCTGATTTATTAGGCAGTTAAGGGGGGGGGGGGGATATAAATCACTAAAGTAGGAATTTTCATGATACAAACTTTGCGGGGGGTTTTAGACGTCGGTGCCGCAGCCCTCTTGGTAGCCCTCGTCGGGGGAGTTTCGCGACAGGACCCTCTTGAGGGCGTTGACGGGCGGCAGGACGGGGACGCCGCGCTGCCAAACCCTCAACGTCTTGGCCGACGGCGGCGGCGCCCCTCCGGGTATGGGAAGCCCGTAGTCCGGCGGGTAGTCTTCGAGCGTCTCGACGATCGGCGTCCGGTCGCAGGCGTCCATCGACGGCGTCCGCCCGAGGAAGCCGTCCTCCCAGACCGACGCGGGGTAGAGGCCGTCGGAGACGCGGCTGTACTCCCCGCTCCCCGGCCTCGGGTCCTCCCGCGTGTCGTTGATGAGGTCCGGGTTCGAGATCGGCGCCGCGAACTGAACGGGGTTCACGGGCGCCGCCACGGGCCCCAAGTCGTACTCCGGGCTCTCCATCACCCTAACAGGCTTCTGCACGTAATTCGACACCGTTTCCTTCTTCTCGACGAAAGTCGACGTCTCGATCGACACCGGAGTCGTCGGTTTCTGCACGACGCTCCCGTTCGCCACGACCTCCACCTGCCCCGGCGTCTTGGACTCCGAGTACGGCTGCCTCCTCAACCTCACCAACAACACCAAAATGATCATCAAAATGAACAAAATCAAAATGACCAACGCCGCGCTCAACCCCACAATCTGCGTGCTCCCCAAACTCGCCATCCCCGCCATCCGGTACGACACGTGCAACGTGAAATTCGCCTCCGCATTTCCCGCCCGGTTTTCCGCAATGCAATAAAACTCCCCAGAATCCGTTTCCTGGGCGTTCGTTATCGTCAACGTACTTTTCTTCTCAAAATGCCCAGTTTCCACAATATAAACCCGTTGATACGAGTTAATTATCGAATTATTAATGAGAAGTCGGTTATTTCCGAACCAGCTGACACTGGCTTCTGGTGTGGACTCCACTCTGCAGAATAACGTGATGTTATCTCCTGTTCCGGTCTCAATATGGCGGTTATCCAGTCGTATAGTCGGTTTGCAAGCGAAATCTTCTAAATCCAACTCGGAAAACGTTCTGTGGATGATTCTCTCAGGTCCACCGCTACACATCGGTGTTATCGTGTACGGGACTTTATTCATCAACCAGAGTTTGGCTTCTCTTAAATGGCAGTCGCAGAACCAGGGGTTATCGTGTAGCTCGACTCCGTTTAGCCGAGATATCGTATCCACGGTGCGAGGCCGTAACTCCCGAAGTTTGTTCCCGTTCAACTTCAACGCCTCGAGGAGCTCCACGCCTTCGAAAGCTTTAGGCGAAATAGTTTGCAAAGCGCAGTTGGACAAGTCCAACTTGACTAAGCCTGGAAGGGGTTGAAAAGCGTGGCTTTCTATCTTTTGAATGGGGTTTTTCGATAAAATCAAGTCCCTCAAAAACGGGACGTCTTTGAATATACCAGACGGGACACTCGTCAAAAGATTATTCGATAAATCCAACTCGACCAAATTCGTCAATCCCGTCAACGCCCGGTCGTCAATCTGTCCCAAATGTGAACTCCTGAGGTACAGCCTTTGAACGTTGAGGAGTCCCGTCCGAACAAACACTTCTCGTCCCAAAATTTGTAAGTTGTTTCCCGATAAATCCAAAACTTGGGTCGCAGAATCGATCCCATCCGGGATCATGATCAGCCCCCGATCCGTGCATTCGACCGTCTGCTTCCCTCCTTTCCATTTACAAGCGCACACTTGCGGGCAGTTGTCAGAGCCTGAAATCGTGGCCCTAAAAACCATCGATGCTAAAACTAAATGAACTAGACCCATTGTCACATTTAGGAACTCGTAGAAACGGAGACCAACTCGAAAATCACTGATCACAGACAAAACAAAATCACAACACTTTTTTCTCGGAAAAAATCAAAATTTTCGATTTTTTGTTTTACTGAAACGAGTAATGCACCATTTTTGTATCCACGGAGGTTTTTTGGGTACACCAAGTTATATCGCACATAGCACTGTCACTGAACTATCGTGTCGTTGGATCGCGACGGGTTTAGGCGGGCGCATAGCTTCTAGAACGGAATCCAGCGGAACACTGAAGGCTGTCTGGATGTCTCCTCCCTCAACACGCGACGGCAGCGCTCCGAGCGGCGGACCCCGGCGGAAAAAACCGCCTCTTCCTCCCGTCCGAAACCCCCTTTTGTTCGATCTCCCGTCAATTTTTCACGGACAAGAGGCCCCTTCTCCGACTTGGATCAACAATTCTTCATTACCGAAGAGGGAATCCGGTCGTTTTTGACGTCTGGCACAAAGAACGGTCCATGCAGTCGTTCGGCGATTGTGTTTTGGGGATAATAAAGGAGAATTAAAAAGCGATCGAAGTGAGAAATGTTGAGTCAAGATTATTTATTTGGCAAAACATAAAAATAAACAAAAGGAAATAAAATATACTTTGGCAGACTATATTGAGGATCCGCTGACGACGAGCCGTAATATCATTCATATTGAACGAAAATTCATGCTCGAATCTCTCCTAGGACGTTGAAAATTGATTGGGAGCCTCTCTATGACACCAAGAGACGAACGGCTTTACAGGCTCCACCCTGATCAGCTGAGTGTGCTAAAAGTTATGTCGTATGTCTGATTACCAGAAAATGTGATAGGGAGCCTCTTTAAGATCTCAAGTTTAACAATCATTTTTTCGTCAGTTAGGTACATTCCCTATCTTCTGATTAATGAACAATAAAAGTATCCTACGTACTTTTCACCTGCTTATATTTTACTTTATGTTCGATCTCCCGTCAATTTTTCACGGACAAGAGGCCCCTTCTCCAACTTGGATCAACAATTTTTCATTACCGAAGGGGGAATCCGGTCATTTTGACGTCTGGCACAAAGAACGGTCCTTGCAGTCGTTCGGTGATTGTGTTTGGGGATAATAAAGGAGAATTAAAAAGCGATCGAAGCGAGAAATGTAAAGAGTCAAGATTCATCATTCGGCACAACATAAAAATAAACAAAAGGAAATATATAATCGATGCAAAATATGTAAAGTTCCAGACAAGCAGCATGATCGAATCAGCAAAGTAATGCATGCTTCACAGAGACGTCCCTATGAACGGAGTGTACAAGTGTACATACCTACACAATTTTGGTGAGAATTGAAAAAATAGGGAATAAATATCATGATTTCTGGGAATTAACCTTCCTTCCCACTTACCCCCTCCACTGACAATAAATTTGAATCTTCCAAGGCTCCATCACTGGACTAAAATCTGGATCGAAAGAAAATATGTAGAAAACAAATATATCAGTGCTCACGAAAAGAGTCACATGATAGCGCATTTTCTTGTAAGGAGATGCGCGTGAAATAGTCGCTTCCTGCGTCGAATAGGAGACGAAATGGTTTTGGAGCTCACTCAGCTGATCAATTCCTCTCAAGCGTCGGCAGCCCTCGATACATCTTTATCCTCATCATGTTACAGATCACATCCATACCAAGTTTCGAAAAAATCGTGCTCGAATCTCTCCTATTCACTGTAGGGCGTTTAAAACTCATTGGGAGCCTCTCTGGGACAACAAGAGACGAATGGCCATACAGGCTCCACCCTGATCAGCAGAGTGTGCTAAAAGTTATGTCGTCTGTCTGATTACCAGGAAATTTGATAAGGAGCCTGTTTAAAATCTCAAGTTTAACAATCCTTTCTTCATCAGTTTTCCTTTCTTCCTTTCTTTCCTCTCTTATCAATAAAGAATAAGAGTATCCTACATACTTTTCACCTGCTTATATTTTACCTTTTGTTCGATCTCCTGTCAATTTTTTACGGACAAGAGGCCCCTTCTCCGACTTGGATCAACAATTCTTCGTTATCGAAGGGGGAATCCGGTCGTTTTGACGTCTGGCACAAAGAACGTTCCTTGCAGTCGTTCGGTGATTGTGTTTTGGGATAATAAAGGAGAATTAAAAAGCGATCGAAGTGAGAAATGTTGAGTCAAGATTCTTCATTTGGCACAACATATGAATAAACAAAAGGAAATAAAATCAATATAATGCGTAGAAAACAAATATATCAGTGCTCACAAAAAGGGTCACATAGATAGCGCATTTTCTTGTAAGGAGATGCGCGTGAAATAGACCCTTCCTGCGTTGAATAGGAGACGAAATGGCTTTGGAACTCAGCTAAACGACAACATCTCATGCGTCTTAAGTATTCTCCCTTCCCTTCCTCTCAAATTTCAGCTTCCTGCGTCGATTGGGAGGCAAAATGGCTTTGGAGTTCACCCAGCTGATCGATGACCACAAAGTGATCACAATTTTTCCTTTTTTAAAAGATAATACGCAAAAAATACGCAACATTTTGTAGAAAAGGGGGTGCACAACCGTCGGCACGGCGATGCATTTTCGGCAACCGGTGACTTGAGCGATGCATTTTCTTTCCGTTTTAGAGGGTGTAGAACACGTTTACAATAATCATTCATTTTCAGATTTATACAATACATACATAGGTAGGTAGGTATAGGTATTTATTTATTGACAAAATTCTTGCGCACTACTCCTCCGAAACCGCTGGTTCGGTTTGGACCAAATTTTGACTTGTTGTATTAGCAAATTAAAACTTGTGCCTCGCAGACTATATTGAGGATCCGCTGACGACGAGCCGTAATATCATTCATATTGAACGAAAATTCATGCTCGAATCTCTCCTAGGACGTTGAAAATTGATTGGGAGCCTCTTTAAGATCTCAAGTTTAACAATCATTTTTTCGTCAGTTAGGTACATTCCCTATCTTCTGATTAATGAACAATAAAAGTATCCTACGTACTTTTCACCTGCTTATATTTTACTTTATGTTCGATCTCCCGTCAATTTTTCACGGACAAGAGGCCCCTTCTCCAACTTGGATCAACAATTTTTCATTACCGAAGGGGGAATCCGGTCATTTTGACGTCTGGCACAAAGAACGGTCCTTGCAGTCGTTCGGCGATTGTGTTTTGGGGATAATAAAGGAGAATTAAAAAGCGATCGAAGTGAGAAATGTAAAGAGTCAAGATTATTTATTTGGCAAAACATAAAAATATACAAAAGGAAATAAAATCGATTGAATGCATAGAAAACAAATATATCAGTGCTCACGAAAAGAGTCACATGATGGCGCATTTTCTTGTAAGGAGATGAGCGTGAAATAGTCGCTTCCTGCGTCGAATTGGACACGAAATGGCTTTAAAGCTCACTCAGCTGATCAATTCCTCTCAAGCGTCAGCAGCCCTCGATACATCTTTATTCTCATCATGTTACAGATCACATCAGTACCAAGTTTCATCAAAATCGGACGTCGGGAAGTGGCATTTAAAACGATTTTAGGAGGACATCCGTACATACATACATACATCAACGGACAAAGTGAACACAATTTTTTTGACATTGATATGTCTTTGCTCTGGGGGTTCAACCAAAAATTTCCGTCACGCAAAATTTGTGTCACAATTTCAGCGTTTTTCACGTACAACCCAGCCGTTGCTAGGGGAATGGAATTCCCGCAGTTTTCATCGCACAGAAACCGTTTGCCACTCGTTGGAAAGCGCTTGATTTATGTGATAAATGTTCACATCTCAAGCTACCAATTTCCCCCTCCTTACGTACCTGGCTACATTCCTAAACTAAGTTGATTGGACTATAAACAATTTTAATAAGCCGGTTACAATATTCTTAACGTAAAGCAATAGCATCATTTACTCCACTCCATAGGAAACATTTTCATCCTGTTGACAACAGGCGACTGTTAACAACAACTCATTGTAGTGGCTTCTCTCCACATATAACAGTTATTTTCAACATTTCTATAAGTAAACCGTTGTTTTGTTGGAATTAGTCGGGATGCGGCCCAGGGATTTGTTTAAAATTGAAGGATTTGTTTACAACTCTCGAGGACAACCGTTATGAAATCCCCAATCAAAGACATATCCATGTAACATGGTATCTGCTTGTAAAGCAGATAGTGGGTTCTATTTATTATTATTTTTATTATTATTTTTTTTTTTTTTAAAGAAAACGCGTTAAAAATACGCAACTTTACGTAGAAAAGGGGGTATTACAGCCTTTGGCACAGCGGCACTTGAGGGTGGAGATGCATTTTCTATCCGTTTCATAGGTTGTAGAACACGTTTACAATAATCATTCATTTTCAGATATATATATAAGTATATAGGTAGGTAGGTATATTTATTTATGGACAAAATTTGTGCTCACTACTCCCCCAAAACCGCTGGTTCGATTTGGACCAAATTTTGATACCTCATCTTGATTGTATTATTAAGTCGAAACTTGTGCCTCGTTGAAATTGGTGAGGATCCGCTGACCACGAGCCGTAACATCAATCATGATTACGGAAAAATCGTGCTCGAATCTCTCCTATTCACTGTAGGGCGTTTAAAATTCATTGGGAGCCTCTCTGGGACAACAAGAGACGAATGGCCATACAGGCTCCACCCTGATCAGCAGAGTGTGCCTGTGTTATGTCGTCTGTCTGATTACCAGGAAATTTGATATGGAGCCTGTTTAAAATCTCAAGTTTAACAATCCTTTTTTCATCAGTTTTCCTTTCTTCCTTTCTTTCATCTCTTATCAATAAAGAATAAGAGTATCCTACATACATACTTGCTATTTGAAATTTTTCAAATCTGACCCAAGGGGGTGTTTTCTCACAGGAGGGAGGTTGGGGGTGAAATGAGGTATCTTGAACATCAAAATTGAGGACCTGATTCATTAGATATGTTTGGAATAATCTAACTTGAATCACTAACTACTTGAAATTTTCAAATCTGAACCATAACGGGTAATTCGAGGGAGGGGTAGAGTGAAATTGGGGTATCTTGAACACCACTGAATAAACTGAGGACCTGATTGATAAAATATGTTTGGATAACACTAAAATACCACAGCCTACTTAGAAATTTTCAATTCCGACCCATAGGGGTGTTTTTGGGGGAGGGGGGTTGGAAAGGGGTATCTTTGACATCACTGAACAAACTAGGGATCTGATTGGTCGAATATGTTTAGATTACGTCAACCTCAATCACTGGCTATTACAATTTCATCTAGCCTCAACCATAGGGAGGTGTTGTTGGGGTAAGGAAAAAAGGGAGGGGGAAGGGGTGGTTAAATGGGAAAACTTGGTCGTCACCGAACGTCTGATGTTCGGACGAATGAAATTGAATTAGTCTGAACGTTTTTTTGGACTACCTATCAAGAATATTTTTAATCTGAAATATGGGGGGGTGTTTGTGGAGAGGGAGTGGGGGGTTGATCTCAGTAGTTTGGTCCTAATAGGTAAGTAAGTACTTTTAAGTAAGGACTTTTTTGAATCAGATCCACAGGGGTGTCCCAAAATGTAATCGGTGAGGGGGGGCTTACGTTCATTCGAGTCAACATGTGCAACGCACGGGTGAACCAGCTAGTACAGTAATACCCATATTTACCTAGACTCGTCGCCCTAATTTTGGCTTTGAAGAATACAAGGCAATGAATGAGAACATTAAAAAAATGTATGGACAAAATTAAGCCTGCAACATTATATTTCGTGAAATATGTTAGTGTTCTAAACATTCCTTTTATGAATATGAAGAACCTATGTGGCACACCCAACATGACAGATTTCAAAACGGAAGTTAGTGAAAAAACGTTGTCTAATCCCACGAAAAATATAGAGTTACAATGTTAAATCGATTTCGACGGTTAGACCACCATCAGTAACAAACAATGATTTGATGATCAGACAAACAATGAACAATGGTGAGAATCACACACATCTTCTCCCTATGGTTGAGGCTAGCAAAAATTGTAATAGCCTGTGATTGAGGTTGACGTATTCTAAACATATTCGACTAATCAGATCCCCAGTTTGTTCAGTGATGTCAAAGATACCCCTTTCCAACCCCCCTCACCCAAAAACACCCCTATGGGTCGGAATTGAAAATTGCTAAGTAGGCTGTGATTTTTTAGTGTTATCCAAACATATTTTATCAATCAGATCCTCAGTTTATTCAGTGGTGTTCAAGATACCCCCATTCCAACCCTACCCCTCCCTCGAAATATCCGTTATTGTTCTCATTTGAAAATTTCAAGTAGTTCGTGATTCAAGTAAGAGTATTCCAAACATATTTAATCAATCAGGTCCTCAGTTAATGTAATGATGTCCATGATACCTCTTCCCCCCTCCCCTCCCAACAAACTCCCCCTATGGGTTGGATTGGAAAACTTGAAGTAGTCTGCAATTCAAGTAAGAGTATTTCAAACATTTCACCAATCAGCTCCAGTTAACTTAGTGATGTAATCTAAATGATGATTCCAATTTATTGTCAGTGGAGGGGGTAAGTGGGAGGGAAGGTTAATTCCCAGAAATTGTGATATTTTAGCATGAATATGCTTTAGCCGTGACCTAACTACCGAAAAATGTCCCACGAGAGTGCAACGAAAGTAGCGCCAATAATTGTGATGATTTCCGCTTACAACCGAGTCGTTGCTCGGGATATGATACTTCGTCGTTTTTCATCCCACAAAATTCGTTGACCATTCGTTCGAAAGCTCTCGATTTATCCAACCATACTATATTAACTACTGCGAAGTGCGTGGCCAACAAGCTGAGTTATGAGCATGGTTATATTATGAATAATTGTTTACACACAGGTGATCATTCTCAATTATTGATATTGTGAACATGATTGCAACCGCTTGTTAATTTCTGATGATTTCATTGAGCTGGTGTTTCGATTATGTGATTCATAGCAGGTGATCCGAATATTGCGAGAACGGTTAGATTTGTGAAGCGGTGGTTAAATTATTTTAATAGGTAATTTCTATACTTTACACTATAGGAAGCTGTAATTTCGTATGTAGCCTCTTTAGCCTCTTTCTATAATAAAGTGAATGTTTACTCGCGAGTTTCTATTAGGAGATCATCATCTCACAAGAGCTCAATGGTCGTGATCATTTCTATAATAAAGTGAGAGCGAGGAGCTAAAACATGATTCCATGTTTTAGGATTGATGGCAGAATGATAAACAGAGTTCAGAGGCCGATGGGGGGTCGGGTTCAGAGAATCGACGAGGAGTGAGTCGTGTACGGCTAAAGCATATTCATGTTTTTTAATTTTAGCCGTCAGGCTCAAAGGAACTGTGGCTTTTTTCTCTCTTTTTTTTCAATTCTCATCAAATTTGTGTATGTACAATCCACTCATAGGGACGTCCCTGTAAAGCATGCATTACTTCGCTCATTCGATCATGCTGCATGACTGGAACTTTATATATTTTACATCGATTATATTTCCTTTTGTTTATTTGCATGTTGTGCCGAATAATCTTGACTCTTTATATTTCTCGCTTCGATCGCTTTTTAATTGGGATTTAAATGGGTTTCCACAACTTCGTCGGGAGTGATTTAGTTCGTATGACCTAGGTATACTGCCTATTCAAAACGGAAGTTAGTGAGTTGTACCTAACTAAACAACTCGTAAACGAGTTCCACTATCTGCTTTACAAGCAGATACCATGTTACATGGATATGTCTTTGATGGGGGATTTCATAACGGTTGTCCTCGAGAGTTGTAAACAAATCCTTTAACTTTAAACAAATCCCTGGGCCGCATGGCCGCATCCCGACTAATTCCAACAAAACAACGGTTTACTTATAGAAATTTTGAAAATAACTGTGGAGAGAAGCCACTACAATGAGTTGTTGTTAACAGTCGACTGTTGTCAAGAGGATGAAAATGTTTCCTATGGAGTGGAGTAAATGATGCTATTGCTTTACGTTAAGAATATTGTAACCGGCTTATTAAAATTTATTGTTTATAGTCCAATCAAATTAGTTTAGGAATGTAGCCAGGTACGTAAGGAGGGGGAAATTGGTAGCTTGAGATGTGAACATTTATCACATAAATCAAGCGCTTTCCAACGAGTGGCGAACGATTTATGTGCGATGAAAACTGCGGAAGTTCCATTCCCCTAGCAACGGCTGGGTTGTACGTGAAAAACACTGAAATTGTGACACAAATTTTGCATCACGGAAATTTTTGGTTGACCCCCCAGAGCAAAGACATATCCATGTCAAAACGGAAGTTAGTGAAAAAATGTTGTCTATTTCCTCGAAAAATAAAGAGTTGCAATGTTAAATCGATTTTGACGGTTAGGTCATCATTAGTAACAAACAATAACTTATTGTTATGCGTTCGTTTAATGTTGTTATTGTATGTTGTTTAATGTTATTTTTTGTTACTGATGATGGTCTAACCGTCGAAATCGATGTAACACTCTTTATTTTTCGTGGAAAATGGACAAAGTTTTCTCACTAACTTCCGTTTTATAATGGGTTTCGACAACTTCGTCGCGAGTGATTTAGTTCCTGCCTATTCAACTTGGCAGATGTATTTTGTAAGTAAAAATGAGTGCGTATTGATTCAGCTCCATGAAGAGCTCCATTATTCAGTTAAGACAAGAGGCCAATAATTGCGAACTGGCATCCGACAATCAATCCCGTTAGCCATCAGAGGGCGGGAAGTTCATCATTGGTTTTTAATTGGAAAGCCAACGGGGGAATTGATATGACATTGATTGGAGCCGGCGATACGACTGATATCCGTGAAAGGTCAATGGGCGATTTCTTCACAAAACGCCAACCTTCAGTGTCAGGCGAGTCCCAGCGATCAAGAGGCCGTTTTGTCGCAGGACGGCGGACGATGTTATCGCCCTGTCATTGGGTCTGAGTGATCGGCGAGGTCTGTTATCCGCGTAGCATCGTTTGTTCGAACGGGGAAAAATTGAACTGTCTTTCCCTCCGAAGAAATCAAACCGAGTTGGCCCTCGAGATTTCCCGAGAGATAATATATAAATAAAACTCAGTGCGATTGGTCGGTTTTGCGAAGAAGTTGTCTCCTTCCACGGAGTGCACTTCTTTTATAGGCTAGGGTTTCTATGGATGCGTACCTATTCTGATGAACTTTTCTTCTGACGAATTCTCTGCATGAAATTTTCAGAACAAGGTCCAATGAATGGATACACTGACTGAAATTACTCGTAGTCATAAAGTTTCCGAGACAAATCGACCAGAATTTCACTTTTCATACCCATTTCCACAAGGTAATAAGCCTACTAAAATGTTGTACTTCGGTGTTTTCCCAAGTTGGTTGCAAATATTAATAAATGAAGTTCACTATGAGGTTTAGCATGGAGAAATACCCCAAAAGCATGTATTGCACGTGGCAATTGAATCAAACTTAGTACTTCACAACAATTTTTTCTCTTTTAGAGCTAATTGCGTACTTTTGGAGCGGAATTGCGCCCTTTTGCGCACACTTGAGAAATCGAGTGATCGGTCATTTCTTTATGAAATTTCACGTAAAATTCAAATCTGACATTAAAAAAATGGGGGTTCCCATGCAATGCTTAATTTTGTTATTTTTGAAATCTTAAAAAAAAAAAGAAACATCAAGATTGAAAAACAAATTTTTTAACTCATTATTAACGAATTTAGCAGGGAGGGGATGCATTTTTGGGGACACCCTGTATAAATTTATATCTGTTATTGATACAGCACCTGTACATGGTATTGAATATTCATATGGTAGCTGAATACGGTGACGGAGCCAGAATTGCGATATCTATTCCGTTCTCAGATTTGAGCTGATAACCATAAAGAAGCGCGAATCATTCTGATTTCGCTCAAGTCGAAATTTGATACCGCTAGCAATTCTTAGCGTATGAGATTTAAAAAAGAAAGGTGAATCCCCTCTCCAGTAGGTACCTAATCAGGAGATATAATGTGAACTTTGTCCTATTGATTTGGGGTCTTTGGCATCTACCAAGGAAGATTGACCCCTTACTTATTTTGAGGTGTGTATAAAAGGTAGAATTCTAACTACCGTTGAAGAGGTCTGTATATTGTGTAAAAATTTAAGCTCAATAGAAGTAGAACATTTTGAGTTTTTGAAGCGTACACAAATCAAATATATATATATATATATATATATATATATATATATATATATATATATATATATATATATATATATATATATATATAGGTATATAGGTGAGCGTGTGTTAGAAGTTGAAGATGTAGTGTAAAACGTCATCCGTATATTGTTCTAAATCTACTGGTGATACTCCTTAAACGAAACCGGTTAATAATGAACCTTAGGTAGGAAAACGAGTTAGTTATAAAATATAAATTCATTCAAAAAGTTTAGCGTTGTAACAAGAAAAATACCATATGAGAGCTGCCACTGGTGTGTGCACATACTAGCCAGTGCGGGCGATATTACACTGCTGATTACAGCAATTATTCAAGTTATAATTATATGAACTCTACCACATCCAGAGATTCCCGTTTCAAAGTACAGCAGCTCAAGTTAAATAGGAACAAAATTAGCTCGAGGGCTCACTTTGCTGATTAGACTGACACGAAAAATATATAATTAGTACAATTCTAACAATCTTTGACGCGGTCTGTACATCGTGTAAAATTTGAACTCCATCAAGTAGAACATTTTTAGTTTTTCAAGCGTACTCAAACCAAATTACTTAACATGTATATACCGATGCCTTGACAACAAATCTAATTAACATGTATCATGTTTTAGCCCTGGGGTCCTAGCAATTTTTGCGCGTCAATTTTGGGAGTCAATTTTTTTCCGCGCACGAAACATATAGTGTTACAGTGATTTCCGCCTACAACCGAGTCGTTGCTAGGGAAATGGTACTTCGTCGTTTTTCATCCCACAAAATTCGTTGACCATTCGTCCGAAAGCTCTCGATTTATCCAACAATATTATGTTAACTACTGCGAAACATGATACATGGTTGAAATTTTTGGTTCTAGAACAGAAATAAGTTTATAAATTATGAAGAACAGGGGTTTCGAACATTTTATTGAAAGGATCTTGATGCTGAAAGAATTCAAATTGAAAAGATCGAACCGCTTTGATTACTTGGTTGCACTGAATTCCCTTCACGCTTTTAGCGGAGGAAGTCGTAAGCAGATGCTACTAACTTTTGGTTGCCATTATGCTCGGAGTAGTCGAATAAGCTACATACTAGCCAGTGCGTACTTATGAAAAGTGCAAGCGAATCAAAGTGTGTTCATGTGTCTGATTATAATATCTTCAGTGAGTAATAATAAGTACCTACCTATCGTAAGAATTACTTGTTATTCCAATCGGTTGAACGTGGTGTTAGTAAGTAATCAAAAAGGGGTTAAGTCGTCTCCCTCAGGCCCAAACGAAACGACATCTCGATATATATGTATATATATATGAGTATGAGTGTGTTGGAAATTTAGTGTAAAGCGTCACCCGTTTATGGTCCTGAATTGATCATATGGCTTTGGCAACTCGGTTAATAATGAACTTTAGATTGGAAAACAAGTTAGTTATAAAAAGGAAATTCAAATTCAAAAAGTTTAGGGTTGTAACAAGAAAAATTCCATATGAGAGCTGCCGCAAGATTAAAAGTTGAGACGATTCGTCTTGAAACGCCATAGTTCATAACTAGTAATATGTGTGGAGGCAAGTCATTTGGAGCAGCCTTGTCCCACCTCGTTTTTTTCGCCTACCCCAGAAATATCGCATTTTCTTCACCCAAGTTCCGCAACACCGTTTGCTACGGCACCTTCTCCCCTCCCGCCCCGCACTTTGCGGAAGTATAAATTATGAAAGGGGATTTTTTCCCTCAGCTACACCCCCCCTTCACTTCACCTTTCTCCCGTTAACCTTAAGCTGTTATAAAGTTTAATGTAGAAAAATATAGGCTGCCATTAGAGGGAGTGAGGGTCTGGATTTCCCCCTGCTCTTTCTTATAGGTGGAAGGGTGAACTCCGAGAAAAAAACTGTTCCTTTAACAACTTGAAGAAACGAGTTTTGTCTTATAATTTCACAAGATGGCGCTTCGCAGATGAAGCGTGGAGGGGGTTAAGACTCTTTCTTAATGACTGATGACCGACCCGGATGGGGACGCACTATTAACGATTTTTCTTTCTTTCGCGGTCCTTATTCCTCTTCTTTTTCTTGCTCAAAGTTCAGCTGTGTAATTTACCATAATTAAAAATCACCAAAGTTCTTTCCACTTGAGAGTTTTCTTATCCCCCTCCTCTTAAGAAGGTAAATGATGACCCTGTGGGAGGAAGTAGATGAACCTGGCACAACTTTGTCTGTAAGAGCTTGTACACATTTTTACTGAGGGAAGTTGTGGGGGAATAATTTAAAACAGTTTGCTGAAACTCGCAGCAATTAGTTTCCATTTCCAGCTTGTGATTTGCTAATATTGCACCAAGGATAACCCAAGTAGAAGCTGAAAGTAGACAGCTACACACCTCAAAAGAATTAAGGGGTTACTGGGAGGAGTTCACATTATATCACATGATTAGGTACCTAGTGGAGATGAGATGCACTCTGATTTTATTTTATTATTATTATTTATTCATTTATTTTTAGCGAATTTTCGTGGAAAATGAAGCTATTGCAATGGCTCGGGAAATTTTAAAATAAAAAATTTTTGAAACATTTCTTCATCGTAATCCGTTTTGAGGTATTCTGAGACCAATCCTAGAGTTCAACACTTTTTAGTATATATGTCATTCCAGACGGTAACTTTCCTTCAAATCGAGTTAAAAATCCTGCTCTTGAGCCAAATAATCATGCTTTCCAAATGAAAGGATAAGTTCATTAGGCAGTACTTTTTGAGTACATTAGATTGGTAAAATTTCAAAAATGTGGTAACAAAATAACTAAAAACGGCCAAAAATAGTTAAATTATAATTTTCAACTGAATATAAGCCAGAATCAACTCTGATTTGATCAATCAGCAGAAGTCTCAGTTTAACCTCAAAGCAGATATAAAGGTGATACAATACAACTGTCATTTAAAATAAGCATGATTATATTTCGAAAACTGTGGAATTTCTAGCAGATAATAATTGTTCAAATCTCCCATCTGACCCAACTTCAAAATTTCGAAGAGTAGTTCAAAAATTAGGTAATCAATCAGAAGATAGTTTACTTTAAATATATATGTATATGAGTAGTAAGTGGGCACGTTGAGAACAACTGAGAGAAAACTAACAGTAAAATATTTAAAGTGAAAACTAACAGTAAAATATTTAAAGTGAAAACTAACAGTAAAAACTTTTTAACACAAAACATCAGAACCAGTGACTTTTTCTTTTTGGGCGGTAAGTTAAAAGAATATTTTTCCCATTAGAAACTTTAGTGAAACTCTAAAAAATTACAGTAGGTTTTAATTTTTAATGACATGTATCACTAAAAATTGTATATATTAATTATACCATCAGCTCATTCTGTAAACTCTATACAATGCATTTTATTACCATTTTTAAGTGTCACTTTACCTTTATAGATCAATTTATATTTGTCTTTCACGAGTGTTTCTAAATCCCCCTCTTGGTTAAACCTATTTTTTAAAAAATGAATTGGTAACAATATGTTGGTAAAGCCACCCTCCAAGTCTACCGCTATAGTTTCGCCAAATTTAGCTTTCACCTTTTCCGCTTTAAGGATCACATAAGGTTTGTTACGTTTTAAATCATTAAACGTACTAAATTCGCTCCTACCATTGATTCTTTCCAAAAATTTATCGGCCATCTTTTATTATAAAACCCCATTCCTTTAACTCATCGTTTCAATTTTAAAAGTTGCCACAAAAACATCAGACCAAGTGACTTTTTCATTTAACGACTTGAATCCCTGTTAATGTTCCAAACGTGCCCACTTACTACCGATTTTTATATAAAGAGTTTCTTAAATGTTTACGTTTAATATCCCCAAGGTAAAGTATCGATAATATCGGTTTCTTTGTTTTCCATTATATTTCGTTTATCATATTGAAATTTAAACTCTTTTTCCACTTCTTTGTTTACTAATGTTTTATCTTTTACATTTCGAGTAATCATGTTATATTTTAGCTTAACGCTGTTTATTTCTTTTATTAACATTTTATTCATAGCTTCTCTATTTAATGATTTACCGTTTTGATAATTCAAAGTAAATCCTTTAACTTTCATAGTTTCTTTTCCTTGATTGGTTATATAAGCGTAACTCTTGGGGCCCGTACTAATCCATTCTACAATGTGATTATTTTTTCCCAATTCATCAGTCCACTCACCCAACATACAGCCAGTTTTTACAGAATTTTTCCCATCATCAATATAAACAATACTATCTGTATCATAATAAACAACATTCTTTCCTATTTTATCAAGCATATCATATAATCTTAATCTTGCATTGGAAGTGGTAAAAGCAGCTACAAAAACGTTAGTTGAAAAACTATCTTCGATGTATTGATTCAAAAATTTATAAGATATTTGCACGATATTGTCATTCAGAAATTGGCATGAACCAATTTCTAGTCTGTCATCTAAAAGTATATCGTACCATCTTGTTATATCAACAACATATTCAGATTGTGACATGTTCAATCTTTGCCCAAACTTTCCCCACAAAGAATTCAAACAAATCTTTGCTACTGCTCTTCGTCCAGGATTTGGTTTAATACTTTCTTTTTCTAAATCTATATCGAGACTTCCTTTAACGCTTTTTATATATTCTTCAATAGTTTCAAAGTCGCTTTCCCACGGGCTAGTCTCTAGTTTTATTTTCATAAATGTTTTTACATATTCTTTGAACAATTCATTACTTTTTTCTTTGAAATGCCATACTTCGTAAATTTCTTGAATCTTATAACCTTTTTCAATAGCTTTATTTACTTCATCTGTAGTCCAAGTATCAACCAGAGCTCTTTCATTTTCATCGTGTGAACAAGTATTACATTTATCTACAAAACATTTTTCGCATAAAATAAATAAAAGTTTATCTCTTTTGATCGGTAGAACTGGGTGATATAATTTTTTAGGAGGTAATATTTTACATTTGATTAATCCGTACCAATTTTCATCATATTTCTCAGGTTTATGAATTTTTGTTGGATGACCTAAGGGATAATAATCGAAATATTGAACTGTTGGATACAAACTACAAACATCGATATATCTTAATTTTTTATTTACGACTTTCAATTTACTAGCATTGGTTCTGCCACCAAAAAATGCGTCTCTAGGATTTAATGGTTCCACTATTACGTTTCCACTACTTTTTACTGCTGCTTTACCCTCTTTCGATTTAATCCAGTTACATTCCCACATTTCTACTAATTGGTATCCAGCATCAATGATTTGTTTACTCCTTTCCTTCGTTTTTTCATACAAGTCTCCCATAGATAGATGATTTACATTATTGGGAGTATTTTCATGAAAACATGTAGGACAGCCGTGCCAAAAACACCCGTGATACTGATAAACCGTGTTAGTAATTTGATCAAAACCATCAACTTTGGCACCACAAACAGTTACTTCCCCTCCATTCAATGCGTGCTGTACATTTTTAAAAGTATTCAGCCAAGTGATAGATCCTTTGCTAAACATTTCCTTTCTGTCCTCTTTGATACTTGCTATCGTATTTTCCTGTAAATATAAGGACCGAAAAATGGCCATGCAAACACTCGCTATAGTTAAATATTGGAAAGGATCGATATTAGCTATGTCTAAAAATTGCTTCCTAAATTCAATACAGCCCCTTCGCAAAATATCGACATCTGATTCACAATATTCTAATATTTCTTTCTGAAAGTCGAATATATAATTTTCCTTTACTTTTTCAGCGTGCCATTTCAAAAATGCTTTTCTTACTTCGGGTTTCATTGAATCAGCCCCATAAAATTTAGTATCAGGAATTGGACCAACGTAATTTTGATTATCTCGAGTATTGAAATAATGGGGGAAATATCCTTTTTTTAGTTCTGTTAATCCGAACGTTTTTGGAAAAGCAGATAACGGAGATGCAACGAAGTTAGAACTATCGATTATTCTTATTATTCCTTTAATTTCTAATAACATTAGTTTAGTTCCATTATAAATAGTGTAAGGTTTCAGAGTATTTTCGACGCAGTATTTCAGAATGAATTGAGAATCATATCTTTTGCATAATGTGCTATGGCAGTGTACCCTTTGTTTTTACTTGAAATCAACCACTCGCAAAATTCCTCATTAGTTTTGAATACGAATTTAGTACCATCGTGGTAGTGAGCTATAACAAGATTTGCTTCATGGGTTCCTGTTTCCTGCATTGCTTCGTAATCAAATGTTATGTATTTTTCGGTGTAAGTACATTTTTCTGCTGTGATATCAGAACGATTATTACAAGTACAAGGTACTGTACAATACCCACCGTTTGATCGTCTTGCTAACATAAAACATTCATGACCACCTATATCGTCGAATATTTCTTGACAGTTTCGACATTTTCCAGAACCACATCTATGTTCGTCGGTTCTTTTGCAAATTTTCCCGCAGTTTAAACATTTATAGATTATTTTACAAACTTCTTTATGATTTTTAAAGCAATTATCATTATAACAATAACGGTTACAATCGTTACAGAATATTTTATTTTTATCTTTTTCATCGTGTTGTATTTGTTTACAGAGTGTACAGACATCTTTATTTCTAGTCTTTTTGCATTCATGTTTCTCTTTATTATTATAGGGAGTATCACAATTTTTACAGTAATATGAGGAGGCGTAAAAGGCTGCTACACTATTAATAACATCAAAATGATTCCCATCTTTATAAAGATAAATTATAGTATCTTTCTTTTCTCCTTCGTAAATAACGGTATTGAAATTTTCGGCGCAGATAACTTTAACTTGAATGTCTAATAATTCTTCAACAACTTTGATATCTTGCAATGTGAAACCTTCCTCGGTGTATGAACCCATTTTTTCGCAAAGTTCTTTAGCTATATCTAGTTGAATTGGGCGGCCCATTCTGATTTGTATTACATCAATTTCTGAGAGTTTCCGATTGAAAATATCCTTAGTATGATAAGTTAACGCGGTAATTATGGCTCTTGGACAGCATAAGTTATCGACATTTTTAATTTGAGTGATACATTTTTTTGTGTGTTTACTCTCAGCCAAATTTAATATTTTGACACCTCTTGCTCCTCTCGGTAAATTGATGATTTTAATGTGGAACGTGGTATTGGTAATTTCAACGTTTTCGTTTGAACTAATAATGTTGCTTACGTGTTGGGTAAATTCTTTAGCTTGTATACTAGAAAAAACGTTTGATTTACTACTTAAATCTTTCGATATATCATGGTGAAAATGAGGGTTTTGGGCAACGATCATAATTTTATCCCCGGTTTGGAAATTAGATTTTTCTTTAGCCAAATTTAACATAGCAAATACAGCTTTTTCGACTTGTATGATATTAGATAATTTTATACAATAATCGATTTCTGTAGTTTTAAATTTTTTAATGTATCGAGATTTAGTTTCTATAATAGTAAAAGGAGATTTTCGTTTTTCTTTGTTTTCATTAACCAAGTCATCGTCGAAATTGAACATTTTTCCTGTTTTTACTTTAAATGCATGCCCTTGTGGGTGCATTAGATGTTCGATGATATTGATTTTTTTATTCGGTTTTTTAATTTTAATATGTTTTTCTTTAGCTATTTCGCGTAGTTCTTTAACAGTTAGTTTTTCTAGATCACTTTTCTTAAAGTATACATTTTTAATATCATTTAAAGCTGTAATAAGATTATTTTTCTTCATTTTATAACCACCTTTTAAATTGTAATCTTTCGCTTCATTTCTCAAATCTTTAACTCTGAATCCTTTCTCAACGGCTCTTTGTTGAGGTTTAAGAGTTTGGTTAGGGTCATTTTTTAGATGGAATGGTGTTTTTAAATGACGAGCCCAGTTTTTATATGTGATTTTTCGATCACATTTTTCACAGATTTTATCTGCATATCGTTTTTTAATAGTATCTTGCATTTTTATTATAGTATCTTGCATTTTTATTATAGTAGGGGTTCTTTTAACTAACCCTTCATTTTTTTTCGTATCGTTCATTTTTATTAGAAAAGAGATTCTTTTAACTAATCCCTCAATTTTTATAGTATCCACCCGCTTTTTCTTGTATGGATACTATATATTGTTGTTTTAATGGAAATTTTCCATTAAAACGTTTTTATTAATATTTAAAGGTGAGGGCGATTCGCCCCCACCTTTAATAGATTGGGTTTTAAACAAACTTGATGTTATACATGTCTCTCCCATTTATTGATTTGGTGATTCCATGGTACACTAAGCAAACACCGTACTCAACTAGAGCTTGGAGTTCATTTTTATCAAATTTTTGAATACATCTTTCTGGTATGAACACTCTAAATTCTCCTAGATTGGCTATAACAGCCTCCCACGAGTATTTCGTTGACACAAATTCAAAGTTTATAATTTTGTAAGGTTTTCCGATTTCTAGTTCAGAAAGCTTGTTTGTGTTGTTTTCAAAATTAAGTTTTTTCAATAGCTGCTCCCTATTCATTTCTATTTATTTATTATAGAATATATTCTTTTAAAACACAATTCCTTAAAGAGGGGAGGCGATTCGCCCACCCTCTTTAACGTTAAAGTAAAATACAAGTCAATTTGATTTTTAACAGTAAATACCTCGTACCCGTCGATTCGACGGGGGGGGGGGGGGGGGGGGGGTCCTATGTAAAGTCGAATACAAGTCGAAAGCATTTAAAGAAAACTTTTGAAAACTCTTAAAGGTGGGGGACGAATCGGCCCCCTCTTTAACGTTAAAGTCGAATACAAGTCGAGAACATTTAAAGAAGAGTTTTCAAAACTCTTAAAGAGGGGTCGCGAATCGCGACCCCTATTTAACGTTAAAGTCGAATACAAGTCGAAAACATTTAAAAATTATTTTTAAAACTCTTAAAGTGGGGGGGGGTCCGATTTGGACCCACCCTCTTTAACGTTAAAGTCGAATACAAGTCAATTGACTAAAAAAGCCGACGCTCACATGTGAGCCGCGGCTTTTTCATTTCATACGAAAAAGCCGCGGTCGGAAACCCGACTGCGGCTTTTTCATTTCATACGAAATTTTATGGCTCACATGTGAGCCGCAAATTTTGATCTCGGTTAACAATTGTTTGGTTCTTTCGAGCCTGAACCAATAAGTTTTTTCTAGAATTCTGTTTTTTGTAGTTCTTGAGCATAGAAAGATCCTTCAATCTCTTCGTCGTTTAAATCTTTTATTTTGTAAGTAATTGGATTTGTTGGTAGAATTCCAGAAACCACAAAAATTTCTCTAGTCCATTTAGCATCATATTTATTCCCAAATGTTTTCTTAAATCTTGTTATTCGAACTCGATCTCCAAGAGAAAACTTTACTTTTTGTGAGGCTTTTTGGTTCCTAAACAATCTAACTAACACTTCATCTTCGTTATTTTTATTAACTTGTACAGGTATCATACCAATCGATCTATGGAAATCTTTAAAATTGTATTCATGAATCAAATCCTCTAGAATATCGATCCATTTCTTATTATTTCGTACTTCAAAATGGATTTTCATTTTTTCGTTTAAAGTTCTATTAAATCTTTCTATGATTGCCGATTTTTCTTCCTTCTGTGTATGATACATTTTTATTTGGTGACTTTTCAGAAATTCTTTAAACATTTTATTTTCAAACTCTAAACCTTTGTCAGTGTGCAGTAAATTAGGAGCTTTATGATTTTGTGATTTGGCCTTTTCTATGATTTTCTCAAAAGCTTTTGTTACGCTTTTTCCATCCTTTTTCTTCAAGGGTAAGGTCTATGCAAATTTTGAAAATGTATCGATAACATTAAGCATATAACCGTATCCATCATTCTCTTGTTCATAATTTTTCATGATTATCAAATCAGCAGCCCACAAATCATCAATACCTTTAGTAAATATTGTCCTTTTTTGAAATTTATTTCTAATCGACTTATGTAATTCTTTAGCGAGAGATAATTTTTCATCAACATTCAGATCTTCTACTACAGTTGGTTCTTCAGAATTTTCTCTCTCGGGGGAAGTGATAAACTTACTCTTATTAGTTTTACATTTTGTACATTTTGCAGCCACTCTCCATCTCCCGTTTATCGTTTGTATTTTTTCTGCATCAATATTATTGGTTCTCTTCTTACACTTGTGACAGTAAATAGGATTAGTTAAATCATTATCCATTTTTATTATAGGAAAACAGGTTTTTTTAATGTGTCCGGTACCTTGCCTTCTATAGCCCAATCAAAAATGGCACGAATTGGTGCTTTTTCTCCGTTAGGATCTTGAATGAATTTGCTCTTATGAGTTCTGCATTTAACACATTTAGCTGAAATTCTCCACCTTCCGTTCACAGTTTGTACAATTTTCACGTTTATATTTTTCGTTTTTTTCTTACACTTACAGCAATAAATTTCGTTGTACATTATTTATTTTATTATAGGAAAAAAGGTTTTTTATGAGATATTTCTCATAAAAAAGAAACTCCTCACTCTTCAATCAAATGCAAATAAACTGTAACATTTTCAAATTGCAGCTCATCTCCATTTTCATTTCTACATGATAGTTCAATTTCTTTAATTTCTCTAATTCCTTTTCGTAGAGAACTGTAGAGAATTTTCTTATTCGTTTCCATATAAGTAGTATTTGGGAGAATCGTTTTCTCTATCAAAGATACATGGAGTAATTCATGTACATTATGGCGATGTGAATGTTCATCATGATTAGCGAAGCTATAATCGGTAATATTGCAATGCCATTCAATTAATGAAATAGGTTTGATTAATTTTGGATTGTCTTCTGAATAATATTCCTTATTAGCATCAAAATAATCCCCAGGTGTTTTACACTGTTTAAAATCGAACAGTTCGCAGAAATTTCCATACTTTATAAACCCGATAACAACAGGAGATTTAAGATAAAATCTATTACAATTTGGACCGTAGTCTACTTTAAAAACCAAACTTTCAGGTTTTGTTTTTTTTAATGTGTCAATTTGTGATTTATAAAGTGTTTTATTCTCCTCAAATTTCTTCATGAGTTCAGTTATATAATTTTTTATTTTTAAATATAATTCTCTTTTAAACGTCTCAACAGTAAATGTGCCATCTAACACATGCTCGGTATGATACCATCCATCTATAATAAACATTTTTAATGATATCAATACATTTTTTACTTGAAATGAAAGAGAAGGTGAAGTAACTAATAACTTTACTATTCCGAGTTTATAATTTTTATTGGGATTTAGAACAATTTCTGGATCAAAAGTTATTTTTAGATCTTTGTGTTTATCAGAAATCTTTATTAGAGTCATGCTTTTATTATATGTAAAAAGTTTTTCGTATAATAAATATGAGTAAATACAAATACGAGATTGATCCAATTTCGCATGATAAAAAAGAGGCTAGAAAAGGAATTTTACCATTACCTTTAAGATCATTAATAGTAGGAACTTCTGGTTGTGGGAAAACAACACTTCTCTATAATCTCATCACAAAGCCATGGGGAATCCCCTTTAATCATCTATATATTTTTTCAAAATCTCTGGATCAGAATGCATATGAGATTTTGAGAAGCAATTATGAAAAAATTTCTGCAAAAGATGGTGTGGAAATAGCGCAGTTTTTCAGTAATTGTGACGAACTTATAACCCTGGACGCATGTGAAGAAAAAAGTCTTATTATTTTTGATGATTGTGTAAACATTCAACATCAGAGAGAAATCAAAGATTATTTTGTGAGAGGACGTCATAAGAAAATTTCGTGCGTTTACTTGACACAATCATGGTCAAAAGTTGATAAACAACTCATTAGAAACAATATTAATTTTTTATGTGTATTTAGACAAGGACCAAGATACATGCGAGATATTTATGATGAATATGTGGGAACTGATTTCACTTATGAACGATTCAAAGAATTATGCTATTCTTGTTGGGATGAGGGCTTTGGTTTTCTAACGATTGATCTAACAAAGAAACGCAATGACGGACGTTACCGAAAGAAATTTGGTGAAATATTTTAGATTTTAAGTTTTGATTTTATAGAGAATCCCTATAAAAACGCATTGGGAAACGCTTCAAAAAACGCATTGGGAAACGCTTAAAAACGCAAAAATAGCGTTCCTAAAGCGTTTAAGCGTTTAAGCGTTTAAGCGTTTAAGCGTTTTAACGTTTGACCGATTTTTAAAACAACTTTTTTCCTATAATAAAAACATGACAAAAATTACTTTAGAACAAGCGCTTAGACAGAAATACAAAGAAGCGCAACTTGAAATTATGAAGGAAAAAGAAGCCAAACTTAGAGAAATAAAAAAGATTGATAAACCTCCCGAAAAAGATGAACAAATATTTTTCACAAAACCAAACCGTAAACCCATGAGCGTAGCTGAAGCTGATAAATCGATTAAACTTAGAAAATATTTACAAAAATTAGCAAAACAAGAAAGGATTAACCAAGCATCTGATAAGGAGACAAAAGAAAAGGCTTATGAACCTATAACTTCACGATTAGATAAGGTAGAAAAAGCAGTGAAACAAACTGATGAAGATCTTGGTAAAAAATTAGAACTCCTTCCTGCAATAAAAACATTTAACCCCTTGGCTATCAGTTCACCTAAAAAAGTTTCTTTTCAAGATGTTGATGGCGAGGTTCAAGGTATTGATAATGATACTGAAGATACATTAAATCAAAGCTTTGCAAGTGACAATGCAGATAGGGATGATGAAATGGAATTAATATTACAAAAAAGTTTTAAATTACCAAACTCTTCTGTAGGTCCTTTAGGTATTGGACCAATTGCAGAATTATATATTCTTCATCCTGATAGGCAATTTGGAATATATCCTTTAAAAAATCATATATTTATTGGAAATAAACAGATACGGGTAAATGGCAATGATATTGAAATAGAAAAAATGAAATATTCCGGTACTGAAGGCTTATGGAAGCTCTTAACAAAACCCATAGCTTCTGATATTCCATCCAAAGATGAATACACTAATGAAGACTTTAAAGCTTATGCAAGAATCCTCATTCAAACAAATAGCATGTTTCAAAATAATAATCCCGAATCTAAACAACCAAAATCAAGTGTTAGTAAAAAATGGAAAGAAATCATAAAACCAATCTGGGAGTATAGTAAAAAGAAAAAGATTGGTACTGGGTTGATTAAATATACTGAAAATCCTGTAGAATTTAAATATATAGATAATTTGAATCAACTTCAACAAAGACTATACTATTTGTATGCGCAAGAGCAGGCAGGAAATAATAATTTTCACAATGAAAAATTGGGAATCATAAATTTCATTAAAGATCAACTGGAGAAATATATTGATAATCCCAAGGGAACTGAATACTTGATTAAAATTATTAATAATTTACCCAAAAATATGATAAAAAACGGTTCTGGTATTTTCAATACTTTGTTGAACAAACTAGACGGTTTCGTACCTGAAATGCATCTCCCAGGTGGTTATCAATATTGTGGACCATTTACTAAATTGGATAAGAGATTAAATAGAGGTGATGAAGGTATAAATAGTCTTGATAAAGCTTGTAAACAACACGACATTTTTTATAGGGATCATGAAAAAACAAGTGATAGGCATCTTGCTGATAAACAACTAGAAACAGAAGCTTATAAAATTATGAAAAGTTCAACAAATATCGGTGAAAAATTGGCTGCTGCTACTGTAACAGGTGGTATGAAAATTAAACGGGTCTTTGGGATGGGTGTATACTAATTAGTTATTATGATTGTTTTTATAGAATTTCGATTCTATAAAAAACTTTTTTTCCTATAATAAAATGATTACACATCAAATAAATTTGTCAGAAATACAAATGAAAAAAATAAGATCTGCTTATAAAAAACGTGTTCCAGTAAAAGTACGACTGACTTTTGCAGATATTAGTGGAAAAGGAAATCATAGAATCCTGTTAAATGAAACTCAGAAAAAAAAGATAGATAAATGTATCAAAAACAAAAAAGGGTTGGAATTGGAAATGAATTATGATCAGTTGCAAATAAATCATTCAGGGGAATTTTTACCCTTACTTTTTGCACGAATTGGCGCTCTTGGGGCATTATTGGGTGGTGGAGCTGCAGTAGCTTCTAGCGTTATTGATTCTAAGCATAAATCTGCTGAAGAAGCAGAAATCAAACGCCATAACTTGGAAATGGAGAGATTAGCACAAAACGCAAAAAGTTTAAGTATCGGTTCTGGATTGAAGAAGAAAAAAACAATTTCAAAACCTAAAAAGAAACCTAAAAAGAAACCTACCAAATCAAAAAACTAAATAGCTTCCAACCTCTTACCAATTTTGATATTGAAAGATTATCGAAAGAAATGAAAATTAAAATTTTCAAAGGAGTTTTCATGAAGGATGATTTACCAGAGAAAGTGAACCACACGGAATGTGGAATTATAAATCTAGAAAATTCTGATGAGGCTGGAAGCCACTGGACTGCATATTATAAAAATAACAATTTAAAATATTATTTTGATTCGTATGGTAATGCACCACCACCGAGAGAACTTGTTCAATATTTAGGTTCAGAAAATTTATTTTATAATGAGGAACAAATCCAAAACCAATATGATCCTCCTATCTGTGGACATTTATGTTTATTAATTTTGAAAAAGCTATCAGAAGGACACGATTTTGAAAATAGCGTGAGAACATTGAAGAAAAATCTTAATTTCTTTTATTAAATTTTATAGTCTCGATATTTTTATAGAATTTCGATTCTATAAAAAACTTTTTTCCTATAATAAAATGATGTACACAAATAATGAAACACCTTCAGCCCCTGAAGAATTTAATCCAATAACTCATCCTAGATTATATCCAAAAATAATTTTTCCCGAGTTTAAAGAGAACAATTATAGAATCAATCGAATTATCAATCAATTTAAATTTTTAGAAGATGAAGAGAAAATGAGAAATGGTTTGAGTAAAAAATATGGAAAACTATCCAGTACTCTTTACGGTACTGAATTTTTATTTGCCCTCTCAGAACTCGGACTGACTGGTGCTTCTATAACATTACCAATAATAATTCCATTCAGTGTTCCAATTTCTGTAGGCTTGACAACCTTATCAGTAATATTAAGGACTTCAAGCGGATTTTTCAATAAAAAAATTACTAAACACTCTGAAATTGCGCTTTTGGCAAAAGCTAAATTAAATTCGATTGAAGAAAAGTTCATAAAAGCAATTAAAGACGGTAAAATATCTGATGAAGAGTTCAATGATATTGAACAAGAAATAAAAAATTATATAAATATGAAAAATAATATTCTAAATCAATATAATAAAAATAAGAAAGAAATTAAAAGTGCGGACCCTTTCAAACTATCACTTTTGAAACATGGGGAAGTTTTCAGAACTGGATTTTAACTTTAAAGGTAGTGTCTCGTAGACACCACCTTTACTAATTAGATTTTAAGTCAGTTTTTATAGGGATTCCCCCTCCCCTTTAATTATTCCACTATCTCGATATTTTTATAGAATTTCGATTCTATAAAAACTTTTTTTCCTATAATAAATAAGTATGAATGAAATTAAAGCAATTTACTCGAAATACGATTCTGAAATCACAAGTATTGAGTATCAAAACTATAATCCTGAAACTAATTTGGAATTTAACTCTGAGAACAAAAGAATCGTTTTCAAGTTGCTTCTAAACGATGAGTTTATTAGCAGCAATATTAAATATTACATTGATGGAAAATACATTCCTAAAGATACCACAAAAGCATATGGAACAAATGATAGTGTAATGATGATAAACAATTTTGTAGCACATCTTTTTTCCAAAATTGAAATAAGAAAACACAATACGCTTATTGATGAAATTGATCATCCAGGTATTGCTAGTACAGTGATGGGCATAGCTTCTTTCCCAGGCCCAGCAAACTATAATGGTAAAGTAATAAATTCAGGTTTTAATACGAAAGCTATAGGAGGTGGAAATTTCAGTGCAAGTGGTAAATTGGGTGATTTAGGCCTTGGGTTCTTCAGTGATTCAACAGTTCCAATTTACAGGGGAGGATTTGAAATCACATTCATTAGAAATTCTGATGATAATGTGCTCTTCCGTTACAAGAAAGATAATACTTCTCCTGAAGCTGTGGAGGGAAAAGTGGAAATTAAAACTTTCTACCTGCGAGTCCCGATAATCGAATATACGGGTGAATCCAAAAATAAATTAATTGCTGAACTTAGTACCGCTCCTTATTTGTTTCACTTTAAAAAATTGCAATGTATTGAAAAGCGTGTCATTAAAAATTATATCACTTATAATATTACAGATATTTATAGAAATTTACAGAATCCGATCTGGGGGTTTGTTGTCTTCCAAACTGACAGAAAAAATAATCAAAAGAAAGATAATTCCAAATTTGATAATTTGAGTGTAAAAAATATTAGTTTTGAAATAGCAGGGAAAATTTTTCCTCGAGAACCTTTGAATTTAGATTGGAGTTCGGAGAAGTATAACTTAGCTTACGACATGTTTACAGATTTCAATAGAATAATATGTCAAGATGACTCATCCCATCCATATTATGAGCCTCAGTTCTTCAAAGAGAGCTATCCAGTATTCAGTGTGAATATGACTAGACAACCACAGTCCATATTTGGACAAAAAAATAATATAGTTTTACGAGCGGATTTTGAAAATGATGCACCAGAAAACACTTTTGCTTACGTAATTTTGGTTTCAGAAGTTACTCTGAACTACATGCCACTTAAAAATATAATTCGAGAGGAATTTTAAACTTGTTTAGGGTAGGGTGAATATGTTTTTATTGAGAATTCTCAATAAAAACTACTCCGAATAACGAGACACTAAAGAATTAGAACTTCAAACACAATCTACCGACTGTTCGGTGAATCTACATTATAATGAACTGGTTACATAACCGATATGAGTCAAGGAAGAGGCGATACGCAGTTCTCATTCAGAAGTGACGCTGTGTGTACAATGTCTCAACCTAAAGATTATTTGTAGTTAGCTATTGTTGAAGACTTTTATTTGGAACTTCAGAGTTACAAAACGTACCATAGTGAGTGTATTATGAGTGTATTATGAGTGTATAGACTTTATTGAGGAAGTGGAAAGTTAGGAAGTTGCAAGAACTTTAATAACAGATGGAAACATTAAGTGCTACTGACAAAAGTATCAATTAATAATGAATTATTTGTACTTCCAATAACAGTTCTACGAGTGGAATCCATGTTAAAGATTCTAGAATATAAAACATTTTGGGAAACGAATTGAAATGCGTCTGAATCAGAAGGTTGTGTTCTCCCACCCCCAAGCGCTCTTCGAAGAACGCCTTATCTTTGAGGACCGCGGGACGGTGTGACGTAATTCTCTGACGTGATAAGAGCGCCTCGGACTCCAGTTTGAATCAGAAGGTTGTGTTCTCCCACCCCAAGCGCTCTTCGAAGAACGCCTTATCTTTGAAGACCGCGGGACGGTGTGACGTAATTCTCTGACGTGATTTCCCCCTCCAAAAGCGCTCCTCGAAGAACGCCTTATCTACAGGAGCGCTCCTCAACGATCGCATTCGTTTCTAGCTATTCTTTTTTATGAAACTACTCGCTGTGACGTGATTTCCCCCTCCAAAAGCGCTCTTCGAGGAGCGCCTGGATCTACAGAAACACTCTGAAGAGGATGAACCAGCTGTCTCAAGATTCGAGTGTAAACCTTGAAAAGACTCTGCGTTTCTAGTTATTCTTTTATGATGTAAAATAAAATGTTTATTATTGTTTATTTTTCTTTCTTTTAACTTACCCCTCATTGTCAATGAATTCTTAAAGGTGGGTCCGAAAAAAATATTTTCTATAATAAATAAAGAGCTATGGGTTTAGACGACGAAGCATTAAATTTATGTAAAGAACATGGAGGTTTCTGGAAGTTTGTAAAGACACCTGAATTTCAATTTTATGAAAAAAACGTTTACGCACTAGAGAATATTTTACATGAATTGAAGGAGTATAGATTTAGTAAATTGATGCTTACAGAAGGTTTATTTGGTGTCGATGGTAAACCACCAATACGTACAAAGGAGGAAGTAAAGGCATTCCTTAATAAAAAAAATAATAAGTTTAAAAATGTCACTGAACATCAACTTAGATTAGTGGCTTACATTGTGTATAAAGCTATACTGAAGAAGCAGTTTGAGGATAATTTTTACGCTTGCTAAAGCTCAGAATGCTGGGGGGAAGGAGATTTTATTTTTTAATGAGCAGTGTTCATTAAAAAATTACTTAGTTTTGTATTCCCACCCTAAAGAGTCGAATATAGCTTTACAAATTCTGTCTGTTTCATTTTTACGATCAAGAGATTTTACTGTAAGAAAATCTCCTTCGTCTAATTTATGGTTGTGTCTCAATAACAGTCTGTATAAAATAAACTTTGTATTTATAAAAATTTTTCTTTCAGAGTTTGTAAATATAGACGAATATTTTTCAGAAAATTTTTCAAAATCTTTGACTAGAATGTTTTCCAGATGACTTATGTCGTTTAATTTTTGACCAGTTAAATTTGCGTGTATAAGTACATAATCTTCATAATGTTTAGTATATCCGAGTTCTTTTAAGAAATGTATAATATGAGATTTTTTTACGTTTGCAAATTTTTTAGACCTAGATTCTCGCTCGTCTTTAATTATTCCATGAAATATCAATAAGCGCTCGAGGTCTGAATAAATAGTGGGGTTTATAAAAGTATTTTGTTTACCTTGATACTTTTGAATACATTTTTTAAAGTGACTAACACGATCATATTTGTATTTTGGTACTACGACGTTATAAGATCTATTATTAAAATAAGTCATTTGTATAACTTCTGAAAAACATACTTTGCAAATTAAAATGTCGTTTTCTTTTATAAATTTCTCGTCGTTTTCACAATTTTGACAAAAATTTCCACTATCAAAATTAAGTTTTTGTAATGCGCTTGTACTCATTTTTATTATAAATGTTATTCTTTTAACTTACCGCCCCAAATGAAAAAGTCACTGGTTCTGATGTTTTGTGTTAAAAAATACGTTCTGATGTTTTGTGTTTGAAAAATGTGTTCTGATGTTTTGTGTTGAAAAGTTTTTACTGTTAGTTTTCACTTTAAATATTTTACTGTTAGTTTTCACTTTAAATGTTTTACTGTTAGTTTTCACTTTAAATATTTTACTGTTAGTTTTCACTTTAAATATTTTACTGTTAGTTTTCTCTCAGTTGTTCCAAACGTGCCCACTTACTACTTATATATACCTATATATATATATATATATATATATATATATATATATATATATATATATATATATATATATATATATATATACCTATAGGTATATATATATATACCTATATATATAATATTATATTCATTTAGAAATAGTTATATTTAATATTTTATATGTTATGTTTAATATGTTTAAATACAAATAATTTATTTAAAAATATATTAGGTTTTTATTTTATATTATAAATTCCATATATATATATATATATATATATATATATCAACTTCAGGAATCGTTTCAGATTGCCTCAAAACGGATTTCAATGAAGAAAATTTTCAAAAGTTTTCATTTTACAATTTTCTGAGCCATTGCAATAGCTGTTATTTTCTACAAAATTCGCTAAATTCTATTAGCTGCAAAAAGATATTATGGCATGACTATTTCTTATGAATGTACTTTATATTTATGTAGCCTGATTTCCTGGGAGTCGCGCCATGTTTTCGTCAATATACCATAAGTATATACTTTAAAAATACACACTGGAAATGTGTTTGTCACCATTAATTACATGTTGGTGGTAATAAAACCATCAGTTGGAAAACGCTTGTATGGTATAGTTTTCATGTTTAATGGCGAGAAAATAAATATGTTTCTGATTACCTATATCATATTATAGAATAGTATGGTTTTAAGGATAGTTACAAATATGACGCTTTCCCGAAAATACTACTAGTGTGGGTACATTATAACAGATTATTTAAAGAGCGTCGTGAATAAAAAGGCAATCTCAGATCTGTTATTTGTCCCTTCGATTCCTATGACTAGTCAAATCATTCAAACTCATTGATAGCCGCATACAGTTATCAATTCATCATATAGGTAACTTATACCAGAAAGCGAGTATACATTTTCCAGTAACTCTCAAGTTCAGGTAACTTATGTGAGTAAATTTTTCAACGTCACTTATTAGGGTAGAAAATGTCGTTTTCAGGGCAAAATTCTAAATTTCTCCCTTGATGAGAAAACCAATGGATCATGGATAATGTCTAGGTAAATGAATTAGCCGTCCTTTTTGAAAAATGAAATCGTTAGTTACTTATGTCTTATTAAAAATTATGAAGTTTTATTGATTTTAAAAAGTGTTTATTAGTACCCACGGTAAATACGGGACATTTAGGCGGTAGTTCGAGAAATATCGCTCATACGATCACGCTGCATGAATGAAACATAATTATAATTGTTGTATTTGATTTATCATCACCAATGATGATGTGGACTTCATCGCACCAAATTCGTCGTTCTGTTTTCATCAAATCCCCCCCATTTCTCATCAGGAAGGCGCTATTTTCGACCACCGTCAGTGTATTTTGACAGCCACTGCAAACGCTGAAATATCGTGGAAAATGGCGTATTCCATAGTTTTAGACATGAAAGCACCTAATGGATCAATGCTAATTGAAACTACATGTTGGAATGATGAATCGAAGCCTTCATTGTGGGTTTTTGGTGCAAGTAGAAAACGGGATAGCTTTGCCCAATTCAGCTCTGACCTATGAGCATAGACGCCCCCGTAACAGTAGCAGTTCTCTCGTCATTGACCCGTCTGCTAGAACTGTCATTCAGCGATATTAACAACCATGTTAATCCCACTCCCGGATCCTAAGTACACGAGTTTCCACTCTCTGATATTGTTGTTGAACGAATATGAAGTTAACTAACATTGCTAATCATGAGTCGTTTATGAATATTTGAAGTCTATATTTATATTTGATTTTTGTAGTATAATAATTTTTGAATGAGTTTTTTGTTGAATATTTGGTTTCATTTACAACTACTCCATTTATTCAGATTCTTCAGTTGGATCCAGTCAGACTTTATAATTATTTATAATAATTATTATAGTATATAATTAATTTCTAAATGTTCCGAAAGGTCTCCAGTTCAAATTTCAGCTTCATAGGTTGAATAGCCAATAAATATAAAGTTTGCAGTTTTACTTTCATTCCATCGTTGAAAAGTTAATAATTCATGATCCAGAGATTTTTTTTTTAAGGTTTAAGCCGTACCTCAACCAGAAGGGTCATTAGTGGCATTCTTTTGCGTTTTATTTAATTTGCAGTTATAGGCAATATAAGTGGCACGAGGTCATAATAAATTAGTATCTACCGAACACCTAGGTTAAAACGCCCCAACTAACATTCTCTCCCAGGTTGAAACGTCCTAACTATCAATTACTCCTAGGATAAAACGTCCTGTCTGAGTAATTTTATTAATTACAACTAATCAACAACATTTTGGATAACTGCACTGTTCTCCAAAAATAACAGCCGTTCGAGTCAATAGAAATTTACGTTTAAAAAAATGGATGGCAGAAAAGAATATCTAAAAAGTAGTTTATCTCAAAATGTGAAAAATGTGGATAGGACAAATAGCCTTAGGAGGGCAGATATAATCCCCCTAGCCTTTCTGTGAATGATTTTTCCTCACTTGCGAGTTGGTGAGGTAGCCAAGAATATAATTTGTATACAAACTGCACAGCTCAGTGAGTACCTTACAAAAGTCGATAAATAAGCGGGAAAACACACAAATAATCAGTTATTAAATAGTGTAACCACTCTCGAATCCAACATCAAAATATAAGGGGAGACGATCATGTTTATACAAACGGTTGAAATTGGGCACAGTATTGGGAATAACAGTTAGCTCTTAGAGAAACGTACTATCACAGAAGCACACCACGCAGCACCAGGTTGACAGGATGTTTTCAGTTTAGGATTCTGTCGGTCCTCGCGTTCATTGTTTCCATCGGGGGGCCAGTAGTTCACTCAAACATATTCACAACTGAAGTTTTTGTTGCTACTATAAACAAAACCTTATTGCAACAAATTATAAATAATAATTAATTGAGTATCAGCATAGACACTCCAGGAGGCGTCAGACTTTATAATTCATTTCTAAATGTTCGAAGAGACTTCAATTTCAAATTTCAGCTTCATAGGTTGATTAGCAGGGAACTTAGGTTCAGATCGCACTCTGCTGGTCTCGTTAACTATAAACTTTATGGTTTGTTTTATACGACCCAAAAGGGCCTCCATTTTAAGTTTCAACTTCACAGGTTCATTAGCAAACGAATTAGAACCGCGGCTACTTTAGTTTCGTTTTTTCGTGATAGTATTTTCTAAAAAATTTTACTTCCAGGTCCTCATATAAGCTCGTTCCCCGCTACATGTATATTTAAAAATAGGTGCATGTTTTGTATTTAACATACAAAAGTGTAGCATTTAACATACCTACCTGGAACTGTGCACATGGAGTGTAGAGTTCGTAAAAGAGTTTTTATTTGTCGAACAATCTTTGAGTATCTTTTTTCTTTTGAGTTCTGAGAATGTTTGCCCGTGCATGTGTGTTCACCGCAGAGTTAAGCAAAAAGCAATTCGTAGAAAGTGAAGGAAGGGCAAATGATTTTAGTGCTCCTGTTTTTAGTTCACCTTCCTGTGATGCATTGAAAAAAAGAAGAACCGAGAGATTTTTCTTTCCTTCTCAGTGCCTTCCAGGAAGGCCTTGCAGTTCCAAGATGCACAAAAGAGGGAATGGAGAGAATACAAGGCATAATAGAGAAAGAGATGCCTATGTTGTTTCCTCATCTTCACCTTCCAGGGAAACCTATCAGTTATCATTCTAAAGCCTCATGAGAATTTTTTCTCCAACTGAGAGGGAGTGTCGCCTGGTCACAAGAAACACCTTAAAGTGTTTCCAATACCCCTATGAAAAATTAAAAAAATGGAGAATTCATCTGGGAAATTATTTGTTGAAAGAATGAAATGACATGAAATCGGATCGAGCCATTTGAAATGTGCAGAGCTAGGTTTCGGTAAGCTATATGTACTTTTTTGAATTTCTTGCAAGACGAATCATTTTGAATTTATCACCGCGTTTCATAAGACCAAGCACCAGCAGTTGTAGGTTCGCTGACACGTGGAAAGTTAGTCCATCAGCTACTTGAGAGTGGGACCCCTTTAAAGTCCTCAACTTCTTATCTCGAATTTACTTGGGCAACCAATCTCTTCAAGGGAGGATAAATCTGCTCTCTCAGATTTCATAATTTCATAATGTCAAAAGAAAGGTTAAATTCGTTGGCCAGAATTTTAGGAGTACTCAAAGGGGTTAAATTTTGAAAATTAAGGGTCAAATACTATTTGAGTATAAGGAACATATGGTATATTCGAAATCAGCGCGAAATTTCCTATAAGGATGGTCCATCAAATATTAAAAGTTGTCATAGTTCAAAAACTGCTTTAAAAAAAAAAAAAAAAAAAAATCGGTTGAAAATGGGTCCTTGAAAATTCGCTCATTAGCTGATACTGCATGAATGTTGACTCTAACATAAACCTGAGACCTCAAAGAGTGAACCTTCCGAATTTCAAGTATGTTCGACCTCCATTTCGTGCACTGAGGGTGTCATGTCCAGGAATTCCGGTGTTCTGCCCAGCTGTGCGACGTTTCCCGTCGGCGGTAGCACACATCACGCTGTATGACTGGAACTTTCTTGTTTATAACGATCTGTCCTCTGCTCCAACAGAAACGCTAATAGAGCGAGCTAACAAACCAGTAATTTTATGACAGTGATCTGGAAACATCAATTTTGAATGAACGTGTAGGTATAAAATTATATCTATTGTATGTTGCAAAGTAGCGGAGTTATACTTGATGAGAATAATATTCTTAACTCTTAGGCACCTTATTAAATATCTAACAACTTTAATTTTATGAACGCCAAACCTATTTAGATTATATTTGTTATAACCAATCTGCAAATACCTAATGTTTTGAGGGGGGGGGGGGGGGGGGGGGGAGGGGGCTCTCAGAATAATACATAAGGGCGGCACGTACTGAAATCCGTCCCTGTGGTACCCAATTAGGAACAATTCAATAGCGAACCAATCAGAATTCGGAATGGTACTTCCGGTAGCTCCCCGTGTTTTGGCTTTTCCAACTTGAGGTTAATTTCCATTGGGGTTTTCACTATATTTGAATTTTGCACAGAATTGAAACACCATTCATCGCAAGCATTACCAACTTCTTAATCCTTCAACCAGCCTGGTGACTGTTGTTCATTTTCCGTTCTGAGCTGCATGCGTTGAGGTTCACTATCTTCTCGATCTTCTGGGTCAGCAATGTTCGTAGTATCTGATTTCACGTTTTTCGATTTTATTGTCATCTTGGTTCTCTGAGTCTTCATCATTTTCTTCGTTAGTCTCGCTAAAACTCGAGAACGGCTGGATCGATTTGGCTAATTTTGGTCTCAAATCATTTTTGGAAGTCCAGAGATGGTTTAAAAGGTGTAGTTGTTGATCTTTTGTGATAGTGACCCGGCAACCATAACATTTCTTTTAGGCACTGGACAGAACGTTGAAAGATCTTCGTGACAACCAAAATATTAATGTTGACAGGTGAACCGGCAACCATAACATTTGACAATTGACAACCAACTAATATGTCGATCCATCCTCTATGTTGATCGATACCTCATAGGGGGTGTTTTAGGGGAGGAGTGGGGGATGGGGTATCTTTGTCATCACTGAACAAACTGGGGATTCGATTGCCGAGTATGTTTGAATTACTCCAAGTCAAAGACTATTTTTTCAAATATTTTTTCAAATCTGACCCACAATGGAGAGAGAGGGAGTGGGGGAGTAAAAGTGTTTCGAACGTCACTGAACGAACTGGGGATCTGAGTTGTCTAATATGTTTGGAGTGTTCTAACTTAAATCACAGGCTACTTGAAAATATCCAAATGTAACCCATACAAGAGGGGTTTTTTTTAGAGGGGGGGGGGGGGGGGGGGGGGGGAGAAATGGGGTATCTTTGTCATCACTGAACGAACTGGGGATTAGTTTCGAATAAGTTTGGATTACTCTAATTCAAGTCAAAGACTACTTTTTTCAAATGTTTGAAATCTGACCCAGTGTTGAGGGGAGGGAAGAAGGATGTTAAAGCGTTTTGAACGTCACTGAACCAACTGGGGATCTGAGTGGGCGAATCTATCAGAATTACTTTAACTTGAGTCACAGGCTATTTGATAATGTAGACAACCTGTGCAACGCACGGATGAACCAGCAAGTACATTGTAGTGAAGATGATACTTCACTATTATCATAGTGAAGTATTATAATAGTGAATACTATTACGATGGTTACCACCTTAGTTTTGTGTTTGTTTGGAAACAATAAAAGATTCATTCGTCGGTCGACTACCAACAAGTCTATGTCGTATATTTCTCGCTAGTTTCATACATAATAATATTCTAACTGGAAATGTTACTTTCTTGACCTCGCTAAAACTAGATATAATAAGTAACAGTTCACATTGCATAACTTTATACCTATAGCTCTTCGTATATCACTTTATATAGCAGCACCTTGTGATTTGTCTGTATCAAAGGCGAAGTGAGTAAAGTGCCCAATACCATTTATTTAATAGTATAATAGTAAGATTTACGCAAATGTAGAAATTCTGGTTAGGAAGGAGTGTAAGTTGAATTCTGAGATATTGAACACCTACTTAGCTACCTCCGTAAAATGCGCAGTTAGAAAGGTGGATGCGTATAAGGTCATAGCTAGTACCGGAGGAGAAGACCGGAAGGAACAAAAATACACTGCCAAGGAAATGGCACATGAGCTTCCTCGTGACCTTCACAGTATGTCACCATTAAATTCCAGAAAACTAGAAACTACCGGTTCTGTCATCAGGGAATTAATAAGGTGGGAAATTATTATGCGTTATGACCGAAAAAAGAAAATTTTGTATCTGCCTGCGCAGAGGCTACCGTTGATTCGATCATGACGGAACTGATAGGGGACCATGTAGAGTTATACCCGCACGATCCCTAAAAATTTGAAGAAAATCGCATCAAAATTGTGGAAATTACGGCTGTTACAAGGACCTTAACAAGAATATTTCGTTCACGCATGTCAGAGCGTACCGCTAATGCAATATTATGATGATTGTCTTATGGGACCTCAAGGGACCTTACCCACATCTTCCCTGAAAATCTGACCGAAATCCGTTCAACATTGACCGAGTTATGACCGTCACAAGGAATTCACGTTAGCGCCTGCGCAGAAGCTACCGTTGATTCGATCATGATGAAGTTGATAGGGGACCCCATTTAGAGCTTAACCTGCACGATCCCTGAAAATTTGGTTAAAATCGGATCAAAGTTGTGGAAGTTATGGATGTTACAAGGAAATGTGGACGGACAGACAGACAGACAGACACACGGAACCAAATTTGTTCAGAAGGCTCTGAAACGCAAAATGCGAGTGGAAATTTTGATTTTGGAGCAAAAAATTTTTTTTCATTTCGAAAGTGAAAACAAAGCTTCCGCTGCCTTGCAGTCTCGGAAGCAATAGGTTGGTCTTCAACGAGGTGCTACTGCGTAAGAGGTAAGAGTGTACCATTCGGACCCTCTTCCAGTACCTGAGTATTGAGAATGGTTGGATCGTGTAAAAAAAGGGCTTCTTTTGGGGAGCTCAATCAGCAAATATGAAATTATTTGAATAATTTTGTGAATTTGGATAAAATTTTGTCTTGTTCTTTATAGAACTCAATATTATAGATGTATACGAGTAAAACCCCGTCAATTTGACTCTAATTGGAGCAATAGGAGAGTCACAGTGATTGAAATAAATTAGGTATCCGGTACTGCCTCGCCTTCCCCTAAATCAGATATGAAGTATAACGTTTTGTACAAGATGGCAACGTTAGGAATGAGTAGTTACGTCGAGTAGTATTATGACGCTTTTTGCAGGGGTTCATGATGGCACCTTTTCCGTGATAATAGCAAACGTAGGAAGAACTCAGCCGGCTTAGAAGCCACTTGCCCGTTGTTTTTGAAACGGAAAAAAGCGCGGAGGCGTCAGATGATGGTGAAGTATAAGGAAGAAAAAAGTTTGAATGGTTGTGAGGGGAAGGAGAGACCCAGAACGCTAAGGAAACGGCCAGTCTTGTTCGCAACATCTCGGAAAAAAAGGTGAATGTATAGAGAATGAACGCAGCGTCTCTACTTCGACTTGTGTGGAAAACTCAAGCACTTTTCACTCCCTATAATGAGGAAGGGACCGTAGTGCTTGCTGGCAGGGGGTATAAAACGGGCAAAACTTTTGAGTCTCACCTTTCTCCCCCAACTCGACGGGGAAGGGAAAGAGGCACCATTGCCCGTTGTTGCGAACATCTTAAGTGGCTAGTTTCAAAGAAAATTTTCTTCAGAAACACCAGCGGGCTGAAGGGGAGGGAGATGGAAGGGAGATCCAAGTTTCTTACTACAACTCAGATTTATAATGAAATTACCCCCTGGGCTCCCTGCTTCTGGATTAGTTCCGAATTCACTCCATGTAATCAGCTTTTCCCAAGGACAAATTAGCAGTTTCCATCCTCGAGGCCTCTTTTCGTTTTTTTACTTTTTTACAAACAACTTTGTATCAACTTTAACGCGCGTCGTAGGCAGGTAGTGGGAGCGAAAGCTCTCTTATTCCTACTCTACCGTTCATCTTTCATTTCACAATAGCCTCTTGTGAAAATCCCATTTCCCGAGTCACCTTATAAACATAGTTACAGAAGTCTTCGCTTTGTTACCGTGTCCCCAATCAGAGAGTACTTACTTTTTTACAAATAAGAAAGGAAGATCTTTTCACGGGATTTCGCTTGGAAACACGACGCTAATGTAGGTACATTATTATAATCAGCTATACTTATCTCAATAGCTTCAACACCGAAGAAGTGAGTTGGAGCCGTGAAAGAAAGTTTTCTAATTCCCATTTAAATGAGATAGGTAGCTGCATAAATGCACACTTGGTAAGTATCCATGTAGGTAATATTGTTAAATAACATAACACTTCATTAAAAACACGTTTAAACCTTAGCGAAAATGCAGATTAGTTGTACATACGTATAGATTAATATCTTACTTTTGAAGGGTATCCTGAAGACAGTTTTCAAAGAGTGTCCTGAAGCCAGATTTCGAAAGGTGTCACGACGGTACAGGACAGCAGTCGAAGAATAATATAATAAATAAATGAAAATATTAGACTAGAGAGAAAAATCATTAGTTTCATTGTTGCTAAAGTTTCTCGCTCTACATACAGTATTTTGGTATTGAAAAAAGAAATTTTTGATTCAGATCCGAAATTCGGATCATCTTTCTGGCCTACGAAATTCCTGCTTCATAGGATGAATAGCGAAGAAATAAATGGAAAGGATTTGTTAGAATTGGTCGGGATTCGACCCAGGGAAAATAAATGCAATTATTTCATGTATTCTTTTATTAAATGACGTTTTGTCCCCTTACTGTGAACATTTTCGGAATGGTGTGTCCAGGAAAAAAATACAAACATCCGAATGCAACGGATTTGTCAAATTAAACAACAACAATGGTTCACCAAGTCAACTTCAATGCCAGGGACTCATGTCCTTGAAAATTTTAAATTTATAGCCAGCAAAATAGCCTAAATTGCCTACGTGGAAACGCAAAAACGCTTCGTAGTTTAGCGAGCATCACCTGCTCTGTTCTCATCACCTGTGTTTTCAACTTCATTTTTTCAATTTAACAAGTTTGGTTAATTTCATCACTTATACTCCAAATTGAGGGAAAGTGAAGAGCACTTTAAATCATATGAAAGAATGGCAGTAGAAACATTCGATTACATCGTGCACATAATTAAGCAAGAATCTTATAATTTACTTTCAACAAGAATTTTAATTCATTAAAATGATTAAAAATAGTAGATGACTTCAATTGTTTTGTAGAATCCAAAAGTTTGTATAGTAGATTAGTAAGAACTACAAAAAAGATTTTAGGAAAAGTCGCTCAAATGTCAAAACAATTAAACATAAATATAGTCAGAACAATTAATACAATTTCCTTACATGAGCATGACTGAAAGCTTCCCGTTTTGTTTTCATTATTGCCTAGAAACACTAGACAATATATTGCAATTTTCTTCGAAATTGGGGGCTCTCCGGATAAAGGTGAATAATAAACGAAGAACTGGTCGTTTCTATTTCTGCTGACTCCATCATCACAGAAGAAATGTGCGGAAAAAGTACGAAACAAGTTCAAAATGTCTAAAGAGGTTAGAAAAACATCAAATATAGTATTTGCAGGTAGTGTTAATCTTTTTGCAAATCAAATTAATCTTTTGGCAAATTTGATTGAACTTATAAGAAATAAATTTGATCTTGTTACAGATAAGTTTAATCTTTTTACAAATAAAGTTGGGTAGTCTTTTTGCAAATAAATTTAAACATTTTACAAATAAATTTAAACTTTTAGCTCCAGTAGGTAAGTTCGATTTTCAACGCATATCATGGTTTTTAAACAAAGAACAAGAACAAGAACAAAGAACTACATACGCCTCCAAAAACAACGTCCTTTCTAACGATGAGGTGAACAACTTCTTCTAATGAAGACTTAGGTAGTCCACTGGCAGCCGAAGTTAAATTGATGAACATGTTCATTAGATTGTATTGGCTCATTACTGAATTTAGTAATATAGAGATTTAAGTACCTTCGTAATTAGAGATGGTTATAGATGGCTTGATATTTAGCTAGGATTAGCTGGATGGTAAAATCGTCGTACGGTCGTTGTATTCGAACACAGGAACTGGAATGGCCGCCAGACGAGATTCCCCCGCTTGGCTTTTGTGGCAGACGCAGTCCTGCCACCTCTCCGGATTATATGTTCGGATGGATCTCATGGAGGCTTGCAAATCCAACACTCCCCTCCAAGCTTCCATCCAGGCAGCTCCGTATTTAATTTCGCCGGATTACGTAAGGATTGAGAGAATGAATGAGAAGAAACCTTCTCATTCAATTCGATCTGCAACAGTACAGTTCACATACACACATTCCGATTAGTGCTGGAATAACATCAAATTTCTAAATTTAATAAATTTTGATTTGTGCAGTGACTTCGTCAGTGTGTCTGCAATTTGGTCATCAGTAGATATCCACCGGATTGTGATATTTCCTTTACGGTGATCCTGTCGTACGTAAAGATAAGATAGCCTAACCAAATGTTTCAGAGTAGACGAATCATCTACTTCCGCTAAGCGGATTGCCGGTTTAGAATCCTCATGGATTGTCGGTATTATTTTGATCCCCGCTAACTCTGAACACATTGTACGTATTGAGGCTAATTCTCTGCACGCCGTACTCATTGCAACGAATTCGCTCTCTGCTGAGGAGAGAGCTATGTGATTCTGACGCTTAGTTCTCCAAGCTACCGGATTACCGAAAAGGTAGATTATGTAACCAGTCGTGGAGAAACCCCCTTCGGCCTAGAGTCCTAGGGATGCATCCACGTAACAATCTATTCCATCCCCCTTATCGGAGAACATAAGTCCAAAATCTTTCGTACCTCTTAAATATCTCATTATCCGTATTACTGCTTGCCAGTCCTCCATCGTAAAATTTGACTGTCGTCTACTCAGAATATTAGTAGCATATGAAATATCTGGTCTGACTCCCCCTTGTATGTACAATAATGATCCAATAGCTTGTCGGTAAGGAATCGAATTCAAGTCACCGGGTTGTTTCAATTTTTCATTGACTCCATTCCTATCAACAATCATTGGTGTAGACACCGTTCTATCACAATGAGGGTCAAATTTCTTTAACATCGATTCTATGTGAGACCTCTGAGTAAGACCGATAGTTTTGTTCCTCCGGTTTCGTATGATTTCTAATCCTAGGAATTTTCTTGGTTCTCCCAGATCAGTTATCGAGAATTCCTTTTCTAATATAGATTTTACTTGTTTGCGTTTTTGTTTACTATTTGTTGCTAGTAAAATATCATCGACATATTGCAACATTATAGCAATTTGATCTCCGGATTTCCAAACAAACAGGCAGGGTTGGAAAGGATAGGGTTTAAAATCCATTCTTTCCACAGCCTCCTGGAATCTTATGAACCATCTCCTTGGAGACACTTTAAGACCGTAAAGAGCTCTGTGTACTTCACATACACTATGACTCTTTATATCATCACCGGTTTGTAAGTATTCTGCATACCCATCGGGAATTTCTATATATACGAGTTTGTCTAAGGAACCGTTTAGAAAAGCCGTTTTTACATCGTACTGAGCAAGATCTAAATCGAATTTGGCTGCAAGTATTAATAAAAATTTGACATCTGGTAATCTTGCTACTGGAGCGTAGATTTCAGATATATCATACTTATTATTATCGGCAAAGCCTTTTACTACAAGTCTGCTCCTATATCTTATTGAACCGTCTGCCTCCGTTTTCTTTTTGTGAACCCACCTAGTTTTCATTACCCTCACACCTTTCGGTACCGTATTTTGAGGAATGATTTTCCAGGTGTTGCAATTTTCCAAAGACTGAAACTCCGTTTCAATTGCTTCTAACCAAGCATCTGCGTCTGGCGAAGCCAGTGCTTGTGAATAGGTAATTGGGTCCTCCCCTAATTCGTCTGCAGAATTTTGTAGGAAACACGCCAGATTTTCTGCATTATCGAATTCTTCGTAAAATTCGCATTCATCATTTTCGTGAATTAAAACCGGGTTTGATGTCTTTTCTGTTTCTCGTCCGGATTCAACAGAGACATCCTGCACTTGTTCAAAGCCGGATTTAAATGAATTCTCTAATGAAAATTCAACTTGATCAAGTGGCAATTTAACAATTGACCTGTCTCTCAAATAATCCGCGTAAGTCCTACTTTCTACAAAATCTACATGTTTTGATCTCACTACCGTTTTATTTTGGAAATGCAGTAAATTGTAACCTGTTTCACCGCATTCTAATAAGAAACCCAAATTAGCTCTAGGAGCGAACTTTGACGTGCTTTGGGTGTCTAAAATATAACATTCGCAGCCAAACCGTTTTATATATTTTAGTGACGGAAGCCGTTTTAGTGCCAGTTCAAACGGGGTCTTGAATTCCAACGATTTGTTGGGCGTCCTATTGTGTATATGCACGACATGTCTCATGGCATATGCCCAAAAATGAGTAGGAATTCCTGATGAAATCAAGTTAACCCGGATTTTCTCCTCTAATTCTAAATTGAATCTTTCAGCCGTTCCATTCAATTGAGGAGTATATGGTTCACAAACCGTCAAGGATATATTTTCCCTATGTAACAAAAATTTCATTTCTTCCGTTCTAAATTCTAAACCTCCGTCCGTCCGTATTTCTGACACCTTAGTGGTTTCCCCCGTCAACCTTCTAATTTCTTTTAGACATGAGAGCAAAGCCATATTGACTCCCATTTTACTTCCGAGTTCGTAAGCAAATGCATATCTACTCGCGTCATCCGTAAATGTGACAATATATTTGGCCTGAGACCTAAATGCTCCTGGTTTTAAAGGTCCCATTAAATCAGAGTGCAGTCTCTGAAATGGTATTTCGGCCCTATGTCTGACTTCCGAACATGGCTTTCTTTTTGCTTTCGCCATCTTACAGTCAGGACAATCGAGAATGTTTACACCGAATTTTACATTTTTTAATTCAGGGAGAACTTTACCAGCTATTTCGAGATATTTCTTTGAGGCATGGTTAAGCCTGTAATGCCATGCCAATCCTATGTCATTCCGTAATTGTAAAGTTTCAGCCGGGTTTTCTCCGTGATCAGTGTCAGTTCTCCCCTCTAAACTAGTATCCGAAATTTTGATGGATTTTTCACCGGGTTGATCAGTGATTCTCCCCCTTAAACAAGTATCTGTAATTTCGTCAAAATTCGTATCTTGTTTACGTTTAATTCCCTTTAGTTGTTTCTCCGGATTAGTCATTAACGATCCACCGTGACCTAATTTCAACAATTTCCGTTTTTCCCCCGTACTAAGTTTTGACAAGGGGAGAGAGAAATTGAGCCACCAAAACCGTCCATCAAATGAACCCGTTTTAAGTATCTCATTCGAAATTGGATCACTTATTATCACTCCCTTATCCGTCAATAAGGCCGATAAACCTTTCGCTATTTGTTTTCTAATAGAAAATAAATTTTCTATTAAGTCTTGTGCGTACAATACTCCTTTTAAAACACCGAATTTCCGTTTTTCTTCGTTGTAATATATAATATCTTGATTGTTTTATTATCAAGTCTGCGTCCCTAGCATTGTTAGCACATGAAATCCGTGTTGGTGTGATCAAGTCCGTTATCGTCGTAAATACATTTATATCATTAACAATATGCTCAGTAGCACCAGTATCCAAAATGAATTTTAACTTAAAGTTTTTACCATCTATTAGGGACGCCAGAGACACCTCCGATCCCCAGGAGTGTAATGCAGCTGGCTTTTCGATTGCCTGAGCCCTTGGAGTCGCTATCGCCGCCACCGAACTGTCCGACTCCACATCCGCAAATTGCACCCTGGGAGGAGTTGCGCCTCTCTTACTACGAGCCACAGCCTTTGTCAACCGGTTTTGCGCCGTCGTCAACCGGTTTTGCGCTGGCGTGTGGCTCCGTTTTTGAGGGTTGCTACGACCAGCCCCCGGCTTCGACCTATCCCTAGTAGCTGAGAGAACTCGTTCTTTTCGTTTTATTACGGGGATGGGGTCACTCGTTCGACTATTTCTGCGGGCCATCTTCGTACTCGCAGTCTGTGGACGCCGACATTCAATGGACAGATGTCCAAACCGTCCACAGTTATAGCACATCTTGCTATCGTTTCGACATTCTGCCTTTGTGTGTCCTAATATGCCACACTGATAGCAGACCAATTTCGCCTTTTTGACCCCACTTCCCCCTCCGGATTGGGTCGAATTTTTCCGCCGTTTGCTGAAGGAAGGCCCCCTGCTAAGGAAGGCTTTTCCTACAGCCTGCTCTCTCCTACTATTTTCCGACATCATATCGTACATTGCGAACATCCGATCAAAGATGTCCCGAACCCTCATTTTAGAGTTCTCCTGGAGTGCATCTTCAGCTATCCTGGGGCATGCTTCCGAGATAGCATTAATTAAATTCCTCCGGATTGACCTATCTGTCAGCTCAGCCTCAGGGAACCTCCGAATACCCTCCACAAGACCCTCAAATCGATTTTGAAACTCTAATACTGTTTCCAGCGCCGGGTTAAATCGAGTATTCATAAATTCGATTTGCATTGCATGTTCCTTCGCCTGAGTAGGCGGATCGACCGCCTTCTCAATCATGCTCAATGCAATTGATGGCTCGTTCACATCTTTGATCATCGATTGCAAACCGTGATCAATATTGGAAATTATGTACGAGAGTACGATACACTTCAACTGATGAAGCTCTCTCTCCGTGTAGTTTACTGCCGGTTTTATGTTGGGATCGACGAGAAATTGATAGTCGCCACTCGCCAAATCCAACATTACCCTTCGTTTCCACACGGCGATCGACCCTTCTTTCAGTGGATTGCCTCCGTATTTTAAATTGGTAATTGGCCTTACGGCCACTCCGGGTTCTTTGTGGATCTTACAGGCACAAGTGCCCACCGAGTCAGATCCACTCGCCGTTGTGTTTACAACCGGATTATCTAGGGGAACCTCAAGTGTGCGAGGAGCATCCTCAGATCTACCAGAGCCCTGCTCTTCCACCACCATCTCTGACCTCGATGTTGGAGGTGGACCCATGGTCATCGAAGCCAGAGCCGCGAATTTCAGAACAGACTCCTCCGCAAACTGTTTGATCTGATTTTGCATCATCTCATACCTTTGAGCGTACTCAGTCTCAAGCCGAGCCCTGATCGCAACTTCCCTCCTCTCGACTTCCTCGTTTATAAATCTCTTGATCTCTTCCGTGTTCATTGTTCTCTGTAATTAGAACAAGAGAAGGGTTACTCCGAATTCACGACCTTCGTTTTATAAACACATCCCTAATCCTAGTATCATCCGGATTTATGTACTCCGTTCTACAAACACATCTCTAAACTTCGTATCATCCGGATTTATGTACTCCGTTCTATAAACACATCTCATTTCCGGATTTATTTAAGCCTTAGTGGAATCACTCATAACGTTCTATCAACATGGTGTTAGGATTTGAATGCGCCTCGATTGCCACGCATAAATTGGAGTGCGGTCTTGGGGTTGTCACATATGCCCCGCTACCTGTCTGTCGATTTCGCTTCCTTCGAGAAGGTACTGTCTCTCCGAGACATGCGCGCTGTGCGTAGGTAACAGAGCCTTCGACCATCTAATCTCCCAGCGACACGCTTACAAGAAGACTATCCCGCTGCAAATCCGCTCACCACTGCCGTACTATTAAATCGTATTTCATTCTCGAACTGTAAATCGTAAATTAATAATTCGCTCATTCGCACAAAGTTCTAGCTAACTTTCGTACTTCTTTATTCTTATGAGTGTTTCCACTATATTTCAGCCTTGGCTTGTCATGTTGGGGTGTGCATAGCGTATTAAAACAATTTTAACTCCGTTCTGTTTTGCTTATGTTGTTTATGTTTCGTACATTTTACAATCGTATTCATATTAGGTACAATTCGCAAGCGACAATGAATTTATATTGCAGCTGAATAAACATCCATGCTCCGTTCAGCTCAACTGAATTTTCATCGATCTTTTGACTTTACAAGTTATTCTAACGTTCGTTTGCAAGAATTATCAATACAAACATTCAACACAACGAAGGAGAAAAAGGAAACAGTCCACCACTGCGACCAGAATTAATATAAACTTAATTATAAGTAGGATTACTACTATGCTTAAATTACGTTAACTCTAGTAAAAACTAGACATGTTAGCGATCACAGTGATATCTCCAATTCCTCGTCCGTTTCATGTTTCTTGTTTCCAAGTTACATACTCAACTTTTCGTATCAGTTCAAACAATCAAATAAAATATCGAAATCAAATCGTAATGTTGAGTGACTACATTTTCGAATCGTAATCAGAGCAAACAGAAGCCATGGTAACGTTCATGCCGCAGTTTAGCCAAACTGACGTTCGAATTCTAACGAAAAACAAAAATCCGTAGACATGGTAATCTACCAACAAAACTTCGTGTGTCCTCCGTATTTCAACCAACATAGTTGGCACCACTGACTGTCAAACGTTGACACCTCCAACGTCAAACTGGCACTGTATTTTCGTGATTTTACTCTTGAGTGTGGACAACACCGTCATAGTTCTACATTAGTTTAAAAGCTTAGAATTAAACTTAAAATAAACTTATAAATAAACTTATCCACACTCGAGAATTTCCACCATGATGTAGTTGGGGAGTCAATGGTTTGAGACAGCTTTGGTTTGACATTCAATATGGCTTGAGTTTCGAATTGTCGCCTCGTCACGATATAAACAACATGGCGCCGTATTAAAAATCGAAAAATTCCGTAATTTCCTTCGAAAATAATTTTCTCGTTTCGAACATCCGTACTCATCGTAATATTTATTCAAAACCGTTATTCCGTACTTTGGGATTTTACACAGCCGTATTTTCATGCTCGAGCCTTACTGAATTCCGTAATTCACGAAAAAGTCAACCCAAAAATTTCGATTATGTCAAGTTCAATAACTTCATAACCTCGTTTAAAATCGTATTTCCGTTTTATGTGACTTCTCCGGATTATGACTTTTTCATCGTAACTTTCTGAAATTCCATATCCAGAGAAAATAACTGTTCGATTACCCTCAGTAATAAGTCACAAATTACTGATTCCGAAAAACGAGAATTTAACCTATGCACAGCCCAACAAGTGAGCAAACCCCAATTGCTCCGCCATGTATACATATTGGCTCATTACTGAATTTAGTAATATAGAGATTTAAGTACCTTCGTAATTAGAGATGGTTATAGATGGCTTGATATTTAGCTAGGATTAGCTGGATGGTAAAATCGTCGTACGGTCGTTGTATTCGAACACAGGAACTGGAATGGCCGCCAGACGAGATTCCCCGCTTGGCTTTTGTGGCAGACGCAGTCCTGCCACCTCTCCGGATTATATGTTCGGATGGATCTCATGGAGGCTTGCAAATCCAACAGATTGTTAGAGCAGTCGATCGGCCGACGTAACTTTTCCGACCAACAGTATCTTTCTGTTTGAATACCAAACGGAAGACATTCGCGCTACCCTTTCAAAATACACAGTTCACCGAGGAAGTCATTGTGGAACTTAGGGCGGAATTCATAGACGGGAATTGAGTCTGAGTGGGCCCCTAAGTGTATCGATAAGGGAATTCATGCACTCTGTGCGAGCGATTTGAGGGCGACCCTGAGGGTGCACTGAGTGTGCAACCCAAATGCACACTCAACCGGATTCATAAACAAAAAATGGCGTTGAGGTGAGTTTCACCCTCAGCTCAACGGTGTAAAATCCTAAGTGATGGCAGGAGGTCACTTAAGTGCGTCAACTGATAAATTTTATTATTATTTTCACGTAGGTATAGGAACTGGCAATATAGTAGAACATACATCGTTTATTTAGTTCGGAGTTTATTCAAAAACTTCATAAGAGTACGCACACATAAGAGTAGGTAGGCTGTTCCTAAACGGTAGTTACATGTAAGTAACTAACATGTAAGTAAACGGTAAGTACATGTTTGATGTGACCAACAAATCCCATTTGAATGTTATACAATCAACAACGAAATGTTTCGCAAACTATTCCTATTTGGGAAAGAGACAGTCATGGACAACTACGAACCTGAAGGAGCCTGAAATAAATGGAAAGGATTTATAACAACCACAGCTGAAAGTGCTGGGCACTCTTTAATTTTCTGCGATACCTACATAACAAGTTTGAAGATCATGGTTTTCCGATTCATCTTGGTTTGTGTAGTGAGTTGGTGGAAGGTACCTTCCATTCATCAGGATGTACAATCAATGAGAATTCCAAGAAAATGTGATTGCTTGAAGCTCTCCCAAAACCTCACGTCTTCTTTTTTTCCAACAGTCTCATTATACCTATAACTCGTCTTATTTCCAACTACATATCTGTTCTTCAAAACTAACTGGCGAATCATTGTTTTCTCATTTTATCACTTCTTTTCCGTCACAACTCTATACGTAATCATACAATTCAATACTACAAATCAATAGATAACAAACAAATTATCAGCACTTCAACAAATGAGCAACAAGGATTTAACACAACTCTATACGTAATCATACAATTCAATACTACAAATCAATAGATAACAAACAAATTATCAGCACTTCAACAAATGAGCAACAAGGATTTAATTCAACTTATGGCTTCCCTGATCCAGGCGGGAGGACCAATAACTTTGGTTTTTGTCTGATAAGGCCTATGTCCTCTCTCCCCAAGGAACAAGGATAATAGCGCAAAAAGCAAAAACACAAAGAAAAGAGTTACCTTTGAGAACTGTAATTGATCAGTGCGGAATGTGAGAGGGAATTTTCCCGTCCTTTTTCCCTCAAAGCAGGGAAACTTCCCCTACATCATACTGACAGGGACTTATGTTGAAAAAGCGTTGAGTGTCCCCTGAGTGAACTGTTGAGCTCCTGTAATCTGAGTGTGCCCCTAACTGTTGAGTGAACCACCCCACTCAACTATGAATTCGAACTGGTGAGTTGAGGGTGACCCTCCATTTAGGTGAGTGCGAGTGAACACACACACTCAGGCTTTGTCTATGAATTCCACCCTTACTGTAGTAGGAAGTTTTAAATTCATTTGTAAAATGTTTGACTTTATTAGTAAAAAAATTAAATTTATCTGTAAAAAGAATAGATTTATTTGTAAAATGTCTAATTAAATTTGCTACAAGATTAACTCTATTCGCTAATACTATATAAACGCGTTCAACGCCGTCGCTTCGCCTCGCGGGCAGGACCTCGTGACAACTTCCGCGGATTTCATGCTGCATATTTAAATTTGTGCTAATTTGATCATTTGGGAGTTGTTGAATTTGTATTTGTTATTTGACTTGTTTGTGTTTTACTATAGTTAAGCACATATGTGTGATGGCCTGTGATAAAACTATCTATCTATCTATCTCAACATCGCAATTACTGTGTACTCAACCTTAAGCAAATTCTGCTTTGTACTGTGCATAGCTCACATCATTTCCAGTTACTAATAGTTTTTCGCTTTTCTAGTTTCCGTCTTGGCACACACTTCCACGGGTCCGGCTCCTCCTCCTGCACCACCACACTCTTCCTCTGTAGTACACGTTCCTCGCTGCCAGTGCTGCCAACGCGGGGGATTTATCCCCACGTGGGGGATTTTTAAGGACTCTCAGAGCGCTAGGATGATGAAGTGTGGGAGGGGATATTGGAGGGATTTTGGAGCTTCACTGACAATCCTTGATTTCTATTATTTTTTACCTCCGTACGTATGATTCAAAGATGAATTTCACCATAAATACAAATGAAAAAATGATCCATCCACTAGATCGTTCTTAGAACAACTTCAAATGACACACACGGACAGTATGAGGCAGGAACGTCAGTTAGCCAATCCGAATCAGATGAGAGTTAGAAAAGATGTAGGAAAGGGAAGGAGTTTGAACCCCAAGAAAAATCATTTTCTCCAGAATTTTGGAGGAAATATAAATGGATCTTTCCACATGATGTACTGAGGGTGTACTTGTATTTTTTCCTATTTTACTTACTAGTAACACTTGTTGGTTTACATTTTTTGGAGATCCATGTTATGTTCGGGGACCGGCGATTCACAGCGGTCAGGAACTAGACAAAAGTTCGGCTGCGATGCCGACGAAACCCCATGGTGAAAAACGATACTTTGAAGTACCAGAAAACCAAAAATTCAAACCCCAAAATGAAAGCGGTGCATCTCCAAAAACGGCGCATGAATTGAGGTTACAACAGTTTTTGACGTTCGATTATGACCCAAGCACAACGATAGGGTGGTCCAAAAAAAAAAAAAAAAAAAAAAGTTCTGGGATTTCTTGTCCCCATTGTTTTTTTTTTTTTTTGCTTCCTCGGTATGTCAGGATGACATTCCTAAATTTTTAGCAAAAAATATTAATCCTAATCACTTTACCTGGGTCGATTTTGGCCAGTTATCGACCGCTATCGTAAACCAACCTCTAAATTGGTGCCGAGGTGATGATTTGACGGACGGATCTCAATTTTTGTAGGTAAATTTATGGGTTTTCGCATGCGCTGAACACGATGAACTTATTTATTTTACGCTCCGTCCACTAGTTATCCGGTAAACTGGCAGAGGGCGCTGCTTGAAGATAAGTAAAAATCGAAAATTTCACCGAAAAAGCTGTCGCCTGGTTAAGAATTGTACTAGAAACATGCTATTATGGTCGGACAATATGCTTGTCCTGAACATGATTCCGTTTTTTACTATAATTTTCCGCCAATGATTGCTTCGTTTAACGGCCATAACCCTCAAATTAATTATAGGGTAATAGACAAATTCACCCTAATTTCACCGGAAATTATGTCGCGTTGATAATTTAAGGTTCTGAAATACCTTGTGCCGATAAAATTCGGTATTTTCCAGGATACTCGGTACAAAGCCGTTGGTAATTTGGCAAGGACTTGAACCGGCATTGTACTTATTCGCTTAACGACCCGATACCATTGTACAAGCTTTTACACGTGACCGGTACCGCTGACAATAGGTAACCCTGCGCTCAAACGATCCAATCACAGTTCAGACAATTCAGAACTACAAATTTGACCCCGGAAAACCGATGGAACTAAGGAATTTTACAGGAAAATTGGAAAATTGTAGCTATTTTCTCCATTTTGCCGCTATATTTGGCAAATAAGTACAATGCCGGTGCAAGTCCTTGCCAAATTACCAAGGGCTTTGTACCGAGTATCCTGGAAAATACCAAATTTTATCGGCACAAGGTATTTCAGAACCATAAATTATCAACACGACATAATTTCCGGTGAAATTAGGGTGAATTTGTCTATTACCCTACTATTAATTTGAGATTTATGGCCGATAAAAACGAAAACGAACGCAATCATCGGCGGAAAAGTATAGTAAAAAACGGAATCATGTTCAGAACATGCCAAATCATATTATCCGACCATTTTAGCATGTTTCTAGTTTGAATGTTTCTTAACCAGGCGACAGCATTTTCGGTGAAATTTTCGGTTTTTACTTATCTCCAAGTAGCGCCCTCTGCCAGTTTACCGGATAACTAGTGGACGGAGCGTAAAATAAATAGGTTCATCGTGTTCAGCGCATCCGATAACCCATAAGTTGACCCAAAAAAATTGAAATCCGTCCTTCAAATCATCATCTCGGCACCAATTTAGAGTTTGGTTTACGATAGCGGTCGATAACTGGCCAAAATCGACCCAGGTAAAGTGATTAGGATTAATATTTTTTGCTAAAAATTTAGGAGTGTCATCCTGACATACCGAGGAAGCAAAAAAAAAAAAAAAAAAAAAAAAAAAAAAAAAAAAAAAAAAAAAACAATGGGGACAAGAAATCCCAGAACTTTTTTTTTTTTTTTTTGAACCACCCTATCTTGTGCTCCGGTCATAATCGAACGTCAAAAAATGTTGTAACCTCAATTCATGCGCCGTTTTTGGAGATGCACCGCTTTGATGTTGGGGTTTGAATTTTAGGTTTTCTGGTACTTCAAAGTATCGTTTTTTACCATGGGTTTTCGTCGGCATCGCAGCCGAACTTTTGTCTAGTTCCTGACCGCTGTGGATTCCTTCCCGACCTCCAAAAAGCATGGCGATTCCTTCCTCTTAAAGTCTTGGCGATTCCTTCCGGTTACTCAATTCCTTCCTCCATGCAATCGGCGATTCGTTCCCGTTACTCAATTGCTTCCCGCCCAGGTGATGGTTAGTTTTGAAGCAAAAATCAACTCTTTATAGGACTAAACCCTTAATTGCACAATTAAGTACTTGAATCCCAAATCAAAGTATTACAATCACCAAGTTTTAAAATCACAAAATAATAAAATCCGTCGTAATGTTCACGTCTCAATCAAAAATCCCCCAAATTTAACACTCACCCTTCCAGTAAATCGGTAAGGATTCAATTCTCTTTTTTTCTGACTCTTGGGAGTATGTTGGTTGTTGTCATAGGTCTTATTGTAGATTTCGGTTTGAAAAGCTATTAAACCATCTACTTATGTACGAGTCTACTGTCGGCAGCGCCAGGATCCATCGTCAATTATCTATAATAACTAAACTTGCAACTTGTTGTTTTGCGACTCCTCTCGACGGGCCTTATCACTTTGAGATTGGAGGGGAAGGAATCGCCGAACCTCGGCTCACTGGCCGGGCTCACACCGGTAGGAATCGCCATCTCCCTCGGTTCGCAAGGTCCAACTTTCACTTTGACGGGAAGGAATCGCCTGTTCCCCGTTATGTTGATGTTAACCTATTCAAATTTATTACTCGTGTGGAAGTTACCCATCAAGTTTTTCTTTTATTGACAACATGATTTGCCATAAGTACCTGTCTACTGTTGGTTACGAAGTTTCTCATTTTTTTCTAATAATCCACTCTTCAATTTCTTTCACATTGTTTCCCTTGTTATTTGACTTTTTATTACCTAAATGATTCAATATTAAATCCGAAATTGCTTTTTACGGCACCTAAACTTGGGGGATTTTTTGTTTTTCCTGGGGATTTTCGGGATTTTTTCGTGAATTTGGTGGGATTTTTTGATGAAACGGGTTGGCAGCACTGCTCGCTGCACATATCAGCACGCCGCTACGACCCGTACCAATTGTAAATCGGGCATTGCTAATAATCCGTCATAATTGTAAACCGGTCAGCAAGAATTACACCAGATTTTTTTCGCACTCATGTATATCGCGGCTAGAAAAAGCTTAGTAAGGGGATAGGGTGTAGTGTACACCCGGACCCGTGGAATCATGTCACTCTTATCTGGCCTAGGGGTTGTCCCCCCTCACCAGGCCTGCACCTATACAGCAAAGATAGCCATGAAATATACCATTCTCATCTAAGACTTCTTAGAGTTATTATTTTTGATATCCTGCATCCCATCCGAAGCAATCATTACACTATCCTTGATGTTAACTCCCCCAAACTGCACAGGATTGTATTCATGGTTTGGAGTTATTCAAACGTCATAATTGTGCAGATCACGTGTTATGGTTATGTTTTCCATCTTGTTTCGTTTGGTATTAAATGTATTTATGATTTGGATGTGACCATGCCTTGATGTGTTGTGCTCTGCCTCGTAAAATCTACATTGGGAGCCTAGCTGGCGATCAAATCATGCAAGAGGTATTCCGGGGAAAGATAGGAAAGGAAAAATTAAAGGGTTTAAGTTGTGTAGTAACTTGTGAGCAATTTACCTCTTTTATTATCCTACCTTTCCTGATCAGTACAATTGTTCGTTCCTTAATAAAATAAAATTAATGATCAATTGCTTATAATCTAGGTTGAAGGATTGTGCTTTTTAATTGCAAAAAAGAATTAATCTATTTTTAAGGGAAATCACACATTATTAGCTTACAGTTTTTGGCAACTAATTTTTTCGTAAGGAAAAAGATTTTATGGACCAAGTTGTTCGGCTTCTATGCATGAAACGAATGAGAGGCTCAGAACAAATTATTGAAACATTCATCTGTACTTCTTGAAAAGAATATGTACTTTTTCCGTTATAGGGGAGAGTCGGGTAAAATGGGGAGGCGGGTAAATTGGGGAGAAGCCTCTGTACGATAAACAAGTGCTGCTATCTACGTCAAAATCGGGTCACACGAGCTTCACGGAACATTTGTCAGTTGGCAAAAGTTTCATGACGAAAAAGCACGGCTGCTACCAACGGTAAGCGAATGTATTTTTTAACCTCCCTTTCTTGTTTATTTAGGTTACATTGTAAACGTGTGTGATTTGTTCAATTTATTTTTATAACAGCTGACTAATGAAGAGGTTGATTCCACGTTCATTCACGAGTATTTTGGTTGATCATTAGACCCGTCACTACAAAAATTGAGGTTAGATGACGCCATGTTTTCAAAAAGTGTCTGTGTCGGGTATAATGGGGAGGGCGTCATCGGCTAAAATGGGGAGCTTCTCCTAGTCTCCCCATTTTACCCGCCTACTTTATTCACTAGTTTTTTTCTCTATTTTTTATGAACCAGGTTATTATTAGTGATTTCCATTGTTTTTGTCCACACAGATGCTGTCAAACAAAGGTCAGAAATATCAAAAGTGGAATATGGAAGACATGAAGTTAGCCATTTCAGCCATGTTGAGAGGAGAGATGGGAAGTGTAAATGCTTCAAAAACGTTTAATGTTCCTCAAACTACTTTGGAGAGGCATGTGAAAAAAGCGCGAGAGAGCAATGGTTCAGTAGTGGAAAAAGCCATGGGAGTGAAGCCAGTCTTCAATAAAAAGCAAGAAAGAGAACTTGTAGATTTCATTTTATTAATGGAGAGCAGAATGTATGGACTTACCAAAGAGGATGTTCGTCGTTTAGCATACCAGCTTGCAGAATCAAATGGTTTGGCTCATAAATTTAATAGTGACAACAAAATTGCGGGTAAGGATTGGTATTACGGATTTTTAAAGAGGAATCCTCAGCTCAGCTTAAGGACACCTGAACAAACTTCTATAGCTCGAGCAATGGGTTTCAACAGAGTTTCTGTAAATACATTTTTTGATCTGCTTGTAGGGCTGAATAATAAGTACGATTTCTCTCCGGATCGTATCTACAATGTAGATGAAACTGGTATCACAAATGTCCCAAATAAAGTTCCAAAAATCGTTGGATGTAAAGGGAAAAAACAAGTGGGTGCTATTTCTTCAGCGGAAAGGGGAGTTCTGGTAACTAGAAATTTGTATGAGTGCAAGTGGGCAGTTTATGCCTCCTCTCTTTGTTTTCCCCCGAGTGAGACCCAATAATGAATTTTTGCGAAATGCACCTCCTGGAAGTACTGCAGAATATCATCCTAGTGGATGGATGCAGTCAGATATTTTTTCTAAATGGTTTGACAAGTTTATTGAATTTGCTCATCCATCTGCTGATAAGCCTGTACTCTTACTACTAGATGGTCACACGACGCATACAAAAAACTTGCTCGTGATAATGAAAGCAAGAGAAAACAACGTAGTGCTTTTGTGCTTCCCGCCACATTGTTCCCATCGCTTACAACCACTTGACGTTGCTTTCATGAAACCGTTGAGTGAAGGTTACGCTGAGGCAATCAGACTGTGGCTCAGAAAACACCCAGGAGAAGCAGTCCCTCTGAGGAAAGTGGCAAAAGTATTTGGTCAAGGATTTGCGAAAGCCGCAAAAATGGAAACTGCTATAAACGGATTCCGAAAAACAGGAATTTTGACTTTGGATCGCCACGTTTTTACAGACGACATGTTTGCTCCTTCTGAAACTACAAATATTCCAGATAGGGAAAGTTCATGTTCAGCCTTAAATGATTCTCCCTCTTATATCTATGTTTTGAACAACGCTGAAAACCTACAGCTATACCACCGAGAAAATACAGCCCAACCTACTGCATCAAATAGCCGCCAGGAAGATCTCCCTCGAAACAATTATCCACCTACTGCTACAAATAACCACCAGGAAAAATTAACATCAAATAATGGAAACTTGGATTGCCGTGACTATAGTTCTGCTGAATCCATATCCCACCCTTCAACAAGCAATGGGTTCCCAAAAGTCTCCCCTGAAGGAGTTATGAAGATTCCACAGGTAGCAATAAGGTCACGAACAAACAGACAACGAGGTAGAACAGTGGTTCTCACCGAATCTCCCTATAAAAATGAACTAGCAAAAAAACTAGAAGCCAATGAAATGAAAAATAGAAAGGGAGGAAAGAGAAAGAAAATTGGAGAAGAACATACAGAAAAAGACTGTTCTGCTCAAGGTTCAACGAAAAATGAGAAAAAAGCTACTCTGGCAAGAAAAAAACTCAAATTTGAAAAACAAAAGGAACCAGCAAGACTTGTGGGCCAAGCTGAAAAAAGTTGTGTTGATTCAGAAGATGATGAGACAGACGGCGATCCAGTTGACTGCTGTATCGTGTGCTGTGAACAATTTGCAGAAGGAGGATGGGCCAAATGCAGAATTTGCCGTGGAGGCGTTCATGAAACGTGCACAGGAATGCCTGAAAGTGATGTTGATGACTATCTCTGTGACATTTGCCTCGAAATTGAGCGCCAGAATTTTCTATAAGCCCTTACCTTTTTCACATTGCTCCAATTTTCATGAGTGATTCTATAATCTAGTTGTATTTTACTTAACATTAACTACATCGTTACCTTTTGATCTCCATACTTTGTAATTTTTATTGATCATGTTTTAATCTAGATGTCAATCATTATGGTGCTATTCAACAGGAAAATGAGAAAAATGTGAAATTACTGAATTTAGTGTTAACAATTTGCGCATTTATTGATCAAGTTTTTATCAAGATGTCTTACAAATAAATAATTATGTTACTGTTGAAAATAAAATCGTAAATATGCTTATTTAATAATAACAACCAGCACACTTTGCTATTAAAAAATCCCTCCCCATTTTATCCTCCCGCATTTACCCTACCTCCCCAAATTGCCCGACTAGTTGGGTAAAATGGGGAGAAATGACTATTTTGGAAAAAGTTAGCAAATTTCTATATTGAAGTCTAACTGGCAAAAAATGGAACTTGAACTATATACGTGAGATCCTAAGGTATAATATGAGATTAGATAATCCCCAAAATATAACATTTCCAGGCAACAGTAGCATTTTAAAGTTGAACCTCCCCATTTTACCCGACTCTCCCCTACCCCCCCCCCCCTCCCCCCAGTCAACTTGTCTTCAACACGCCCGCCCGATGTTTCTAGGTATTACTTCTTACTTAATATTATTTAAAAAAAAAAGAAGGAACAATAAATTACCGTGTTTTCAGAAGTTGCCGATGTCGGTGAGGATTTGTTGAAACATATTGTTTGTGATCTACGTAAGATGGTTGCCTAGAAACATCGGGCGGGCGTGTTGAAGACAAATTGACTAGTGGACTGGGGGGGGGGGGGGGGGGATAACGGAAATTTGAGTACCAAGGAAATATGAATTCCACAAAAAATATGTGGCTACGACTTCATAGGTGACGACTATGCCAAGAAGAAGACTTTGATATAAAAACGGGCGGGCAGGAATTCTTCCAGGTATATATATATATATATATATATATATACATATATATATAGATATATTACTTGCATATATATATATATATATATATATATATATATATATATATATATATATATATATATATATATATATATATATGCAAGTAATTCCTCCCGCTGAATCTCCTGATCTTCCTTTGGCACGCAACTCATGCAAAAGCGTGCCGTCCACCACAAACACCCATGATATATGTTAAAAGGCATCCACGGCCTCAAGGGCTCCAACACACGTTTATTTATTTCGTTCAGAATAAATCTCATTTTACATTGTCCTATACAGGAAGGGTATCTGTCACACAAATGATCCATCTGTTTATGGTAATTGACACCCTTGTTTCGTTTCATATTTGCAGTTTAACTCCGCTACAGGAATACGGGGAATACGAAGTTAACACGTTGATCCGTTTTGCCCCGAACCGTGTAGGTGGTCCTACCACTAAATGGAAAGGATTAGACCGGCGCGGGTGCAGAGGGAATTACCAAGAAGTCACTGCAATGGAGGTCTTGGAATGTGTTATGCACCTCGCTTCTAAACTAATGAGTATATTGCGCCACATTGCAATGCCAGAACCACACGTTCAATATTATTGCTCAACCTCCAATATTGTACAATAACATTGGGCGTGTATGGGCCGCTTTTAACTGTTATTTGACAGAACTTCATGGAATTAAGATATAACAATTGGTAGGTATTTTGAGGGTTAACGGATACTTAATCCATATGTCAAGTCTTGGACCAAGCAAATTCTTTCGATCTCAGTCCAATATTGCGCTACACAAGAAGGGTATCAGTCACACCCGTGATTCCCGTTTGGGGAATATGTGTGGAGATGAGTGGAAAAGCAATCCGTTTGGGGGAAGAGTTCACCTGAGGCACAGTTCACTTTGGAGGAGACTCAGAAATCCCGAAACAACGCATTTGGGAGACATTCACAAATAGATAAATGTAGTACAGAAATGAATATTCATGAAAACACTACCTTCGTTCATCACCCGGTTTTTTGAAAATTTGTATCCACTGATTAGTACAGCAGTTTCCCCGCCGAGTCAGAAAAAGATTTGGTACCAGTTGTACCTATACGCGATCTCAGTGTGACCTGCGATCGACGCCACACGTTGTCCGGACTCAGTTTGCGATCTCACTTGGAAAATCGATAACTTGCTTTTACGAAATAGGGGAAAAGGGGCAATCTTACCTTTCTCTCCAAAAATGAAGATCATCGTAGAGATTAGTGAAGATCGTGACAGGTGCAACGAGCGCTACCACTCTTCGATCAACTGTCTGTCCAACATGCCCCCGGCTCCATTTACTTTTATATCAAAACACGCTTTTACGTGCCTCCACAATGATTCTATTGTGTGTCAGCTCCAGTAAGTGGGTCGATAAAATTTTCTGAGTGGTTTACTGTCTTGTGGGTATACCCATCGGTGCTAAGCGTACTGTAGGCCTTTCAGTTGTCCGAATAAATCACAGAACCAACTTTGATCCCGTTTTCGATTATTGGCAGCAGCGTCCTTCTGTCCCTTTTCTCTACAATGAAAAACCGACGCTCTAAAATGTACGCCTGCTTGCAACATACTCGGATACCGAAGACCCATGTCCCTTGCACTATTGTGCCATAATTCCGTTGAGTATCATACACATCATCATCATGGGGTGTGTCAGAATCGGACATGCTTCTTCGTATATAATTCGTGGAGGAGCATTTCACTGAATCACCGGAAACTGGATACTGACTAGACCAGGGGTTCCCAAAAGTTTTTGTACCGTGCACCCTTGTGGTAAAATGAAAGCCTCCCACGCCCTCCTTACATAACTAACGAATGGATGTGGGAAAAAAAAAAAACTCGGCGCTTTGCGCCTCGGCGGGGGGCTCCGCCCCCCTGCACCCCCCGGTTTATTTCTTTTTCCATACTCTGTATGAAATCATAGGAACACAGAATGTGTTTTTGCGATGATTATATTTCCTTACCAACGGCTTGGTTGCACGTGAATAATAACAATATTTGGCAATAATTTTTTTTTAATTAATTAGATAACTTTATTGTTTAAAAACATTACAGTTTTGCTTGAAATTAAATATAGTAGGATAAAGATCCTAATTCACATGGCACATGTAGTGAGGTGTAGCCCAGTGGCTACCCTTCATCCAGTTTATTCCAAATTTTCGAACTCCATATCTCCTAATAGAGCGTCTTGAAGGCGACGTTTTTTTAGGCGACGGCTCGGTGGGAGTTCAGGTGAATTGATGGGAATGGATGCTATTAAGGGATTAGTATGGTCCACCATTTTGCTGCTCATTCTCACATATGTGTCCTTGATCACAGTCTTCACCATCGGGATTGCAAGATCATTGTGGAGAACTGAATTTCGCACAAACCAGTCCGCTCCAGTTATCATGCGCAATACCCGGTTTTGCAACACTTGGATTTTATTAATGTGACATGTTGCAGCTGCTCCCCACAGTCCACATGAGTAAGTCCATATTGGTCGGATGAGAGAAAGATATATCAGTCTTTTTGTTGAGATGGAGAGAGGGGAATGTTTTGTGAGCAGAGGTCGAAGCTGGCGAATCCGCTGTCGGATCTTATTTGTCAGGTAGGTGACATGCTCCTTCCAAGTCATTCGCTCATCTAAGTGAAGACCAAGGTATCGTACATGTGTCACAATGGGTATTGTTTCGTTGTTCATCGTAAGTTGGTCTGTGAAGTTCTGTCTCAAATAGGTGAAGGGTACTGCAGCTGATTTGGAGCTGTTGATCTTGAGTCTCCATTTCCTTGACCAATCCTCAATTTCACTAAGGTGACGTTGGAGTACCTCTCCAGCTTCGCGAAAACTGTCGGCTTTTGTCAACGTAGCTGTGTCATCTGCAAACTGAGCTGTCATTACGTCTGGTGGACTAGGAATGTCATGAGTGTATAGAAGGAATAGGAAGGGACCAAGAACACTTCCTTGGGGCACTCCTGATTTCATTGATTTAGAGGTAGAAAGTGCTCCTCCGCATTTTACAGAGAAAGTCCGTCCGTCCAGGTATGAAAATAAGATGCGATATAAAGTGTCAGATAGGTGCGGCTTCACTTTAACCAAGAGACCTTTATGTAGAACCTTGTCAAATGCTTTTTCTGTGTCCAAGAACACTCCTAGACACACTTTTTTGCTCTCATACGTCTCAAGAATACTGTCGATAACTCGATGTAATTGGTGGGAACAGGAGTGGGAGGAGCGGAAGCCAAACTGCGTATCTGGAAGTAATGAAGAGAGCGCCGAGAGAAGATGGGGAAGCAAAAGTCTTTCAAATATTTTTGAGAAGAGTGGCAGTAGACTGATGGGCCGGTAGCTCAACGGGTCATCAGCACGTTTATTTGGCTTCTTGACCATTACTACGTGGGCATGCTTCCATTTATAAGGAAAGTATGTCGTTCTAAGTACTGCGTTATAGATTTGAGTCAACATGACAATTCCTTTGCGTGGGAGGCATTTGAGAAGCTGCTTAGTTATTAAATCGTGACCTGAAGCTTTTTTGTTGGGAGAACGGTTTATAGCATTACGAACTTGCCCAGGTGTAAAGAAGAGGCGATGTGGTTGGAGCTGGAGAGGTTCTTCAAGCTTAGTATCTATCTCTTTGTCAAATACAGGATCTGACGGGGGAAATGGAGTGAACTGTTCTACGAGAAGTTGTCCGAAGATATCCGCTTTGTTCTGTTCTGTCGTGTACCATTGCCCTATTCTTTTCAGAGGTGGAATGCTTGTTCGGTCGCTAATCATGATTTTAGTTTTTCTCCAAAGCGAGCAGTCTTTAGTATTGAGGGTTAGTAGTTTTGTTTGTTCTGCTCTGTCCTGTTCTTCCTTCAAGGTTGCCTTCAGTTCTTGGGTCAGTTGGTTGAATCTTGTTTTGTCAGGAGGATATTGGGTGATTTGCCACCGCCTCCTCGCCGCATTTTTCGCATGTAGAAGGTTTAAAACCACTGGAGAGGCTGTTATTACATGTCTTGGGTTCTTGGCTCGAGGTTGCATGGATGCTTTCCCTGCAGCAATGTGAATCACATTGGTGATTTGGGATATAGCAATATCAATATCCTTGGGGGTTTTAAGTGGCATACTTAAACTAATCATCTCATTGGCCACATCTTGGTAAGTTTTCCAATCGAATGGATGATTGATTAGTCCGGGTTTGCGACAAAAGTTTGATGAGTCCATTTCCATGTCGAGTATGAAAGGTAAGTGATCGGAACTCATCTCGTGTGCGACCCATGAGCTTTTAATGAAGTTTGACGACTGCTTTCCTAGAAAAAAGTCTAAAATATCTGGCATATGTCTATCAGAAGAATAGAATGTGGGTTCAGACGGCGCAATGATTTCCAGAGAGTATCTAATTATGGCTTCCCGCAGAATCACACCCCTAGGATTACTGGTATTCGAGCCCCAACAGGGATGTTTGCAATTAAAGTCACCACCGAGCAAGAATCGTGTTTTCAGTTCGTGTATAATCCCCAGGAAATCACTCATAACAACACGATTTTCTGGTGCTGAGTAGAACGAACCTATTCTGAATGCGGACAACTGCGGATGTCTCAGGTTGATTTGAGCTACTTGAAAATTGGGTTCACAGATAGGAGGATGTTCGTCGTGAGGAATGGAGTTCTTGACGATCACGGCTGATCCACCTTTACTGCTACCACTGGGATGATCAGATCTGTAAACCTTATAGCCATCAATATATAGATTCTTGTACGGTGCCAATTTAGTTTCTGTTAACAGCAAAACATCAATTTCATAAGATCGTAAGAATAAAACAAGTTCATGGTATTTATTACTCACTCGGCTCACCCGGAATATTTTCGTTGATTTGTTATTCATTTCGTGTTCAGTAGAGTGGGAATTATTCGGGTCATCATCTGAATTAGCGGTGTGATAACGGTTAAGAGTTGATCAATCTTCTCAAGAAGCTGATCGTTTACGGAGGAGTGTTGATGTCGAACTACAGATGCATAAGAAGGTTGGAATTCAGGTGTCATGTTGGTAGAGGTAGTTGGTAGAATGTTTTGTCTACTGTCGTCTTGATTTCGGTTTTCAAGGGTCTTATGCGATATTGTACCCTTTGTTGCATTCCTTGCAGTCCAAGGCATTTGTAATGCTTTGTACGCAGGACAACCTCTGTAATTGGCAGTGTGTATACCTTTGCAGTTGACACATTGTGGGTGTTCGTTTGATGATTTTGTGCACTCATTCGAAGCATGAGAAGCAATAATAAAATAAATAATTGTTAGACATTTAATTTGGTCTAAAACCCTATAAATATTATATAAATAAATATGTAACTACAAGAAAAATACTATATAAATTGAGAGCTTTCCAACGAATGGTGAACGATTTCTGTGCGATTAAAATTGCGGAAGTTCCATTTCCCTACCAACGGCTCGGTTGTACGTGAAAATCATAAGAAAATTTACAAGCGGTTGCAATCATGTTGACAATATCAATTATTGAGAATGATCATCTGTGTGTAAACAATTGATTCAAATAACCATGCTCATAACTCAGGTTGATGGCCACGCACTTCGCAGTAGTTAACATAATATGGTTGGATAAATCAGGAGCTTTCCAACGAATGGTGAACGATTTCTGTGCGATTAAAATTGCGGAAGTTCCATTTCCCTACCAACGGCTTGGTTGTACGTGAAAATCATTATAAAAGGCGCATAACGGTTTTTTCTGTCGGTTTTTTGTGACGATTTTTTTTCGGTAGGTCATCGCAAAAACACATTCTGTGTTAAAAAAAATTGCAAGTTTTACACTGAACACAATTGTTTATTTGCTATTTATACAAAACACGATTTGATTACACGTAGCTTTTATGAAGTAGCCATTTTTTCGAAGTCATACTTGGCAGAAGAATCATTTTTTATTTCAAAAAATTCTTCTTGCTGGGCTTCTGGAACATGTTCAACGTTGACATGGAAAGGATCTGTTGAAAGTCTGTAAATATGTTCGTCAGCAGTGTTAGGGAAGTATTTTCCGAATTCATCAGTGAGCGTCTCCAAATGGTTTGACACTTGTTTTGACAAGTTTAATCCTTCAAAAACCTCCTTGAAGCGTGTTTCTTCTGAGATTGATACTAGCTTTGGTAAATTTGAAAAGTTGCAGGGGTTTGCTGATACTTTTCGTCTCCAAAGTTGTAGTTTCTCAACATACGTCTTGATGTGATCACGATGAGTAATGATATTTGAGTCTCCATCTGCAGTTTTAAGTTAAGGCTGTTTACGAATCAAGGAAGTCTGACAAATATGCCAACATTACTTTTGAAAAGGTTTGCTGAAGTTCATGCTTAGCTCATTTTGCTTCTGGTTTTCCAAGAACGAAGTTACTTCATCTTGGAGCTCAAATAGTCTTGCCAACATGTTTCCTTTTGAGATCCAGCGTACTTCTGTGTGAAATAGTAGTGTTTTGTGGTCAGTTCCTAAATCTTCACAAAGAATTTTAAACAGTCGGGTATTTAGTGCACTATTTTTTATGTAGTTCACTATTTCAATACATCATTTTAAGACGGCATTGAGGTCGTTTGGAAGAGTTTTGGCTGCCGAAGCTTGTCGGTGTATAAAGCGTCACATCAGCGTTTTTTTCTCTGACTAATTGCACGAAGCCTGAGCGAGAACCAAGCATTGAAGGGGTGTCATCAGTGCCCATTAGTTTTTTCCATGAGAGTCCATGATTTTCAAAAAAATCAGACACTGGTTTCATCACATCAACAGCTTTTGTAGTGGTCTCCAGCTCTGTTGAAAAGAGTAGCTCGTCTTTTATTGATTCATTTTCAACATATCAAACATATACAACTAACTGAGAACGTTGAGCATCGTCTGCTCTCTCGCATAGCTGGATGGCAAAAAATGACGATAGTTTTATTCTATTGACAACCTGGTTTTTTATATCTTCAGCCATATAATCAATACGACGTTTCACTATATTGTCCGACAGTGGTATTTGAGATTATTTTTTCCTGCTGTCAGCCCCAAGGATGATAGATGATAGTTTGGGGCAAAAGCGAGCCCCAAAGCCTGGAGTACGCTCGATGTTGCCCCAAAGAATGGTCGTGGTCTCACGCCCCCCCTAACCCGTCTTCAAGCCCCCCAGGGGGGGCGCGCCCCCCAGTTTGGGAATCCATGGACTAGACACTCACTGGCCTCTTGAAAAGAGGAGAAATCGAGAGATAAAGAAGGTGAAATCGCATCCAGATCTTTGAGATCGCATATTGGAGGTTGAAAGTGCGCTAGGATCGCAGAGACAACTGGTACCAAAGCTTTTAAAATCCATAAAAAGGAAGGTAAATGAACAAATTACACGAAAGACGACCAACAACGAACTAATGCAATAGGTCAAGGTAGTTTTAATCCCTGCCTCCCCTTCCAATTCTATTGTCACCTATTGTCATTGCTAATTCCGAACCAGTAGCGGTCCCCATGCTAATCATTTTCTATTAAACCCATACGCGCTCTAGAATCTGCAGCCCTCACCCTGCCAATTCCTCCAAACGGATTACGTTCCAAATGATACATCTGTATATGCTAATTGACAGCCTTTTTGTTTCGTTTCATATTCGCAGTTTAACTCCGCCACAGTAAAAACGGGGAATACGAAGTTAACACGTTGATCCGCTCTCACAAATGTTTCGCCCCGAACCGTGTAGGTGGTCCTACCACTAAATGGAAAGGATTAGACCGGCGCGGCCGCAGAGGGAATTACCAAGAAGTCACTGCAATGGAGGACTTGGAGACTGCAAAGTTATACACCTCGCTTCTAAACGAACTTGTAGTTGTCTGAGGTGAAACTAGGGCCCCCTGTACCTAACTTGTTGGATTCACATTAGCAGGGATTTTCCGTGCGGTCTACGCCACGACGAAAGTGGCTCACACTCTTTCCCGCGGCTTTTGAATAATTTAGGGAGCAGCTATTGTCTCGACTCGTTGTGCGAGTTTTCTTCCTTTCCAACCCGAAAACGGGTTGGATTTGCTCGGTTTAGCTTCGGCCCTAAGCGATGCCCCCGTTTCCCTCTACGCTCTCACCCTCTCCGCTCGGACTCTCGTTTCAGAATTATTCACAGGTATTTTCACCTCCTCCTCAGCACTACACGAATTTCCACTCAACTGAATTTGTCTGTGCGTGGAATTTCAGGGACAAATCATTTCTCATCGGGGGCAGTCGGAAACGTTTTTAGTGGACCCGAAGATGACTATCAGATACTCCATACATAAGTATGCCATTTGAATCTCTTCTTGGAATCAAGATTAAAACGAGATAAAAGTTCCAGTCATTCAGCATGATCGTTTGAGCGAATTTTCATAAGTTTACATAGGTATTATATTATATTACATTGTTTTGAAATTTGAGTGTAAAGAAATAGTCAACTGCCAATATTGTGACAAGAAACAAGTTATAAATAATATTCTGCGATTAAATAAAATATTTTTTATTTTTAACTATTTTCTCAGTTTTTATTTATTTTTCAGCAATGATTATAATGATATTTAAGTACATTTCTCAGCACTGTTATCGTCTAGAAGGACACACATATATATGAAAAAGCGTTAAATTCTATGAGGATCCGTTCAGAATGTCTCAAAACGGACTTCAATGGATAATTTTTTCAAAAATTTCGATTTTAAAGTTTCCCCTTAATGTCAAGCATCTCAAAAAAGGATGAGTTTTTAGAGCTGTTAGGCTCTATAAAGTGCTTTGAATTCAATAAATGTGATAAAATATCAATAAAAAAGATAGAGTCGTCCTACGGTGCTGTACTTTCTGGGACCTGTAAAATGTGGTATATCACAACGCAGGGGATTATATTTCAATAAATTATATAGGGTGACCCGCATAAGTTGGTCAATATTGCAGGGACCGATGTTTAGAGCTTATTTCTGATCGAAAGTTCCTACAGGAGAATTTTTTCTTAACGCTTGGTTTTCGAATAATTTATTATCTAAGATTATTTCGTGTATTCGACCTTATGTCACAAACACGATCATTATCCCCTTAATTTGTTATGTAAATTCAAATTTGAGGACACCGTTAAAAAAAGCATTAGGTACATTTCCTATCGGAGAGATGCCTCAGCTTTTTTAAGAATTAAGATTTGGGACGTGAAAAAGCTCTCTGAAAAGCAAATTTTACCTAATTTGGGAAACCTCGAGTTTTTTCAGTCGGGAATTGTACTATGTGAACCAAAATTTTTTCAAGAAGCAAGAACAGTAAAAACTGCGCCAAAATATCACGGTTTTAACGGTGTAGTGAATTTTACTTTTATTTTGCTAATTATAATAGAAAACTATGTTTTATAGTTAAAAAACATTATTTTTCAATGAAATCGAAGGTTTTTTCTGAAAAATTACCTTGGATGAATATACGAATTCGGGGCGGTTTCTACGTATTTTTTATGCAGAATCGAATGGTAACTCTTGCATATCTCCTCAATCCTATTATAACCAAGTTTTACACTTAAACTCACAAATTTGAGTTCATATAGTATGATAAATTGTATATGTTTTTAGAGGTGAAACAAGTAAGCTGAAGTGTAAAACTCGGTTATAAAGGTGTTGGGGAAATGTGCAAGCACCATTCGATTCTGTATATAAAAATACGTAGGAACCGACCACAAACTCGTATTTTCATCGAAGTTTATTTTTCAGGAAAACCCTTGATTTCATTGAAAATACAATGTTTTTCAACATTGATACATATTTTTCTTCCCTAATTAGCAAAGTAAAAGTAAAGTTGACCAAATCGTTAAAAAGGTAAGATTTTGGCGCAGTTTTTACATTTCTTGTGTTTTGAAAATTTTCGGTTCTCATAGTATAATTCCGGATTGAAAAAACTCGAGGTTTTTCCAATTAAGCAAAATTTGCTTTTCAGAGGGCTTTCTTATGGTCAAAACATTAATACTTGAAAACTCACCCATCTATCTAATAGGAAATTCAATTTTTTTCTAACGGTATCCTAACATTTTAATTTACACAGCAAATTATGGGAGTTATGATCGTATTAGAGACAAAAGGTCAAAAACAAGAAAAAAAAGTTAAAAAATAAATTACCCGAAATCTAAGCGATTGAAAAAAAAAATCGTTAAGATGAACTTTTGATTAGAAATAAGTTTTAAAATCGACCCCTGAAGTACTGGCCACCTGTACAAGCATGTGGCCCCCTTAATATTACTGTGGATTAGTACAACGCTCTTCACAGCCCACTATAGCTATGCATTTGTAAGAAATATACGTAACACAAACGTCATCGTATGATATAATTTCAAGAGAACGAAACTCACAATGGAATGGAAGTAATTTCACAAAATGGGATTGGAAAAGTACGAAACAGTGTTACGTACATACCTACTTTGGACTGGTCTCGTGTTAGAAGTTGTAGAGTTCTACAATAGTAGGCAATGGGTTCTGTAGGTCGTGGGTTCTGGTCCTTCTATAGAAATTGTGAAAATCAGAAAATTCGATTAGGATGAGACCCCCCTGCCACATTTAGCGAACAGCAATGGTACATATTGTATAGCCTTTGACGAAGCGTCTCACTCCCAAACGCAGTCAAAAAGAGTGAAAGAATCCATCATATATCATGCATTTTGTGGGTTGGCATCTTTTGTACGCGGAGCGCTTTTTTAAGGGTGGATATCACACATTTTCGGTGGTCTAGGAGGAAAAGGTTGAAATGTATGGGCTGCTCAGGATTGAGTCAGTCATTCCATATGACTTTTGTTATCCGAGAGAAGCTCCCTGTCAAATTTAAATTTCCTAGGGTGAACAGGAAATAATTTAGCTCGCTTCAAGGTAGAACCCGTAATTTCATTCATCCCTTAATACCCTAGAGGAACTCCCTATCAAATTTCACATTCCTACGGTGAATGGGAGAGATATACCTAACTCAGCTGATAAGAATAGAGTCCGTCAATTCATTCGTGTCATAATGTTTCCCTGCCACATTTCAACTTCCTAGGGTGAACGGGAGAGAATTTGATTCACTCAACTCAAGACTTGGTTGTAGCGGCTCCAAAACCCCAAAAAGCACTTCGTCAGATCAAATGTAGCCTATGTTTCAAATGTCATCAAAATTGGCTAAGGAGAACTGGCAGATGTGGCTGGGCAAAAAACATAAACGAGGTGAAGAGAGTAAACAAAAGAAAGCTCGAAAACATGTATTTTGACGCCTCATTTTAGGTTATATAGAATCGATCTACCGGTACATATTTGGTGCCATGTGACTCAGGAGGCATACACCTCCTAGGATATGCAAAGAAAACTATGTTTGAGCCGTTAGGGTGAGGTCGGGAGGAGGCCAATTTCGTTCCGAAGTTCTACTTTGTTACTTATCTCGGCGCGTCTCATTGCAATGTTTTATTGAACGCTTGGAAATGCGATAGCGATAGTTTATTTAAAGCTTCGCAATGTGAACCTGGGTCTCACAAGATCTACGCAGTTCATTTTATATCTTCGACGCCATCAAACATTTCTGAGAAAAAACAGAACCTGTAATTGGTTGTTAGGGATTCGTTCAACCGTTAAGTTTGATGAGCCAATCACGGATAAACGAATCGTCCAAGCTGAGTCCCGCTCCCTCCCTGAAATCCGCTAGGAAAGGACGACTTAGAGCCGATTTATCAATCACATTTATCCAACGAATAAGAGGAATTTATCTGAAGGATAGCGTTATCCACTAGATAACACAATAGGGGGTCCATCCTTAGTTAAACCCTATCTCGCGTTTCAATTCATCTGGTCCCAGGACGGCTGGATAACAATTATAACTGGAAGTTCATGAGGTATCTAGACCTTCCTAACCTCGAAAAAGTTTATTAATTTACAAAAATCTTATTTGAATCTCAAGTTTGATTGCCTTTATTTTTGTAACATCCAATGGATATAGTTGGGGTCATCTTCAAATAGCAGCAACGGCAAAGACTCTATCGTTCCATAATTCGTTGAGTGGAAAAGAAGACCGTATATACCTACCTAGTAAGACCTCGTGTAGATCACCTACTAATATGGGGCGAGTGCGTATTTTTATTGAGATTTCGGTTTGACAAAGATACCGTTCTTTACATTCTAACATGAATCGAAGACAAAATTAAGTCCACAACTTACAATATTTCATTCATAATAATTCAGGTTGCAATATCGCTATTCATATTATGTATTTCTCTCTGTAGAAATGAAGCAAACAAACGGCAAAAATGTGGCGGTTTCTTATTTGCCGAGCTTGATAACATAATGGACACTGTTGTGGAAATAACGACAGACCCGGTTTTTTTAATATTCGATACATGAAGAAAATGTAGCTCCTACTCAACACTGTGGTAGCTCCTTGTGTATATCGCCCTTATTTTCTCGCCTACGGACACCAGTGATGATGCTAACTGCACTATCGGCCAGACAGAGTTTATCTGAGGGATAATTTTATCCGCAAGGTAATTCGGCATTGATAAGGGACTCGAATTCTTTATGTGTAGTACCTATAGCGCTATACTCGGTATAGATATTCTGCAACTAATGTAGATAAACTGGCCCTAAGTGAAGGGTTGGGTCTCTTGCTCAAAATATTCAAGGATATGATCCTCTTTTATAAAAGAGAGAAGTATGTTTGTCTGTCTGTCTGTCTAAGGCCAATTCACGTTCAAACGACTTAATCGATGTGTCAGCTTCGTCGTCAGCTCGGTCTTCCCTAACGACGTTGCCCCGGTAAAGAATTTCGTAAATAACGAAAACCCTGATATGCGGATCTACTTTACACGTCAAATGAGGTAGCAATGGGATCTGATGGATAGAACATACTGTTACGAATCCAAAGATATTAAAACGATTTTTGTGAGTTTTGCCGTTCAGTTGTAAATGACAATGTCGGATCTTCAAAAATTGGTATTCTGAACGCCTTAGTACTCTCCATACAAAAAAGAGGTATATGTCACAACAATCATTGCAGTTTCTTGGATATTAGTTGACAGTCGACTAACATAATGTTACAGAGGAAGACGTGATTGAAGTCTGTTCCGGAACTAAGTTCTTTGATATTCGAGACTAAAGTAGCGGCGCATCTAATATCTTCGCTATGACGATGAAATTTGAAATGGAGAACCCTAGGGACGTCTAGAAACGTCTGATTCGGCTCTAACCCTAATACCTTCTTTATTCTACCTACGAAGATGGAAATATAAACGACATTTTCTATTAGGGTTTTCTCGTTCGTTTATTTTTAACAACGGTCTTTTCCTTGTTGTCTTCTACGAACTGTGATATCTTACCTGTGATATATTTTTGTGCAATCTAGTTATAGTTTTATTTCATTTTGTCGTTTTATGTATAGTAACATATATCTAGTTATCAACCTATTCTAGATCTAGTCTTAGTTGTATTATTTTATTGTTGAGGCTTTATTTTTATTTTTTTATCCGCTCTAGTTGCGAAACAGTGGTCATCACTGTACCCCTTATTTCGTCCTCCTCTGATTTGCCAGTGGAGTCCGTGATAGCACTCCGTTTGGATACCTTGTTCAATACCGCTAATGATCCTTATGGTTGAGATGCGGCTTAAGCCACACAAAAAAAAAAAAATTAAAAAAACGGTATTTCCTGTTAGTAGTATTGTAATATGATCATGACAACATTATTCGTTCGTGAACCAATCACATTCTACGAATCATCATGGATCAAGAACGAATCATGAGTCGTTCCTTGAAAGAAACGATATTCCTTACTACTAATGTCGTCATCGCACGGGAGTTTCCATACGTGTTTCTTGTCACCCTGACAGTTCCAGGGGACCGTAACGAGATCCTCATCCCATCACTTGGTTCCGAGTCGCCAAACCCGTTGCGCCTGTTGCGATTGTCATCCGACTGATGACTCTCTCTGATGACAGCATCTTACGGAGACGGAAGTTGAATTAGGAACTGCGGTTGTAACGGATTCTTCCACTACGCGAGGAAGTAATGTTTTATGTCAGACGCGCTCAACTGTATAGTTTACGAAAGAACGTACCACACGCACGCAGAATGAGTCACAGTCTACACAAAACTCGGATTCTTCATAAATAATCCATTTCCAGATTACACAAAATCATAATCAATTAAGTATAGTCATATTAAGCGGAAACGTAATCTAAATTATTGATATCGTAATTGAAACCTTCTACCCTAGAGCCCGCACATTCCCAGGAAATTTTATCCAGATCGGATGAAAATTGTGGAAAATAAGCTAGTTACAAGGATTTCATACTGGCGCATGCGCAGTAGCGCCAATAGTAGTAGTATTAATGATACAAGCATGTTGAAATTTATATAGGATGATCAAATTGTCATTCCACAACTATTATGTTTTCATTTTATTTCTATAATTTTTATGTTAATATAATTATTATAAATTAATAGTTACTAATATGTGTTACAGTTTTTGGTTATACTTAAATTATTATTTGGATTTGGTATTTTGCAAGTCATTTTATTATTTACTACTAAACAGGGGGTCGGTGACCACAACACTAGGGTTTGTCCCATTGTCAATTTACCCTCAAATGTAGCCCCAGAACCCAAGAAGTGTGTCAATTGCAAAAGGATCAATCTGGAATACATTCATGCGGTGGAGAACCCTAATTGCCCTGTATATAGGCGGGCACTCAAAAGGTACATCAGGAGAGTCAACCCACTCATGGATGTTCAAAAAGCTTCGGAGGCAGCTGGCAATAGATCTATACAATGATAAGAATCCTACAGGGAAACCTCCATAGGAGCTCAACAGCCCAAAACCTACTTCATCAATTGGTGCAGGAAAAAAGAACAGACATTGTGATAGTAAGTGAGCAGCACCACAATAACACTAACCAAAAATGGTACACGGACGATCTTGGAACTGCTGCCATATGGTCAGTGACACAAGGGCACATAGAAGACCAGGGAAGTGGTGAAGGATATGTATGGCTAAGAACTGGGGGAGTTACCTATTTCAGCTGCTACTTCACACCAAATGAGTCCATTCGTAACTTTGAAAGAAAATTGTGGGGCCTTGAAGATGCTATTCAAATAGTGAGTGGGGACAAAATAGTGGCAGGGGATTTCAATGCAAGGGCTCTAGAATGAGGCATGCCTGACCCTGACCGTAGAGGGAGGCTCATTCTGGAAATGGCAGCAAGAACAGGGTTAATACTACTCAATGAAGGAAACACGCCCACTTTCCATCGTCTGGGACAAAGGGGGACAATACCAGATATCTCCTTTGCATCAGAAACCACTGCCAGGAAAATTCGCAATTGGCAAGTTATCGAAGATTATACAGGGAGTGATCACCAGTATATATCCTTTGAATTTCTACCAGTGAACCGGCAGATAAACGACCAAATAAATAATAGCAGGAAAGATGTAGGATGGAGCTTGGCTAGATTAGACCGTGATGCAATGGTAGTTGTTTTACTGGAAGGAGATCGAATACTAGCTGACAAAGAACAGAATAATAAGCATACTGCAAATGCTGAGGAAGTAGTAAGCCAAACAATGCAGATCCTCACAAAAGCCTGCGATGCATCGATGCCAAAAAAAAATCTTGACATCTGCTAAGCCCCCAGTCTACTGGTGGAATGAAGATATTGCAAAACTCAGAAGGACATGTAATCAGCTGAGGCGCAGAGCCCAGAGAAGCAGAAGAAGAGCAAATTGGCTGCAGATTCAATCAGAATACACTGAGGCCAGAAAACGACTTCGCCATGCAATAAATAGAAGTAAAGCAGACTGCTGGCAGACAATCATTGAGGAAGTAAATATTGATACATGGGGTCGAGGGTATAAGATCGTGACCGGAAAACTCCAGGTATCATGTGGACGGGTACCAATGAGTGAAGAAAGAATGGATCTCATTGTTGATGGGCTCTTCCCAACACACCCTCCCAGGAACAGTAATTATGCACCAGAGGATGTAATAGATTCCCTCTTATTCTCTGAAAGCGAATTAAAGAAAGCGATTGGAGCTTTAAAAAACAAGAAAACACCAGGACCAGATCGCATACCCTCAGAGGTGTTAAAAATAGCAACAGAAGTCTGTCCAAGGCTACTATTACGAATGTACAATTCTTGCCTTAGAGAAGGGATCTTTAGCAATAGATGGAAAAAAGCTCGCCTGGTGCTTTTAGACAAAGGAAAGGGTGATCCAAACTCTCCATCCACTTGGAGGCCTCTTTGTATGTTGGATACTGCTGGAAAAGGTTATGAGAAGCTTCTCCTGCTTCGCTTGATGCCTGCAATAGCGGCGTCAGGAGACTTATCCCCCAGACAGTATGGATTCCGAAAGGGTCGGTCCACTGCTCATGCACTGGCAGATGTAGTGAACACCTTGAAAAAAACTCAGGAAGGTAGTAGATATACTAGGAATCTGGCAATGCTAGTGACCCTGGATGTGAAAAATGCCTTCAATTCTGCAAGATGGACTGATATGTTAGAGTCTCTGGATACCACCTTTAAAATACCAAGATACTTACTAGCAGTTATGGACAGCTATCTTAAAAACCGAACACTGGTTTATGAGACGGCTCAAGGGGAAAGGGAGAAAGAAATCACCGCAGGAGCAGCCCAGGGTTCAGTTCTGGGCCCACAACTATGGAACGCGTCATACGATAGTGTTCTACGTCTGGAAATGCCAGAAGACTGCTATCTTGTCGGATATGCAGATGATGTTGCGGCAGTTATCCTGGCTAGAACCACGGAATTGGCACAGTATAAACTGAATCAAGTAATGGTAAAGATCACTAGATGGTTGGAAGACCATATGTTGACATTAGCAGCAGCTAAAACCGAAGTAGTTTTGTTCACTCGAAAACGGATCCCTACCATAATCCCAATACAAATAGGGAGTACAGAAGTCACCAGCAAACCAACAGTAAACTACCTGGGAATCACATTAGATACTAAAATTACATTCTGGGAGCAAATAAAGAAATCAGCAGACAAGGCATCAAAGAAAACAACTGCTCTTAGTCATCTCATGAGAAATGTCAATGGGCCGAGACCATGTAAGCGTCGTCTCATGATGACCGTTGTACAATCAATACTCTTGTACGGTGCGGAGGTATGGCCAGATGCCCTAAACATTGCCTACTATCGCAAGAGAATTATTGCAGTTCAACGAAGAGGAGCGCTGAGGATTGCATGTGCCTACAGAACAGTGTCAGAGCCAGCCATACTCGTACTTACAAGCAGCATCCCAATCCATCTATTGGCTGCAGAACGCAAACGAATCTTTGATAGAAGAGAGGAAGGAGAAAGAGCTCATTTAGCCGCTGAAGAGAGAGAATATACAATGGCAAGATGGCAGGAAATGTGGACTTTAGAGCAGAGAGGGAGATGGACTGCACGCTTGATTCCTCAGATCAAGGTATGGCTAGATAGAAAACATGGAGAAGTAAACTTTTTCCTGACTCAGTTCCTTTCTGGGCATGGGCTGTTTTACGCATATTTCTATAAAATGGGAAAAGTAGACTCCCCAATATGTCCATACTGCCAGGAAATGGACGATGATGTGCTCCATACTTTCTTTGTATGCAAGCGATGGGCTACAGAAAGAAGAGGGCTACAGGATGCTCTGGAATTACCACCTCAAGACGTGACACCGGAGGTGGTAGTAGCCAAAATGATTGAACGAGAGCAAAAATGGAATTTTGTAGCTGCCTACGTTGAAGACATCCTCCAGAAAAAGATCATCTTGGAACGGGAGAGACAGAGGAGGAGGGAGCACATGGACCGAGAGGACAGAAGAAATTTCTCAAGGACTCGGCCTGAAGTAATGTGTTAAACAGTTCCAGGCTGAGTTCCAACGTGGGAAAAGGAAGGTGAGGTTTTAGTGTGTTTGAATCATACATAACCCGGAGTGCGGTCCCTTTTGAGTATCTTACGAGATCCGATTACCACCTTAGGATCTTAAAGATTTCCTCACCTGCCTACGTAAAAAAAAAAAAAAAAAAAAAAAAAAAAAAAAAAAAAAAAAAAAAAAAAAAAAAAAAAAAAAAAAAGTAAACAGGGGGTGGAATCGCTCTCCCAAATGGGTTATTTCGCTTAGGTATTTTATTCTTCAATTTATTTTTCCTTTTTAATATTTTATGTGGGCATTTTCCAAAGTTTTTCTATTGACGGTGATATGGTGTTTATCTAAGGACCTAGTGTTGTTGAAGTCTGGTTGAGGGTTATGTTCCATCATATGATTATCTAGCTTCTTTAAAACGCTTTTATCATGTTGCTGTAGGTGGTTAAATTAATGTTGTTGGCCTTCACCATTTAATGTCTTGCTGCAAACTTTACATGGAATTTCATAAGTATTGAAGCGAGACTCGCTTAATGTTTGTCTTGATGGGCGGGAGAGTAATATCTATGTAATTTGTTATTAAACTCCTACACTCTTCACCCTCAACCGTTCACTATTAATATGGCAACCCAGACTAATGAAGGTTGTATTTTCGAATGAGTCTCAATTTGTAGTCTCAATTATTTAAAATTGATAGCGTCCGGATGTTACCAACTAATTAACTGATCTTCCCCACACGATGTCAGGAAGTATGATGAAATGAAAGGCACGAAACAAAACTGGGTCATCTCCCGTCGATCCACCCCTGAATGGGGAAGGCGGGAATACAGAAATTATCGCGCATCAAAAGCGCGATGGCTTATCTCTGCCCTGTCGAGACCCCCGTCCAATTACCAGAAAACGCTAAGCGGAAGCCTTCATTAAGTCCTGTGAACTGGATTACGGTGTTTTCAAGAGGCGGATTGTTCGGGAAACGGGAGGGAAACGCTGTGGATTCCTTTCTCACCGCTGATATCCTCGTGTCCCGCCCGCGGGCAAAGACCTCCAAAGGGATCAATTCCACCAGCAGACCCACAAGCTGCTCTCACGTGTTGTACCTACGGAATTCCAGACGCTTCTGGGGGAAAAGCAGGATGACTTGGTTTCGACGGAGCGACTGTGGTCTGAAACTGAATCGTTTCCTACAGGAGGAAAATCTCCTCAATCCCATCTCACTTGAGACATGCAGAGTCTATCGTACTCATCGAAAAACTACGCATTTTTATAAAAAAAGGAAAAAAAAACCATCTACCAAGTTGGGTGGGCAGTATAGGTTCCTCACAAATTGTAACAGGGACGTATAAAATTAGTTGAAGAACGAAGTACAAGTCGAAATGATTAATAAATCGACGATATAAGAAATTAACGTTTGGGCATGCACACAGACTGCTATTACTCTAATTTCTATGAAATTTATAGGGGAACCTATATGAGCTAAACCGCAAAATCCTAGAAAATTTCAATAAAATGTATATTAGTCTCGGAGTTTTGTCTACGTCAATCAATTTTAGTTTTGCGCATGCTTTATAGTTACTACTTCACCAATCTCTATATAATTCATAGAGAATTTTTCTGGAACATATACATATCTACTCCCCGAGTTTCAACGAAATCGGAACAATAGATGATGAGAAATTGACGTTATGAGAAATTCACGTTTGCGCATACGCTCAGGCAATTCAACTGCACTGAAACAATTGATTAAACGGCAATGAAAGTTAGGGAACCGACTAGAATCTATCCCGCACAATCCCTGAAAATGTCATAAAAATATTTCCATTAGACTCAGAGTTTTGCCTGCGCCAATTAATATTAGTTTCGAGCAAGCACAATGGTTATTATTCAACCGATCGCGATATAATTTATAGGGCATTTTGCTAGGAAATATACCCAATTATCTACCGAGTTTAAACGAAATTGGACCAACAGATGAATGAGTGAATGAATGAAAGAAAGATTTATTCCTGCGCGGGTCAAAATAAACAAGCATGAACATTGTGGCGTGTACAATATAAATGCCTTCAAGAATCCAAGTGGAGGTTGTACGGAATTACCCCAGCACCAAGACACAGGCTCTGTGCGGTGTGGGGGCGTAGACAATTTAAGTATTAAATACAAAATCCAACTCGTTAACACACAAATAAATAACTTCACCAATTCAGTAAATACAATAACAATACATACAAATACAGATAGTAAAACCTACAAAACCTAAATGAGTCCTCTATGTATAGATACTGCGCATAATGTTTTTGCATATGTCTGGTCCCAATGAAATGAGCCAAGAGAAAATTTGTTTCTTATAGTTTAAGCGAGAGTGCTCTCCCGGTGACTGGAGATAATTGGGTAAAACTCTAAAATTTTGGGGAAACCATAATAAACATGACGGGATGTGGACCATAAGCGGGTGGGAGGGACCGGTTGGTGGCTTGAGTAGTTGGGCGAGTGGTATATGCCGAAGTACGAGGGTAGTTGAAAAAATCAGGGTGCTTATGAAAGACACAGAGTGCAGCTTTTAGGTATAATTGTGGGAGCAATTTGAAGTGTTCTTGGGAAGCGAAACGACGAGGCTTTCGGGCTATCGTTTCCAGAATAGATAGATGATAAAAAATTGATGTTATGATAAATTCTCGTTTGCGCATGCGCACAGGCTGCTGTTGATTCAACGGCTTTGGAAATTGTAGGTTACCGTCTAGGAGCTAACCGGCACAATTCCTGAAAATTTCATCAGAATTGGACTGAGCCTTGGTATAGTTTTGGGCGTGACAAGGATTTACCACAGGCAGACAGACAAACACGGAACCAAAATTGATCAGCAAGATCTGAAGAGCAAAAGGCAAGTGGAAATTTTGGTTTTGGAGGAAAAATATTGTTTTGACTTCAATCAAGAACACAAAGCTTTCCTACGTACATCAGTGAGAAAGCGAAACGTTCAAAAGGCAGACGAGCGATTCATAGTTGAAAATGAAAAAATTCCAGTCATGCAGCATGACCCCATGAGCGAACTTTTGAAGAAATCTTCGATATTTCAGTCGCTATTGATCGTTTAGGGAAATTTTAGTTTATGATCTTGATAGACAAATATGGAATCAAATGATTAAAAACGAGATAATCGGAGGACGGAATATTTATGAGTAAACTCATCAGTTGTGATTACATTTTTTTTTTTTTTTTTCAACAAGCACCAACTACCTACCAGCGGTTTAAACAGCATGGTTCTAGGATTGTTTATATAGGGGTACTTCCATAAGAGAAGTTCAATCTGAATTTGGACAATGTTTCATGCAAATATTACCGATTTTTACCACTAGCGAACGGCATTATTTCGATTTTTGACTGATTTTTGAACTTTGAAATTTTTGAAAACTTGATACATAATCTTATAGGAAATTTTACGCTGATTCCGAATTTACCACATGTCAGTATGCTGAAAAAATTATTTCGCACAACAAATCGCAAAAAACATGCTATTTTGAAATTTTTGACTACCTATATTTTAGAAAATTTCAACCCGAAGATGTAATCCGATCATGCTGGCCAACGAACTTGAACTTTCGTTTTGTGTCCTTAACATTTTAAAATTTGTTTGAAGTTTCTAGCACAATTCTAACGGACAGTTATCGTCTGGAATGACACATACATACATACATATATACGTACATACATACATACATAAAAAAATGCGTTAAACTTCAGAATATGATTCAGAATAGCCTGAAACGGATTTCTGCATAACATTTTTTCAAAAATTCACATTCTACAAATTTTGAGGCGAGAGCAATTGCTTAATTTTCTTCAAAAATTCGCTAAAACGGAAAAATTCAACGATTTTTTAGATTTTCAAAAACGTTTTTTGTTATGAGACATATAATATCCTAATAATCTTCAAGTTTCACTAAAGCAGCTCCACCCCCTCATTACCAATGTATACGAGGACTAGCCATCTCCAGAGCATAGAACGTAATTTGGACAGTTACTTACTGGTCGTACCTACCAAATGGAACCTACCTGCCTATCGTGTTGGGGTCGCGGATGTTTCTGGGGGAAAGAAGGAAAACTTGGTTTCGAATGAGCGACTGTGTGAAACTGAATCATTGTGTTCGAAAGGGAAATCTCCTACATCCCATCGCACTTTAGATCGTACCCATCAGGATGCCCTCCACATTTCTACTTAACTAAAAAAAAAAAAAAAAAAAAAAAAAAAAAAAAAAAAAAAAAAAAAAAAAAACCAACAATTTTGCTCCCTCTCCACCAAAGGTAGGGAAGCTTTGTGCTCGTGTTTAAAGTTAAAAAAATGTGTATCCTCCAAAATCAAAATTTCGACTAGATCAATTTTGGTTCCGTGTCTGTCTGACTGTCTGTGGTAAATCCTTGTCACGCCCAAAACAATACCAAGTTTCAGTCCAATTCCGATGAAATTTTTAGGGTTTGTGCGGGTTAGGTCCTAGAAGGTCCCCTATAATTTTCAATGACGACATATCAATAGTAGCCTGTGCGCATGCGCAAACATGAGTTTCTTAATATTGCCAATATTTCATCATTTTTAGTCCGATTTTGTTCAAACTCGGTAGGTACTTAATCGGGTATATGTTTTAGAAAAATTGGTAGAGTAATAACCATTGCGCTTGCTCGAAACTAATATCGATTGACACAGGCAAAAATCCGATTCTAATGGAACGAATTTGATAAAATTTTCAGGTGTTGTGCGGGATAGCTTCTATACGGTATTTATTGAATTTTGCTTTATATTTTTATGGTACATGTTGATAAAAACTTATATATTTCACTATAAATTGAAATGTTTGAAGATGATAATATCACTTCATATTCTAAAATAATGTTTGTTTTTCTTTAAAAATAACATTTGTTTTAAACAAAAATTAATGCTTGTTACCTATTGAACTTGTCTAAAAAAATCAATAAATTGATGCGAGGAATTGTAGGTGTAAATCGTTAACGCCATAGTCAGGCAGAAAGCGCCTTGAAACGAGGCTATGAGCGTGATATTCCTGAGCGCCGTCATGAATGGATTCTTTGTTGCTATGCTACGCTCGGAAGAAGACCTCGGGAGCCGGACTTTCACTACGAAATGACCCACGAAGCCGCCGCTCCGGTTGAGGGCCGCTGTGGGACAATGACCGTGGGCAGTTTCGTGGGACAACGGAGGCTCCCCGACGGGGGTTCTCGGGAGAAAACTGACTTGGCCGCTGACGGACGGTACTGCGATGTCTGATGACTCATCTTTCTGAAGGTCACGGCGGCGGCGGTGAGGGGAGGATGGACGGACGATCGACATGTATGTACTGTGATTTTGCTTCCGAGAGTGCAAGGCAGCGGAAGCTTTGTTTTCACTTTCAAAATGAAAAAAATTTTTTTGCTCCAAAATCAAAATTTCCAGTCGCATTTTGCGTTTCAGAGCCTCCTGAACAAATTTGGTTCCGTGTCTGTCTGTCTGTCTGTCCGTCCACATTTCCTTGTAACAGCCATAACTTCCACAATTTTGATCCGATTTTAACCAAATTTTCAGGGATCATGCGGGTTAAGCTCTAGATGGTCCCCTATCAACTTCATCATGATCGAATCAACGGTAGCTTCTGCGCAGGCGCTAACGTGAATTCCTTGTGACGGTCATAACTCGGTCAATGTTGAACGGATTTCGGTCAGATTTTCAGGGATGATGTGGGTGAGGTCTCTTGAGATCCCATAAGACAATCATCATAATTGCATTAGCGGTACGCTCTGCGCATGCGTGAACGAAATATTCTTGTTATGGTCCAAGCAACAGCCGTAATTTCCACAATTTTGATGCGATTTTCTTCAAATTTTCAGGGATCGTGCGGGTTAAGCTCTAGATGGTCCCCTATCAGTTCCGTCATGATCGAATCAACGGTTGCCTCTGCGCAGGTTCAAACAAAATTTTCTTCATTTGGTCATAACTCAGGCAATTGTGAACGGATTTCGGTCAGATTTTCAGGGATGATGCGGGCAAGGTTTCTTGAGGTCCCGGATCACATTCTTTGCGATCATCAGCAGGGGTACGCTAGGCGCATGCGCGAAAGTGATGTTTTTGTTACGGTCACAGCTTAGTTAATTTTATCGGATTTTGTTCAAATTTTCAGAGATGATCCCGGTAGAGTCCCTTGAGGTGCCATACGAATTGTACGGTACTACCAGTGATTGTGCCCATCATGCCGGGAATTTATTTGCAGGGAATATTCCTGGCCGGGAATTAATTTTTTAATTTTTTCTCCTCCTTTTTAAATATTTCCTATTCCATACATGGAATTCCGAAATTCATGTGCAGCGAAATACATGCATGTTCATTGAAGGACTGTCATGGGTTTCACGTACGAACGAAGTGAACTCCATTAAGTAGTTCCGGACGTAGGTATCGAGTTGGCCAACAATGATACCGTCAGACCTCTCGTTCTCGAGATGAATGATCCCACAGTAGCCATAAAAGCTACTGAATTTAGATCAAAATATTAATGAAATCCTGTAAATTAATTAAAAACTCCTTCAGTTTTGATCCGATTTAGACGAAATTTTCAGGGAACATGCGGACTACATCCTGGATGGTCCCATATTAAAATCAAAATTTTCCTTATTAATTTCATTTATTATATGTACCATTCATCTTCCAAACACTTTATAATTATGTTGAAAAATTAAAGAGGGTACATATTGCAAACACAAATGCCACGTGGGCTTGTTTGTCGGATAACACTGATGATGGTGTTGTTGTCCTAATACTTTTACTACATGAATTTATATACGAAAGGCACGTCAAAAGGAAATAATGGTACAGCTTGGTCGATAAGTTTGTTCATAACGATGTCCGCTAGGATGGGGGCTATAGGACAACCCATAGCCACACCATCAATAATCTCCTAACATCTATCATTATATGGTAAGTATCCCTTTTCCACACATATTTCAATAGTTTCTTAAAACCGTCCTTAGACGATTAGCGGAAGTAGTAGTAGCGAAAGCATTGTTTTCATTTCGGGAGAAAAAAAATGTTTGGTTTCCAAAATCAAAATTTCCACTCGCATTTCACGTTTTGAGACCATTTTGAACCACTTTGATTCCGTGTCTGTCTGGCTGTCTGTGTGTGTGTCGCGTGTCGGCAAATCCTTGTAACAAGCTTATTGTCCACAGTCTTCATCCGATTCGGATGCAATTTTCAGGGAATGTGCGGGCTAGGGAGTAGACGGTCACCTGTCAGTTTCATCGTTCTTGCATGAGCACAAACCACCATTTATGCGACGGCAATAGAAGTTATAGGGGACCGTCAAGAAGCTAACCCGCATGATTCCTGAAAATTGCATCAAAATCGCTCGATTAGACTCAAAGTTCTGCCTGTGTCAATCGTTATTAGTATTGCGCATCTGCAATGGTTATTACTATACCAATCGCGATACAATTTATAGGACATTTTATAGAACATATTATGTAACAGAGTTACCTCCTGTGAGGTCCATCGAGGTCCCGTCAGGGCACCAGATATAGCACTGTCGGCGTCCCGTTGATGAAACAACGGGTGCCTTGGCCTGTCTCGATCATTTTAGCAGGTGGGTTTGGCGTTGGATGGGATTCCAGGTGACTGGAAAACCAATCTACTCCGAACATGGCTCATTAAAAGCTATTAGTACTAGTGGTATCTCTCTGACGGGATGCTCTTTACTCTCCTCTACCTTTTTATGAGGATTTAGGCCCCCATTGCACCTCTGCTCTGGGGGGCACCTAGATTCCTTATATGATAGCAGAGCGTGGTTTGGATTATGCACGGCTGACGCCTAGTAGTCCAATCCACTAATTTTTGGGGCGTTAATGTTTCCCCATTATCACCCTTTGGTATATAAATAATTTCATTGGTCTTTGACTTAAAATTTCTCTTTTATTCCCCATTTATATTTTCCATTTTTAGCAACCTGAGTATTGCTATTATGTCAATTACCAGGTTAGAGCACAATTTAAGTCCCCAAAGTTGGGCATATTAATTTAAGTCCCCAATGTTGGGCATATTAATTTATTTCAATTTTATTTCCTAAGGTATAAGTCTCCATAGTTGAGCCTCTGTTTTGTCTCGATTGTTCAATAAATACTTCTTATGAAGATTCATTGACGATCCTGTTTTAATTTCTATTTCCCCATCCACAATCGCCAATGCAGCTATTTATGAATGAATGAGCATCAGTTCTCAGCTATTAACTATTCCACCCAGTTAACATCCTTGATCTTCAATCAAGGATGTCTTTAAGGGGAGGAGTGTAACAGAGTTACCTCCTGTGAGGTCCATCGAGGTCCCGTCAGGGCACCAGAGATAGCGCTGTCGGCGTCCCGTTGATGAAACAACGGGCGCCTCGGCCTGTCCTCGATCATTTTAGCAGCTGGGTTTGGCGTTGGATGGGATTCCAGGTGACTGGAAAACCAATCTACTCCGAACATGGCTCATTAAAAGCTATTAGTAGGAGTGGTATCTCTCTGACGGGATGCTCTTTACTCTCCTTTACCTTTTTATGAGGATTTAGGCCCCCATTGCACCTCTGGGGGGGGGCACCTAAATTCCTTATACATATCACCAATTACCCACAGAGTGTGAACGAAATCGGACCAACGGATGATGAGGAATCTACGTTATGAGAAATCCACGTTTGCGCATGCGCACAGACTATTATTTATGTGAAGGCAACAAAAGTTATAAGGGATCGTCTAGAGGCTATCCCACACAATCCCTGAAAATTACCATCAATATCAATGGGAAATAATCAATATTATCCCAAGAAAGGAGGATAATTTATCAAGAAAATTCATTATGAGGTTCTTTTTCGTTTTTTTGAAATTGCATATAATGTTGAATTCTATTTGGAAATGTTCGATTATATTTGGAAAATGTTGGATTAAATTTGGAAAATGTTGAATTTAATCAGAAAGGAACAAAGAGTCAAAATTCGTGAAAGCTTAAGTGGTCCGAAGTATTCGGGATTCTCGATCCCTCAGGGCACAGTTTTGGGACCATGTTTATTTTTACTACGTACAAATGATCTGTGTGATCATCCCTTGAAATACGAACGATCGATTTCATTTGCGGATTGTTCAGTACTAATAAGCACAGGAAATGATGATAGGGAATTGGAACACAATACCCAAAATGCACTGATTAAAGTCACAGAATGGTACAGAGTTAACGCTCTAAAATCAATATTGAAAAACTAAATGTATTAAATTCAGTTTAAGAGTTCCATCCTGCGAAGATGTAAACGTAGATTTTGATGTTAGGATCCACCAGAATAATTGCTTGATGAACAACTGTAACTGTTGTGAAAAACTAGAAAGATGATTAAGTACAGGGTGAGTCATGAAGGACGGACGGTTTTCAAAAAATCAGTACCTACATCGTTAATTTTGCTAAAAAAAAAAAAAAAAAAAAAAAAAATTTTATTTGTTATTAATAGGTTCCCATAGTGCTACCATTTCGTAAAATTAATGGTGGAAAACAACATCTGGCAGGTGATGGCCGTTTTCATTGATGCACTGCTGTAGTCACTCACGAAAGTTTTCCTCCACTCTCACCAACATCGCTCTGTCAATTTGAGCAACTTCCACTCGAATTGCAACCTTCAAATCTTCCAGTGTACGGGGTTAGTGGTCGTATACATAACCCTTGAGGTGACCCCTATGAGATGGTAGCACCATGAGAACCTATTAATAACAAATAAAAAATTTTTTTAGCAAAATTAACGATGTACTGATTTTTTGAAAACCGTCCTTCCTTCATGACTCACCCTGTATTTTAGGGTGTATTTAGATGAGAACATAAACTGGAAAACTCAGACTGATATATTAGTGACGAAATCGAGGGAAATGTGCCATGCAGGTGTATTTTGCTCTGGTCCCGACTCAATTAACTTACGGTATCGTGCCTGGGATAGTTCCGCTAAGCAGAATCTGAAACCTATCTACTCCACGCAAAAAAGTATTATTAGGATAATGATAAGGAGCAGTTTCGCATCCAGATCAAAGGCATTATTTGAAAAACTCAATATCCTTCCGATTAAAAAGTTATTCCTTATTGCTTATTCGCTCTGCCCTAATTTTTGCTAAATTTAAAGAACCTATTGGGTCGTATCGCGCACGGGAAAAATACCAGAGCTCAGCGGAGAGGAAAATTTATTTTTTCGGAAATGTGTACTACCGCAGGTCAAAAAGCATGGCGATTTTGTAGTCCAAAGTTATTAAACACAATCGACTCATCCAAAGAGGCAAAAACAGAAGGTAAACTATTTAAAATTTGGGTTAATAAGATGTTACAAAAGAATGCCTTTCGCAAAAACATAGAAGATTTATTAGTAAAAATGTGGAAAAATCGAGGAAACTTGAAATGATATTTAATTCGTAAGTATATGCAGTAACAGTGAAATCTTTTAGTTTGGAAAATATTGGTCTGTTTGGATTAAGTGTTCGAAATGCAATTTTGACGTGTTTATAGGGCTCAAAAATCTTGATCATTTGTTTTACCACCCTTTTCACGTAAGGCGTTGAATAATATTGGACTGGTAGTTTGTTGTTGTTGAGTTAAAGGTATAAAAACGTTGGAGATTAATTTGAAAAAATAATTTAAGATCATAAGGCCTTTTTTTAAAGAACTTGTTTTTTTCTGAACTGTCCGAATAAAGAAACGTTATCAGACAGACAGACACGGAACCGAAATTAACCAGCAAGCACTTCAACGCAAAAAGTAAGTGAAAATTTTGATTTTGGATGACAAACTTTTTTTCGACTTGAATAACGATCACAAAGCTTCTTGCTTCTCTACCTTCGGCAGTGAGGAAGCGAAAAAGGTAAAGACGGAGGGAGGCGGGAAATTCGAAGAACGGATGAACAGAACTGTGCACTCTGAATCGCATCCACTTTTTTTCGTTCAGTTTTTTTTCGTTTTGAACAGAATTCGTCCCTCACATCAATCTCGTTTCATGGAATTTTTGCCCTCATGAACCTGGGATTTGAAGTTCCGAGAATCGTTTCCAATACGTGACGTCCTTTTGACACTGCAAAGAGGGCCTGCAGTCAAGTGTAAAAATCACTATGTTCTACCTACCTTATTGAAACCGTGAAAATTACACCTTAGGTTTGATTTCCTCAACATTGAGACTTTGAGACGGAATCTGCTGTAAGCATGGGGCAGGGCTGCCATATCTGTCCCAGGTAAATCGGGACAGTGTAAGCTAAAAATTGGGACTTATCAAGACAGCCTAATAAAAAAAGCTAAGTTGGGTGTGGCACATATATCTTCCTCGTTTACCTATCATCTTCTGCCAACTATCACCCAAATTTAAGCGAACTCGAACGACTAGAGAGTGAAAAGAGAGAACATGATGGAGTTTACGTTTGCGCAGAACGAAGCATTGATTCGGCAACAATGAAACTGCTAGGGGACGGTCTTCAACGTTCATCCTAACCCGCGCATTCTATGACGCGTTTAGACGGTTTGTTGAGGCGACCAGAAGATAAACATCCTCGATCAATACGTGTTTCCCAAGCTGGTTTACCCAATGCAAACCACTCCTGTCGATCTCCTTGATGATTCGTTCTGGTCATCTGTGGACTCTTATGTTCGGCAAGGAGTCCGTAAAATCTCAGGGCTGCCTGCTGACACACCAATACCGGTTTACTATGCTCGTCGTAATGTGAGAGGTTTAGGTCTTGTCAGGGTTTCCTCCGGAAGCCTCCCTCCAGCACATTAACATATGCCAAACTTTCCAACAGTCTGACGACCCACAGCTCCATGCCATCCGAAACCTCGATGAAGAACTAAATCTGTGCAAAAGCCGATTGGAAATCACTTCCACCAACACAGTCCGTGCAATCCGGTCAGAGCAACGGGACCAAGAGTTCGAGAAATGGACTGCAATGCCACAAAGAGGTATTGGCGTCAAGTGGTACAAGAGTACACCCTTCACCAACAGCTGGGTCTCCAACAAAGGTCTGAATGGACAAACGCAATCAAGCTATCCATGAACTCGATGTCGAACAGAGGGACAGGAGGGCGGAGTCAAGGGAATCGCCTCTGCAGGAACCCCACCTGCGGAGAGAAGAACCAGATTGAGACCATCCCCCACATCCGCGGCTCCTGCCCCCGATCCGAATTACTGAGGAATTCTGCACACCACAAAATCCGCTCAGAGATAGCTAATATCTTCAGACAGAAGGGATGGGAGGTGTATGAAGAGATCCATTGTCAGAGCCTGGACGACGGAGGAGGGGAGCAGAACCGTCGAGCTGACATTGTCGCTGTCAACCGCTCACAAGACCGAGCCATGATCCTAGATCCAACTCTTCGCTGGGAGTCCAACGTGGACTCACTGGACATTGACATCGACAGGGAAAAGAAAACTATCTACGAACCCACTGTCCCGTATTTCCGAGAGAAATATGGAGTTACGAACTGGGAAGTCCATGGACTCTGGTTCGGAGTGAGGGGGACAGCTTCGCCACAGCTCGCCTTATTTTTGTAAATAAAGGTTGTTTCTCTCTTCCCTTGCCACAGCTTTCTCTTTGTCGTTCTTGAAGTTGTCTTGAACGAATATTTCTAAATCAACGATCATTTGATCAATGGGAACGTTTTTAGTTTCTGGTGGGATAGCATATTTAGGACCTAGGGAAAGGAAGCCACTAACATCATCGGGGAATTGTACATTTGTCAAGTTAACAAACCATTTCCAGTTAACTAGTATAACATTATTTCTTTGTTTCAGTTCTAGATTATTCTCAAATTTCTTGATTTAGTGTGATTTGATCTTAGAGTGTAGTTTTTCATATTGAATTTTTTGGTTTTACGACTTGGTATTGGTGGGTACACATTGCTCAATTTCCGTAATATTTTCCGTAATTGATTGTTCTATTTTATTAAGTGTACATATATTATGCAGCTTTTGATTCTAGGTTTAGTAAGTCCTTTTTGAAACGATTAAGGACATTATTGAATTCTTTCTCATATCTACGTAATATGTTACAGCTTCTATTGATTTTGAATAAAGCACGTAAGATATGGAAAGGTATTGCTCCAGCTGATCTGTACCAAAGTAAGTAGGCCCTGTTTGATGCTGAGGCCTTCTTTCGGAGTTGTTGTTGGTAATTCTTCGTATTGTGGCATGTTGAGTCGCCAAATGAATTTCGAATTTTTTGGTAGAATCCCATTATTAGATGTGTTTCCCTCAATAGCGTTTTCAATCTCTGCTAACTATGTATGAAGTGTGAAGTTATTGACTGGCATGTATGTAATAGAGGTGGTTTTGCTGAGGATCAGTCTTAAGATTTTGTTTTGCCAAATTTTCGGTAAAGTTCATTATCATTCTCAAGGCCTAGGGAAAATACATCATGAGATTAGGATTTCATCTATGGTTACGCTCATTATACTTTATGTAACTTGAATGATATTTCTAATTTAAGAACCATATCCATTCAATATAATGTACGATAATGTACGTATGTATGGTGCATTTCCAGACGATAACTCCCTTAAAATACGGCGTAAAATGTTCATTCAACGCAAAAAATTCGTCGGCAAAAGGGAGGTTGAGATTGTTGGCCAGCCTGATCGCTTCAGAATTTCAGGTTCAAATTCTAAATTCAGTGGCCCAAAAAATGCTTATAATCATCGGTTTTTTGACAATAGTGCATGAGGAGTGTCACAGTCGATGTATTATTCAGCGCTGAGTTGATAGTGTCCACTCTCAGGTCTCCAAGACTCATAAATAAGTGAGAATTATCGATTTTTAGATTTAAAGTACCCGTAATTGAATAAAATTTTGTAGTTTTTGAGTTGTGCTGCGTGTCTTGACATTGTCTTTGCTATCTTGTCACACTGCTGTCCCGCCAGTTTTATTCAGGACATAGTTTGCCTCTATGATCAGAATTTAAGTGCCTAATTTAATTTTATCCACAACTTTTCTTTGAAAATTCGCTCTATTAGCCATGCTGCATGACTGAGTACTTTTTTCTTTTAACACATTTTTGGCTTCCTCACTACCGAAGGTAGGAAGCTTTGTGTTCGGGATTGATGTCGATAAACATTTTGTCCTCCAAAATCAAAATTTCCACTTGCTTTTTGCGTTTCAGAGCTTGCTGATCAATTTTGGTTCCGTGACTGTCTGTCTGTGGTAAATGCTTATCATGTCCTAAACTTTACCAAGTTTCAGTCCGATTCGAATTAAAATTTCAGGGATTGTGCGGGTTAGCTCCTAGACGGTCCCATATAATTTTCAATAACGTCGAATCAACTGTTGCCTGTGCGCATGCGCAAACGTGAATTTCTCATAACGTCAATTTCTCATCATCTGTTGGTCCGATTTCGTTCAAACTCGTTATGTTTTATAAAAACATAAAATAAAGGGTATATGTTTTAGGAAAATGCCCAATAATTACGTTACGATCGGTAGAGTAATAACCATTGCGCGTGCGCGAAACTAATATCGATTGACATAGGCAAAATTATTACTAATTGTATCCTTACAACATCCAAGTCCCATTTTTGCTTCCTCTATTATTCATGGAGGGGCTCTTCCCACCCCTCCTCAAACTCCGCCAGTACATTCACATCCCTATTGCTATCAACTTCATTGAACGTAATGCGACATTATTGTTTATAAATATTTTAATTAAATAACTGTAAATTTCTGTATGTAACTATTCTAAGTCAATTCGCAACGTAAATGCTCGAAAACAGGTTTTCGCATTCTCCATGTCCCTTTGTGATAAAGATACTGAAAACATATTTTTTTATATTCAGCTCGGATAAAGTCCGAAGGAACAGTTAGATTTTTAGGCAAATATCTTAGAAGAATTGGCTTCGTTCTCAGTGTGCGTTCTGCGAGTTCGGAACGGTTCTGGGCAAGCGCAGTCGAGTTTTGTCGTTCGCACTGCCAGAACGCCCAGTTCCGGAACGCCAAGAACGCCGAGTTCGGCGTTCGCAGTGTTTTGCGAACCCAGTTCCGAACGGTTCGGAACTGGCAGAACTCGAACGCAAGGACATAGTTAACGCATGCGCATTTCATAATTTTTCGGATCTCGTGGAGTAAACAGCTCTCTTCTTCGTCATCGAAATCATACTTAATTCTACGATCGAAGTACCAATTCTACGATCGAAATGTCAACTAGCTATTCAAGTTCGGAAAGCGATAGTTTCGACGATGGTGTTTGGTTTGTAAATGATGAGGACGAGCTTGAAGTGTTTCGAGTATGGGTGATTTACAGTTTGACTTTTTGGATCTCGTCTTCATTCACGAAACTCAAATTGTTTCGAGTATACTCCTCAGTCATCGTAGAATTTTTTTATGTGAATTCAAAGTTTTCGGTATTATTATTATTATTATTTTCAAACTTTACAGTTTCATGGTTGACATTTTATGTCTTTGCTATCGCAAAAACCGACAAAAAATAGAAAAAAAAAAAAATAAATAAATAAATAAAAATAGCGAGTTTCGTCAAGCACATAAACTGCGGAAAAAAAACGTCACGGAAAATTGCTCACGAAAATATTTTGATGATTTAAAAATACCACTTACAAGGTCGATGACGGCGAAATCATGCTGATGTAGAAAAATTGAATAAAATCCAAACTCAAAAGTGGAAAAACCTTTAATTAAAGCTTGAAGTTGGGAAGGTCGCATTGGGACAGGACAGGTCGATGACGATTAGACTATATTTAGTTAATTTTTTATTTAAAGGAATAATCATAACCTAAAAAGTCGTTGCTAGGGAAATGGTACTTCGTCGTTTTTCATCCCACAAAATTCGTTGACCATTCGTTCGAAAGTTCTCGATTTATCCAACCATATTATTTTAACTACTGCGAAGTGCGTGGCCAACAAGCTGAGTTATGAGCAAGGTTATTTGAATAATTGTCTTCACTCAGGTGATCATTCTCTATAATTGATATTGTGAACATGATTGCCACCGCTTGTTAATTTTTGATGATTTCATTGAGCTGGTGTTTTGATGATTTGATTCATAGCAGGTGATCCCAATATTGCGAGAACGGTTTGATTTGTGAAGCGGTGGTTAAATCATTTTAATAGGTAATTTCTATGCTTTACACTCTAGAAAGCTGTAATTTCGTATGTAGTCTCTTTAGAACATTTACTTGTCGATGCCCAGGGTCCGGATCAGATGAGTGGCTCTTAAAGCTAATTTCTATGTTTTACACTCTAGGAAGCTTTAATTTCGTATGTAGTCTCTTTAGCACATTTACGTGACGATGCCCAGGGTCCGGATCAGCTGAGTGGCTCTTAGAGCTTGCATACGAGTCTGCAACACATACTTGTCTTCAACTTAAGACATAAAATGTCCCAATGTGTTGCAGACTCGTATGCAAGCGTTTCTTTAGAAGATCGAATACCCTAGGATTTCGTCATGCGGAAATACATGACGAAACGCTCTTCGTCCTCCACCAATTCGGGCATCAAAGTAGTTTTTTATTTTTTTATTCCCGTGGAGTTATAGTTAAGTAATATTAACGGGTATAATAAGTAATATCGCACCCTGGGAGTGTTACTGGTTTAAGTCCAAAAATGGCAGTTTTGAGTTATGTATACTACTGTGTACATTTTGACGAGCTCTACATGCGGCTAGTATCGGTTTAATCATAGGACAAAAAGTGACCGGTAGAGAGCAGGATAAACCAGTATGATTCTGGTCAAAGTCTTCATCTAGCGTCGGGGAATGGTCGGTCTATGTCAGTCATGTTCCAGCTTTCAACGAACGAAGATGGAAAATTCGGTGTTAATAGTGGTTCATCCCGACATAAATCACTATCGATGTGACAAACCATGTATTTATCTTCTATTTTTACAGCAATACTGGTCTATTTCAAGAAGTACCGCTATTGAACCAAGGAATATCAAGTTTCTTTGTGTTTTTCACTGTTGTACCGGTACATATTTTGCAATGCACCACTATTTGCCCAAATGATTAGTAGTCGTACTGAGGCAACCTGGTGATTAACTCGCTATGTACCAATATTGTACGAAGGAAAAAATCAAAGTTTGTTGTGTTTTATCGTGTTAGTGGTACATCATAAGATTTTTATAATTATAATTATGTTAATCAAAAACAGAAAGGTGGAGAAGCTAATTAGAAGAAGGGCAGTATAGGTAGATGGTATATGCATGACACAGACCAAAGAGAACCGAGAAAATATGAATGGTGTATCTGTAGAACGCCAACAAAGTCATAAAATATCTTTAAATGCGATTTCCCAGAATTTATGTTTTTGGACTTATATATTCACGGGAACTAAACATATTCTGAAAAGGAGCACCAGAAGGTAACACGAGTTGAGTGAGGTTACAAATAACAACGCAGGTTTTTCCACGTCCAAGTTCTAAAATCGTTCGCAGTGCAGAACGAGGTTCCACAAGTTCCGGAACGCTCCGGAATATTCCGTCCCAGTCCTGATGAGTTTGAGAACTGTCAGAACGCGCACTCTGAACGAAGCTTAAAGTACAAATGCCGTGAGGTACATTTTAACCTGCTAGGCGGGATCGGGTTAACGCACTGTGTAGACGTGCGGAACAAGTACGGTGTAATTGCCCGGGCATAACTAAAATCATGTGAATGTTCGTGAAAATACATGAGTGGAGACCTGATGTATAGTAGGTAATATCGATTGACACAAGCAAAACTCCGAGTCTAATAAAACGGTTTTGATGACATTTTCAGGGATTGTGCAGGATAGCTTGTTGACGATCCCCTATAACTTGCATTGTCTTCACATAAATAGTAGTTTGTGCGCATGCGCAAACGTTCATTTCTTACAACGTTGACTTTTCTATCAATCATTTCGACTTGTACTTTGTTCTTCAACTAATTCTATAAGTCCATGACCGTCTATATCGATGTATAAGTCTGTAACCGTTGTGAAGCTATTCGAATGGGTATCACCTACATTAGTGAATTGGGTATAACGAACGCTGTTATATTTACGGATTCCTTCAGTGCATGCCAACTATTGAAACAAATTTCATGCAAACCTTCCAAAAATTTCATCCTCTATCAAATTTTAGGGAAAATACGACCAGGAATGATAATTCAATGGATTCCGGGACACATAGGTCTTTCTAACCACGACAAAGCCGATGAATGTGCCAAAAACGCGTGTCACTTTGATATAACATCGGACTCTCCAACGTCTATTCCTATCGGAGACATCGAGGACCAATGTAAAAAGATTATGGTTAAAGAATGGCAGTTAGCCTACGAGTTAAACTCCCTCGAAAAAAGTTACTTTCATTTTACCATTACGCCAACGGTAAACCTCAAGCCATGGCACAGAAAATGGGAACTTGGACGACGAAAACTCTCAACTCTTATCAGGGTGAGAACGGGACATGGTCTGTTCAATAGGACTTTGTTCCTATATCAATATGCGATTTCACAACTCTGTGAGGAATGCGGAATCTTGGAAGATGTGGAGCATATCTTGATGGAATGCAGAAAATACGATCACGTCAGAAATTTTTTCCCTCTGCTGCAAGACCCGGAAACATCTGCGACATCTTTGTTGAAGAAACAGGAGAAAACAACCTACATGATGCTGACTTCTTTTTTGGAATGCACTGAAAAAGACATTTGATTTTTCCTTTGAATATCATATGAGGACTACTTGTTTTTTAGTGTTTTTTGTTTGTTACACTATTTTAGTGCATTACGTCAAAGTGTATTGATAGTACCATTGTAACATATGCTCTCATTTAGTTATTCAATTGATAAAATGTGCGCTTCGCGACATGGGAGAACACCCACGCCAAAAATAAAAGGAAAAAAAAAAGTCCATGTTACAATGTGTGACGAATCTAAAGCTACTACCCACCCAACTTGGCAGACATTTTTTAATAGAATATGCCAACAGAAGAGGTCGGAGAAATTGGAAGAAAGGATAAAGAGACTAACTATAAAAGGCACAGTGTTCTAAGCGACGACGAGAGCGCCATTGAGGTTAGTTTAATGTTGAGCCCGCTCATGTTTGAACATGTCGGATCCCGTTCTAAACAGGGAAAAGGTCGACAGGGGAAGGTCGGCTCAAGGAGTTGGAACAGTTTCAGCGTGTTCCCGTGTATTGCCGCGAGTAGACGGTTGTCAAGTCCTCCACGTCCCGCAGTAGGTAAATGGGTGACGAAGAAGGGAGGGGGGACCTCCTAATGTATCTCTCGAGGCACATTCCGCCGAGATTTGTGGGGGCCGTCCTCCTCGGTTCTCTATTCCACGGCCCCTCTCTCCCCTTTAAACACCGAGGTCCTCTTTGTCCTAAACACTACTGTACTCCACTTTCCTCCATGGACTGTTTTCGAGCGACACGTTTGCGTCCTTAGCCAAACCTTCCACCTCCGCCGCTCCACCTTTTCCTTTCCTATTCCACACTATAACGGCCAACTACTGTATTTCCACGGCCAACTACTGTATTTAGAATCAGCTCTTTCCCGACACTCTCCCGAACACCATCTCAACCGATTCCTTCCATTAAACTTTTGGCAAACAGATTTCAACCATTGACAAATAAATTTAATCTTTTAACAATTATATTTCAACTTTGGACAAATAGATTTCAACTAGGGGTAAATAAATTTCAACTTCAAGCGAAACGAAAAAAAATATATAAAAAAATTAACGAATTGATTGACCTAGGAAAGTGCTATGATTAGTGATTACGCTATCCACCGAGAAGACTTAGACCCCCCCCCGTCACAAAGCACATCACACACACACACACACAGATAGACATGGAACGAAAGTTTCGCAGCATGTTCTAAAATGTAAAATGCGAGTGGGAATTTCACCACTGTGAAAAAACAATAACCGTTTGATTTTTTGGAGACTAACACTTTTTCATTTCTCAAAATCGAAAACAATGATTCCGCTACCTATTGGTAGAGTCGGGAGCAATTTAAGAGATGAAATTTAGCATTTAGGTACCAAGGCCTCACTGGTAACTACATTTGCACAGACCATATTTGATAATCTCGATTTCGCAAAGTTCGAATAAATACCATTGCAACTATATCGCCTGATAATTCCATTATTGGCATTATATCAGCTGATATTTATAAGACAATATCTATGTCCACCAGTTCCACTATCTAGCGATCATTAATGGAATTTAGAACTTGATTGGCTTAATCAATAGATTCGCTAGCAGCGCATGATGAAACGATGTAGAGATCCGAAGGTGTTTTATTTATTCGAACTTCTAGCCCTTACGGAGAGCGAACCGTTCGATCTACAGCGCTGCGGATGGTTTTAATCGATCTTTTGGGATCATATTTACCGTTGACAAGCATAAAAACATTACTGTTACCTTAAAAGTGTTCGAAATCTCGATTTTTGAATGTTTAGCGCTTTAATACTACCCTGTAGATTTGATAACAATTGATGCCGATGTTACTGGCACATCCCCGAACGATGTATGATTTATGAGCCAAGTTTCACAGAGGTTGGTCCTGTAGTTTCGGAGAAATGCGTACGGCGGACGGATTTTTTTTCGATTTTTTTTAAATTCGATTTTTGGATTCTACGCATCTTGCTAGTAAACCAAAAAATTTTCAGGGGGGTTAAGAAATTTTTTCTTCGTTGATTACAAAGGTTCATTATTGAAAATAATAAACCAATAGTTTAAATTTATTCGTCGAAGGCTGAAATCTATTTGTCAAAAGATTGAATTTTTCTGTCACTAGTTGAAATCTATAGCTTTTTCAATGGAATGCAACATTATACCAACCAAATTCAACATTTTTCCAACCAATATCAAAATTTCCCAATCAAATTCGACATTTTATCATTCATATTCAACGTTTCACCAGTCAAATTCAACATTTGACCAACCAAATTCAACATTATTTCCTAGACCCACAAAAAAGCATGGAAAAGAATGAATAGTTGAGAAAAATGAGAAAGTGAGATTACTTATGTAACCGAATTTTTGTAATATACTCGACCCCCTTGTCATTTTCGCCCGGTTTACTGAAGTGAGAGGGCACGCGACGCCCGGCTAAAAGAAGAAATGTTACCAACACACTGGACTGATTCAATGAGAGGTTTCCTTAGCTTATATAGTTTTTTTTCTCTCAAATATTCTTTATCTTTTTTTGTTTTATTTATTTGTTTGTTTTTTAAACATTTGAGCCTCACCTCAACCAGAAGGGTCTCTAGCGGCATATTCTTTATCTTCCTTGCTTTTTTGTGGATCTTGAAAATAATGTTAAATTTGAGTGGTATAATGTTGAATTTGACAGGGAAACTTATGAATTTGATTTGGAAAATGTTGAATTTGATTAGGTAAATGTTGAATTTGGTTGGTAAAATGTTGAAGTAGATTTTGAAAAACTTCATTTGTCAAAAGTTGAAATCTATTTGTGGGGGCCATCCGCTTCGGTTCTCCAGTCCACGGCCCCTCTCTCCCCCTTAAAACCAAGGTCCTCTTTGTCCTAAGCTAGGGCTGCCATCCGTCCCGATTTATCGGGACATGTCCCGATTTTCGAGGTGTCCCGGGCGTGTCCCGACTTCGTCCTGATTTTTAAAGTAGTTGAATCTCCGAAGTATTTTGTAAGCCCAGGATGAAAACTGGATAAACCCTGCGTGGTACAGATGTCCTTCATTGCAGGTAGGTAGCCGGACACCTTTGACTATTTGAAATAGTCTCTCTTCTCCCAGAAACGGTTAAAGCCCTGACCACCATTAAGTCCAACCTGCTCGGAGTTTTTTAACTACATAAAAATGCAGAAACATGTCCTTCGCTCAGTTGGCGGCAAAGAAAAATACGCAGACTGATTTTTGTGTGATATATTTCGCTTTTCAGTACCTTTGTGATATTTCGTTTTTCAGTACCTATGTGATATTTCGTTTTTCAGTACTTACTTGCCTATGTGATATTTCGTTTTTTTTTTTTTTTTTTTTTCAATAATGATGTTTCTCCAACTTTTCGGTAGGTACCTATTGTATTTTTTTCCAAAAATAAAACTTAGTCCTATTTTTTCAGTGACTTGAAGTATGTTTTGTCCCGATTTTCGTCCCGATCTTCTACTTTAGGCTGTCCCGATAGGTCCCGACTTTTAGCTTACGCTGTCCCTACTTACGTCGAAAAGATAGGGCAGCCCTATCCTAAACACTACTGTACTCCTCTTTCCTTCATGGACTGTTTTCGAGCGACACGTTTGCGTCCTTAGCCAAACCTTCCACCTCCGCCTCCCCACCTTTTCCTTCCCTATTCCACACTATTACAGCCAACTACTGTATTTACCCGGCCAACTACTGTATTCAGAAACAGCTCTTTCCCGACACTCCCCCAACTCCGTCTCAACCGATTCCTTCCCAAACGAGCGATCACCTCAAGGTGCCTTCTATATCAGAATCTACAATCCACTCTCCCGAGCTCATTCCTTCCCCTTCTACCTCTCCTACTGATTTACTTCCTTATTTCTCCAGCCTCTCGTTTTTTTTTTCTCTCTTCAAAACGAAGAAAACCCTTTTCCGATTCCATCAAGTGGTTTTTCTTGCTTACACCTTTCTCCCTCCGCGTTCTCTCCCACAATTTCCATTTCCTATATGTTTTATACGTTGTACAAAAAAAGTTCCATCCATGCAGCATGCTCGTATGAGCGAATTTCAGTAAAATATCGTGCTATATTCATGTACAAATGTTTTCTTATGTGAGCACTTTGAGATATGACGTTGTTATGTATAAGTTTTATGGCAAAAAATATATTCTAAATAAAAGTCTATAATGTCTAAATATAATCTATATATTATTTTGTCTAATATTCTAAATAATATCCTGAATAATGATTATAAACCATTAGAAAGTTGTTCACCTCTTTCACCAACAACTAATGTAAGCGGAGATTGGCCAAACTCGATTAAATATAATCTCGAGGATCAAACCTTGGCGTCTTTCACCAACCCAAAATTCGTTTAAACCAAGATTGGAATAATCGAGTTTCTTTAACGGAGATTCCGGAATCTGTCCAATGAAAAATTGGACAATTTGAAACGACAGTTTAAAACCCCGCCATAAATGTCCGACATATCAAGACAATAAAGCAGTGAATCACAACCACGACCAATTATTACCCGCGCTGTTTTTATCTAGTTGCCTAGTTACTATCTAGTGTTTATTAGAGCTAAACGTGAAACCTGTTATTTCTTTTTTACTTCTTTTTAATATAATTAATATTTTTTTCTATATAATTCATAGTATATTGTTTATATTGTTTGTTGTTATTTTACTTTTTATAATATTTGGTGATTTCAATCGAGTTGACCTATCCATTCGTGTTCTTGGCTGGCGCTCAGTTTCAAGGTAAGTTGAGAAATACCATGATATACCCAGTAGAATATCTTTCTGAAGTAGAGGCACGTTTTTACACTGTTGTTCATCATCAAACTTGATAACAACAAACTCAATCAAACTTGAATAACAATTAACTTCAACTGTGAATCAAACTGTAGAGGTATCAGCTGTTGGTGCGCGGCCATATTGCTCGATATCATTGTTATCACTAATCTGAGATTGGCAAGTGTAAGTGTAACTGGCCGGGGCTTGGGAGATTAACCTCAAGCCACCTCGTTAGGAGTTTAAACTCGTAAAGTGGTCTGGTGAAAGACGATTAGCTGGAATCTCCTTTATTTGTTAATCTTTTCTAACTTAATCTCGTTTATGTTGTTGGTGAAAGTGGCCCTTAGACGTTAAAAGTGTCTGATATTGTGGGGTTAGGCGTCAAACAGGGTTATTGAACGGCCACGAACATGGTGCGCGCGCTTTGTGAACACTCCCCGCGCCGAACAATGTTAGTGAGCAGTGTTCGTTCGTGCGAGGAGTCGCTCCGTCGACTTCGGGTTTTCCACAAATGCTCGTGTTCGTTGCGCGTCCAGTTGAAACATGCTGGTTAGAGAATTCTGAGACTCTTCTCAGCGGCCAAGGAAGGAACTTGAGGATCCAAGGCCAATACGTGAGAACAACTGTTTGATTGGCCGAGCGCGGGCAGTGCACACACCCTCCTTTTTGGCGTTTGCAAACGTTCTGCACGGCGCGGACCTGTTTGCTAACGTTTGCGAACGGTGTGCGCTCAGTGTAAATGGGCCTTAATGATTAAGACCATAGTTACAATCGTTGCCGGATACCAAGGGCTTCATCACCATCCACCTCTACCTTTGGCTCTTATATATATATATATATATATATATATATATATATATATATATATTATATATATATATATATATATATATATATATATATATATATATATATATATATATATATATATATATATATATATATATATATATATATATATATATATATATATATATATATATATAAGATCGTAAGTATGTCTGTCTGTATATTGATTAGAATCATGAAATTTTGCGTTTCTTTTCCGTTTTATGCTATTCGTAGACGATTGGTACCATTTTCTCAAATTTTTCTCTGTCTGTCTATACGTATGTTCGACCGCTTTTCACGATTACAAAGGTCATTGGACAACTGATATGAGTGGAGGAACAATAAGGATGCAGGGAAGGGGAGGTTCTTTATTGATTAACTGAATTAAAATCAATAAAATTTCAACGATAAATCACTCATGTGTTCACAATGGAATCCGTCATTTCATTCGATTCTTAATGTTCCACAGAGGCTCTTTGTCAAATTTCAGTTTCTTAAGGTGAAATAAAGAATTTTCTTTCAACTATTTTTGGGATAAAATCATCTTTCAAACCTTTTGCTACGTTCCCGAGCATTCAGGTCATGATTTTGGCACGTGCTCTTCTAATAGGAGAAACTCTATCTAGTCCGATTGTCAGAGTCAACTTGATTATGCGGCTCTTCCTCTGATTACTTTTAGATCACTGTGTAGGAGTGACACTAAAATCAACGTAATTCTCCATTTCCCTGTAACGAAACCTTAAAAATTAATGTCCCTCGTGTTCCCTGCCAGATAAAGGGCGCTCATTATTCGAGCGTATAATTAATTCCAATTATACCAGAGAAAATTTGCTCTTCCCTCGAAACGTCTAATCAGACTGAATGGCACAGACAAATTAAAAAACACGGGGAGAGAAAACTTGACGGAATTGGTTCAATCCATTTCCTGCTAAACGGTTCGAGATAAGAAAGTCTTGTTACCCATACCTAGTTACTGAGAACCTTTCGTCGAGACGTTCGGTCGTCAAATTTTATACAATAATTGGGTCAATCGTTGGAGCGAAGGAGATTTCAGAGGGAACTGTTCCTTTTGCTTTGCATGCTAATTGAAGATAAACCTCTAAAATCAGTTCCTTGAGCGTCTACCTTCCTCTTGCGACAATCCCAGATACTTTCTAGTGAGGCATTTTAGTTGGTAGTTCCGTCGCTGGCACGAGAGGGATTTAAAATTTATGTTCGTGCACTCGAAAGTGAAGCAATGCAAGATAAAAAAATGCTACAAATTATTATGCCAAGATTTATCATTTACTATTTGATTATTATTTCCGACGATGAATCGTTACGGCCTAAAAATATTTGATAGCTCAGCAGAGTTCGAACTCATGTCCCAAATTTCAAAGAGAAATCTTTTTTAGTAACTGCCAATGAGGACTCCAACTCTTCGACTGCGGAAGTTTTCCTTGAACGTACCATTTCCACAGTGTCAAATATCAGCCATTTCGGGGTCAAACGACGAATTGAAACTGTCTACCTGCTGATATAAAATTGAAATGGAATTTATTTTCAAGAAATCGAGCTAATTATAATAATTATTTTTGCTACCTATAGACCGGCTATTGAAGTTAGTAGGTATGGACGTTTTAAATTATGTGAATAGTTTTCTTCCGGTGGTTCTCTACGTCGAAGTATGCAGTTATATGTAGCTAACGGTGTACCTTGGACTCTATTTAATGATTATCTACAGACCAGTAGTCTGCGCAAAACTGCTATCTAATGCTGTAATAATAAACATTTGTGTAATTAAGTATAGTGACTCAATATTGGCTAGTTTGTACCAGTAAGGGGTGGAATATTTTATGATGAAAACCATTCAACCTAGGAATTGATATGTGAAGGTACCACCTATCTAATGTATCAATAATCGAAATTTAGTGCAAAATTGTGCAGTAGTTCATGTACCTACCTACTTATCCAAAAAGGGTTACAATTTCTTCCACTGAAAAAACTAACTGTTGACTATAAAAATGGAAAATGACAAAATCGTTGGGATCCTCCGTTGTTAACAGTCACGTTTCTGACGAGGAGACTCGGGGAGCGCTTGTTAACTGTAGCGGAATTTTCTGGTTTGATGACTCGAAAACGGAGGAGTGAGGAAGGCGAAAACATCGCACGCTGACTCAATTATTCCCCCCAGAAGCTCCGAAAAACGGGCGGATGATGGATGGAAGTAAAAGGAGCTGGAAGGATGGAGTCTCCTCCGAAATGCCTTTCAAGCCTGAACGCGAAGAGGAAGAAGCAAGCGGGGGTGAAGGAGAAGTCGTTGGAGCGATTTCTTCAGGAAATCGAAGAGGAAGAAAGGAAATCTTGAAGGACCCGAAAATGGTTCCCACCGCTAGCGCGGAACGTTGCTGTTGTGGAGTGTTGTGGATAGAGCGTTTCAAGTTGGCTGGGAGGTTTCTGGTTGTGAGATCAAAGGGCGAATCACCTACGACGCCTCATAGGGGAGAGATGGAAGCCCTCAGGGTACCTTCTAAGTGATGCCAAGTCATGTGGCAATGGAGGTTCCCTTTCCGCGTCCTGGAACTTAGCTATTGCGTTATTCAACAGTTTTCGACATTTGAAATTGTTTGAAAGTGATAGTCTCACCATTTGGTGAAGGTAAGTTGTTTGGACCTGTAATGTCCCCGACGAGATGAAAATAATTAACTTTTGCGAGCCCAAGTTTCCTACTCTCCTGCACGATGAGCCACTAAGGAAAAGTTTCGTGTTCAGTCCAAAATATAAGTGTTAGTGTACGTGTCTATTTGTATGTTTGTCTGAAAGTAAGATTAAGCTCCTGTAAAAAAAAACAAATAACAAAAAAATTCACATAAGCTCACGTACCCCAATTTTTAAAGAAATGTTCCATGAAATTTCAAGAGATATGTAAAATTTCTTATATTTCTTATATTGCTCCGATATATGTCAGCGAATTTTTGAAGAAAATTAAGCTATTGCTCTCGCCTTAAAATTTGTAGAATGTGAATTTTTGAAAAACTTTTATGCAGAAATCCGTTTCAGGCTATTCTGAATCATATTCTGAAGTTTAACGCATTTTTTTATGTATGTATGTGTATGTATGTATGTATGTATGAATGTATGTATGGATGAATGTGTCATTCCAGACGATAATTGTCCGTAGGATTGTGCTAGAAACTTCAAACAAATTTTAAAATGTTGAGGACAAAAAACGAAAGTTCAAGATCGTTGGCCAGCATGATCGGATTACATCTTCGGGTTGAAATTTTCAAAAATGTAGTCAAAAATTTCAAAATTGCCTGTTTTTTGAGATTTGTTGTGCGAAATAATTGTTTCAGCATACTAACATGTGGTATATTCGGAATCAGCGTAAAATTACCTATATGAATATGTATCAAGTTTTCAAAAATTTCAAAGACAAAATATCAGTCAAAAATCGAAATAATGCCGTTCGCTAGTTGTAAAAATCGGTGATATTTGCATGAAACATTGTCCAAATTCAGATTGAACTACTCTTATGGAAGTATCCCTGTATAACCAATCCTAGAACCATGCTGTTTAAAACGTAGGTAGTAGGTGCTTGTTAAAAAAAAAAAAAGTAATCACAACTGATGAGTTTACTCTGTGAAATATTCCGTCTTCCGATTCTCTCGGTCGCTCTCTTTAATGTTTTATGCTCAACTGTTTTAGGACTTGATGTAGCTTTAATACTGACTGTGGCTTAGAAAATATCAGCCATGAAATTATGAAGAAGTTCTATTTATGTACGTACTAGCACGCAGACCCGAGGCCTCGCTCTGCTCGGCCGTCAGTAACGTTAATCTCCAGGCCTCCCTCCACTCGGCCGTCAGTAACGTTAATCTCAAGGCCTCCCTCCACTCGGCCGTCAGTAACGTTAAGCCTAAGGCCTCCCAATTATTTTTAATAATTTGATTCCATGTTTGTCTATCAAAATCATAAACTAAAATTTCTCTACACGATCAATAGCGACTGAAATGTCGAAGATTTCTTCAAAAATTCGCTCATGGGGTCATGACTGGACTTTTGCACTTTCTTTTTAGCGGAAGATTTACCAGTCGTACGTGCAAATCAAACACTTGGGTCACACATGCGTCCCAGATATGATTTCAAAAATAATATTTTTAGTAGGAAAGTATCCTATCTATTCATAGGATAACTCAGGGGATTCGCCCCTTTGACCGAAACAGATGCCTAATGAATATTTTATCCCCTAACGGAACAGTTGTTTAACAAACAAGAACGAGAGTGGTGCGTCCTCTATCCCTGCCAAGCAGGGCCGGCCTAAGGCGAAAATCGCAAGTGTGCAAGACTCACATTTTACCCCCTACCGGGGGGTACGGAATGCCCCCCAGGTACAAGGAGGGGCTCGGATATTTATTGTCTAAAAACTCAATTTTTGAGCGCCTATTAGAACAGTAAATTTATGTCTCTCAATTTGATTTATTATTGATTGACTTTATAGGTTCAAACTTTTTCATGAACCTTAAACCACTATTATGTTAAATAAAATAATGAGAGCTTCTGGGTCACGTTTCAATAATTTTTACACTTATATTGCAAGTACTGTCGGAAAAAATAGGACCTAAGATAAATTTCCATATCTCACATGGGTAAAATAAAATAAAACAACAGAGCAGAAGTGAACCAATAGTATTACAGGGTTTAATAATGGCATACACACAAAAAAAGTTTGGCTATTAACTATTAAGAAAAGGTAAATGGCCTCTTTTGTTATACTCGTACATTTGTACAAGGGCTATTCTTGCTTTTATTTCGGAGAATGAATGAACTATATCCAAATAATCAATTGACTGAGACAGCTCGTTTTCAATTGATAAACTTATAAAGGTAGACCTTCAGTTTTTACCTTGAAATTCAACTGTAATATTTTGAGACAAAGTTCTTTCTAGTTTAAATCTTTCTGCCCAACATTTAAATCAATTTCTAAAAATTTGCCAAATTAATTTTTTCAAACAAAATTTGGCTAATTTTATGCCCCTTCAAAAGATTTGAGTGTACGGTTGCACACGTCGCACACCCCTCAAGCCGGCCCTGCTGCCTAGGGTGAACAGAGGAACCCGATGGCTGCCATTCTCTATTATGTACCATAAGCAAATTTTGCGATGAAAAAGTGAAACATAAGTGGTAACTCTTTTGGAACAGGTGTTTCTTCTAGTGTTAAATTCATAATTCTCAATTTAACCTCACCACTCAAGTCCCTAGTTCATTAGATGGAGCAATGGTGCTATAGTGTCGCAATTTGCCATGGTAGGATGATTTCAAATGGATCAGAAAAATGTTACTGGCACAACCCCGGCAGAAATGAATGAGCTCACATTCTTCCTCAGCATTTTAAACTATGTATATTTTATCATTTAAAAATAATTTGTCAGATTTGTGTCAGATGACTTAGTACGATTCAGTCAATAGTCAGTAGGTTATCAAATGATGATTGAGTACAAAAAGATTACGAATTCATTCAACGTAGGTTACGTTACGTCTGACAATGACGCAATCACCCATGTAATTCACTGCTGACGAACGAATCGAATAATTGAGAGCCTTCTAAAACCTTCTTTGTGACTGTCACATAGTGTCACATCCAGTGGAGCATCTCTTTTGTGTGTTGGAGTAAGGGAAGTTGAAGTTGACAAAGGGGAGTCACGTGGCACGTGCTGACGCATCGATAACGCGCCTGCCCATTAATTGAGGCTGGCGCGCTATGATTACTTCCACTCCGCCTCCCTCGTCTCAGGATATACATTTTATCCATCTCCATCCCAGCTTCACTCAGCTCGTTTCAGCTTTCTCAGAAATCCAAACGTTTAAATAAACACTTTCCACACTGTTGCCACAGCCTTGGTTAAACATCCAACAGTATTATCCATCATAATAAGTATTCAAGAGTGATTAATTCCCCATCTAAATTCATGTCAATTTAAGAAATGAAAAATGAAGATTAAATTTTCAATTGTGTTGAGAAAATGAAATAAAATACCTAAAAAAATCGGATGCGGGACATTAATCGAGGCTAAGCACCAACTATCATAAAAACAAAATATCATATCATCATATCAATATCATATCAAAATATCATATCAACAAAAATATCATATCACTAATATAGTATGTACCTATCGACTATTATATATATAAATAAATAAAAATATACCTATATATATATACCTACATATATATATATATATATATATATATATATATATATATATATATATATTTTTTTTTTTTTTGTTTTTTTTAAATATAGAAAGATTTTCACAAATATATATAGAGGAGAGAGAGAATCTAATATTTCGATTTTTGTCACAGAAATTGGAGAAATGAAAACTATTCTTGATGTCTTGGAAATTTCATGAGTCAGCATTCATCGTTACTTCAAAAATATTGAGACCCGGAGGACGATATATATAATTTCTCTCAGAATTCCGTAGAGTTGGATTGCTGGGTGAGAAGAGGATATGGCTAACTCGTATTTTCTCAAAACATAAATAATCTATTCGTATTTACTCGCACGGTATCACAAAAATAGAGAAATTAATATTAAGTAGGTATGTCTGGTGGGCTTTCTTCCTACAGTGGAGATAGAAGAATATTATTTGTATTCATTGTCCTGCCAAAAAACGTATGTACTCTGAACTTGGTATTAGAACCTCTTGAAACTCATACGGTGGATACAGCTTTCGTACAAGTACGCAACCACGAGAGACATTTTATGTCTTTGCGCCCCCTTTCCCCTTCCTATAAAACCCCGTATTGTATTCTAGAGCCACTCAGCTGATCTGGGATCTGTCAGTTGTGTTCGGAAGTCCCTCAAGGGCCCACATACCGAATCTCAGAATCGTAGGATCATTAAGGAAAAAACTGGATTCTAGATCCACTCAGCTGATCTGGGATCGGTCAGTTGTGTTCAGAAGTCCCTCAAGGGCCCACATACCAAATCTCAGAATCGTGGGATCATTAGGGAAAAAACTGGATTCTAGAGCCACTCAGCTGATCTGGGATCGGTCAGTTGTGTTTAGAAGTCCCTCAAGGGCCCACATACCAAATCTCAGAATCGTGGGATCATTAGGGAAAAAACTGGATTCTAGAGCCACTCAGCTGATCTGGGATCGGTCAGTTGTGTTCAGAAGTCCCTCAAGGGCCCACATACCAAATCTCAGAATCGTGGGATCATTAGGGAAAAAACTGGATTCTAGAGCCACTCAGCTGATCTGGGATCGGTCAGTTGTGTTCAGAAGTCCCTCAAGGGCCCACATACCAAATCTCAGAATCGTGGGATCATTAGGGAAAAAACTGGACTCTAGAGCCACTCAGCTGATCTGGGATCGGTCAGTTGTGTTCAGAAGTCCCTCAAGGGCCCACATACCAAATCTCAGAATCGTGGGATCATTAGGGAAAAAACTGGACTCTAGAGCCACTCAGCTGATCTGGGATCGGTCAGTTGTGTTCAGAAGTCCCTCAAGGGCCCACATACCAAATCTCAGAATCGTGGGATCATTAGGGAAAAAATTGGACTCTAGAGCCACTCAGCTGATCTGGGATCGGTCAGTTGTGTTCAGAAGTCCCTCAAGGGCCCACATACCAAATCTCAGAATCGTGGGATCATTAGGGAAAAAACTGGACTCTAGAGCCACTCGCGTGGGAACGGTCAGTTGTGTTCAGAAGTCCCTCAAGGGCCCACATACCAAATCCGCGTAACGCTCTCCGCGTGACGCTCCCCGCGTGACGCTCCCCGCGTGACGCGTTTTCATTTATGTGCCATAGTAAAGACATAAAATGTCAAAAAATTAATTAATAAATAAAAATAAACAAAAACTGCCTGAAATACCATTTATTTAGGAACATATCATGATTTTTACAAACCCCTAGAGCAAATTTGAGTGCTGATTTTTGTCGTTACTTAGCTTCTTACTATGAAAATACCTCCAAAACAGTAACTTTTCTGTGTCTTATTAGAAGGTTATTTTTGTCGGTGATTTCTCAGATCCGTATTTGCTTGTGGAAATGTTTAGGTACTTGTTTCGCTTCATATCAGACGTAGGGATGTGATTCACGTGCCCCAGAAAACTAAAATCTAATAATTTATGCTTACCAAGTTCTGTCGTAAGTAGGTGTTAGATGGGATGCGGCCCAGGAAAATAAATTCAATTATTCCATACCACGTTGTGTATGTCACATAGCTCCTTTGTCTACGTATCATGAATGTATAGATCATCGAAAAGTTTTAAATCACCTTGAAAAATTCCAAAAGGAAAAAGAGTAAATCAAGAAGTAGCGTAAAACGTCATAATTAGACAATTAAGAAACGAAATAATGATACTCAATGTAATTTACTTTTATGCATGCGCAAAATGAACTGATGAGTTGTGAACAATGAAATACAAGCGGGACCATCTATAACCCACCTGACCCATCTTATCTACCTAACCCACGCATTCACCGGCAATTTCATCAAAATCGGATAAAAACTGTGGAAATTAAGGTCGTTACTAGGATTTCACATTGGCGCATGTGCAGTAGATAGTATAGATACAATCATGTTGAAATTGATTTGGGGTAATCAAATAGTCTTCTTCCGACTATCATACGAATTTAAGCGAAATCGAACGACCAGAGTGTGAAACAATGGATCATAATGGAACTTTTGCGCATGCACAGAGTGAAGTAGAGGTTTAGTAACAGTGAAACTGAAAGAAGACCGTCCACAACCTATCCCGCGCATTCCCTGACAATTTTATCAAAATCGGATGAAAACTGTGTAAATCAAGGTGGTTACAAGGATATAACATTGGCGCATCCACAATAGCTATAAATGATACAGTCATGTTAAAATAAAAATGGGATAATCAAATCGTCACTCCCCCCCCACTATCATCCAAATTTGAGCGAGATCAGACGTCTAGGGCGTGAAAAATGATGCTTGGTCGAATTTACATTTCCTACGTAGAATTCACGTTTAGCCCGCACGTTCCCTGAAAATTTCATCCAAATCGGATGAAAACTGTGGGGAATAGGCTTGTTACCAGGATTTGCGGACACACGACAGACACACAAACATACACGGAACCAAAGTGTTCAGAATGGTCTAAAACATAAAATGAAATGTGAGTGCAAATTTTGATTTTGAAGAAATCTTTGCAGAAGTTCTAGATTTGATGCGTTAGAGGCCTAAGATTTTTTTAATTAATTTATTATTTTTTTTTTTTAGGTTTAAGCCACACTGCAACCAGAAGGGTCATTAGCGGCATTGAACAAGGTGTCTAAAGGGACACTGGAAGTGGTACGATTCTAAGGGGAGTCATGTTGCCATCCTTGACTAAGACATCATGGACTCCACTGGCAACTCAAGGGAAAAAAGGGAGAAGTAAGAACAACTGACGGACATTTTGTATAACACATTAGTGAAGTAATCCCAACCTGTTAAAAACCAATTTCAATATCTCCCCAGCCGTCGGCTAGAGGTCACCAGCAATAGAATGATCAATGTTCTTCGCTTCCGAAATAGAAAAAAAAACCCAGACCCAATATCAAGTTCGGGAGCGGCAAAGAATCATATTTTCAATAGGTACCTTACCGTAAAAAGGTTCAAATCTGAAAGACATCCTCCTGCCCCTGTCGTGGCCCCAACCCCCCAGTTCTAGAGATCACAAAATGAGAAAGTAATTCCAACCCAAAGAAATTCCCGTTAATAGTCTTTTTTGAAAGGTGAGACTTGAATAAGCAGCCCCTCCTCCTCCCGCCAATGCCGTCAATACTTTATATTCTCCGCAAAGGAAAATGAATAAATTGATCTCTGGATGAGATTCAATGTTTAGTGCTGAAATATTTTCTCAGCTCGTTTCCCATTTAAATGATTTTCCCATTCAATCTTCTCTCCACCTTTGAGCGTATTCGTGGCCGCTGGAGAGTAATTAACTTTTTTTCGGAGTAATTTGATTTTCGACTAATGGAAACTTTCTCATTCTGCTTTGTACATTATTCATTGGAATTGCGGCTCAACGCAGTGCACGAGAAACGTATTGATGAATCGCTGGTCAAAACCATTTTAACTTTCCCAACATCCCGAAGGGTTCAGAGGATGTTGAACTATGGAAACGGAAGTTAGTGAAAAATGTTGTCTATTTCCACGAAAAAACAAAAAGTTACAATGTTGAATCGATTTCGACGGTTAGGTTATCATCAGTAACAAACAATATAGTCACAACTATATAACAGCTTATTTAGTCACAAGTGAAGGGAGATTGAATCCCATTGGTCGAGAGAAAGGAGAGATGGCTGGAGGTACAACCAATTAAGTGCAAGCAAAGTGAAGGGGATTATAGCTAATCAGATGAAGTGAAAGGAGAGGAAGAATTACTGGTTTCAACAGTTTGAAGGGATAATTCCAAGGTTTATAGAAATGGACTAGAACTTAGAACATTTGTTCTTGCGGCTACGAATATTGCGGTCAAACTGGTAGGAAATTCAGGGAAAGAATAGAAGAGTATCAGGAGGATTTCAGGAAAAATAAGGGTAGGTCTACTTTTGCGAAACATCTTAAGGAATCCAATCATACTTACAATTTTGATTTGACAGATAGACAGTTTGTAGAATTTCTTCATTTTTGTCCAAAGGGAGGTATGTTGAATGTACTTGAAAATTCGAAATTATCAAAAGTGACAGATCTGGTAAATGTTTAAATGAGGATATAACTCAATATATTTCACCTCTGGTAAGCTCATTTCTTTAAAGCTTGGAATTATCCCTTCAAACTGTCAAAACCAGTAACTCTTACTCTCCTTTCACTTCATCTGATTAGCTATAACCCCCCTTCACTTTGCTTGCACTTAATTGGTTGTACCTCCAGCCCCCTTTCCTTTCTCTCGACCAATGGGATTCAATCTCCTTTCACCTGTGACTATATAATATATATAATATAAGCTGTGTCCTTTCTAATGTGTGTTCAGTTATTGTTTGTTACTGATGATGGCCTAACCACCGACATCGATTTAACATTGTAACTCTATATTTTTTCGTGGAAATAGACAACGTTTTCCACTAATTTCCGTTTTGAAATGGGTTTCCGATCCTTCGTCGCGAGTGATTTAGTTCGTATTGAACTATGGACCGGTAAATTACTTGGAAATTAACCACAGGAGTAGACGAAAAATCCACGACGACTGAGGAATATACTTGAAAAAATTTGAACTTCGTGGATGTAGACGAGATCCAAAAATAACTTCAATCTCGTCCTCATCATTTACAAACCAAACACCATCGTCGAAACTATCGCTTTCCGAACTTGTCGAGCTAGTTGACATTTCGATCATAGAATAGGTACTTGTACTAACGTATGGAGACTAAAGTACGATTAAGTATGATTTTGATGAAGAAGTAGAGTTGTTAACTCCACGAGGGGCGACACCCGACTCAGTCCAGGCCCTCCCCGACTCAGTCCCGCTTAGAAATGGAAAGGTCGGTCCGCTCTCCCGACTCAGTCCCGCCAGTGAAAGTCCCGACTCAGTCCCTATGACATTCGAGAAATGCAAAAATAGCATGTTGAAAATGGGGGTTCTCTCCCATTTTCATGTAGCTTTTACAATTGAACTTATTCATTGCACCACATCTCCACCGTGTCACGCCACCCGCCAAAGGTTTATGGAAATTATATCTATAGTTCTCGTGAAAAACTGAATCCCCATCTGTTTGGCTATCTACCAATTTTGATAATTAACACGCTCATGACTAAACTAACACTGAACACATAGTGGCGGCGACCAACACTACGGAGTACTCTTATCAATTTCATGTTCCAACGGGACTGAGTCGTCTAACCGCTCAAAGCGTAGCGGGATCAAGTCGGGAAATTGCAATATCCCCCTTTCACCAGTTCGGATCGAGTCGGGTGTCGCCCTCCACGAGATCCGAAAAATTGTGAATGGCCCATGCGTTAACTACGTCCTTGCGTTCGAGTTCTGACAGTTCCGATAAAAACGGGGACTTTCAGAACCGTTCGGAACTGGGTTCGCAAAACACTGCGAACGCCGAACTCGGCGTTCTTGGCGTTCCGGAACTGGGCGTTCTGGCACTGCGAACGACAAAACTCGACTGCGCTTGCCCAGAACCGTTCCGAACTGGCAGAACGCACACTGAGAACGGAGCTTGAGTGTTAAAACTCACAAAAGGTTAGAAGCGAGACAAGCAGCGTCTAAGCCAAATAAAATAAGACATGACCACCATTTCTTTCCTTTCGGAGAAATTCTGAGGGAAGCCACATTTTAGTCAAACCAATCGATTTCAACCACGTTCTTCAGCTTTTTCTCACGAGGGGAGCTTTTGGTGATAACTCAGAACAGGAATACGCTATGCATGAATAAGCCACACACGGAAATTGATTAGAATTACTTACGTAGGGTTTCATTAGTGATAATTCAGGTCAGAAATAATGCGAAAGACAAAAACACAACGCCACGTACCATGGAATAATAAAACACTGATAGAAGTTTTGCCTTGTTGTCTATTTGACGATGAAGACAAACCCAAAATATATCCATTGTAAGGTCTTACAAAAATAAGGAAGGCAATCAAACGTCTGATTCAAACAAAATTTGTAAACAAATGAACTTGATTGAGGTTAGAAAGCCCTGGATATCTCACCTCGATAGTCATAATTGGTATCCGGCCGTCCAGGGACCAGATAAATTAAAACTCAAGATAGCGTTTAACTAGGGATGGATAAACACCACCCCCCTTTGGATTAATCCCCCTTATCCGCTGAATAAATGTGATCAATATACCGGCCCTCAGTCAATAATAAGGATTGCTTATTGAAAATAATTAATAAACCTAAATAAATAAATAAGTACGCGATATCTGAGTTCTGTAATTGAGCTCAATGGGGGACTGAGAAAACAAACTGCGTAATCCATAAACACAAATTAGGTAGTCCGAAAGAACAGGTCTTTTCTGTTATATCCCCGCATTTACAAACCATTTTCTATAGAATGGGGATTGATCGGGATTTATGCGGATTGTTGAGTCTTTTTCGTTATACGACCGTATTCAATTTCAATACGGCGTCCTTCCTATAATATGTCAAATCTGAATCAATTTTTACTAAGGGATCCATCCAGACCACCAAACTTTACTCATCCATGCTGATCTACAGGTACATCTCAATCTGTATTTTTACTAGGGGATTGACTACTTGATGTTATGTATCAAATTTTGAGATGCGAGCATCCAGACCACGAAACTATACTACCTAGACTACTTGATGTAATGTATTTCCTTGGCAGTGTATTTTTTTTTTTTTAAGGTTTAAGCCGCACCTCAACCAGAAAGGTCATTAACGGCATAAGCACACTGGTATTAGGCATACATGTAATGTATTTTTTAGACATATTATAGGGGGAATTATTGGAACTGAATGCGGGGATATAGCAGAAAAGACCCAGAAGAACATGGATTAAAAAAAAAGAAGAAAAATCATCAAAACACTCTTATTTTCCATTTTTCCTATACTGGATCCTATGGGCTTAAGGTACTTCTGTAAATACAACTACCAGGATATGCATTCTTTTGCATTGTTGGTAATATTCACAGCGAAAGTTCTCCATAGACCAACTCTCTAAATCTATTTTGTTCGGCGAAAAAAACCGGTAGCCGTGGGAAGTGATAGTCAAAAAGGACGAGTGGGATAAAAAATTCAAAACTCGCGGCTTTATTTGATAACAATCCTTTTTTTCCCGATTTGTTTTTGCCCGGTAACCCTCTTTTCTGTTCTAACAACCCCCCCCCCCCCTCTTGCTTTTCCCAGGCATTTTATCGTCCTCCTCTTCCTGGTGAGTGGTAATGGAAGGTGTGGTAAGGGGGTGGGGGGGTCTTTCCTCTATTTTTTGCTCTCCGGTTATCAGTTGTGCTTCCAGCCCAGTAATGCGGCCTGGGCTTCAGGATGGTAAGGACGGTAAAGGGGGGGTATCGTCTGCGACATGGTACGGCGGCCGGGCTGGTAAGGAAGGGTGTGGGTTGGAAGAGAAACGGCGGTGAGGGAGTGTTAATCCCGTTTTTACATGGGTAGTAAGTTCCGCGGTCCCTATTTCACTTCGAAAACAACATTTTCAGACGCGGGGACGAGAAGGGGGAGTAGGAAAATAACCGAGAGGAAAAAGTCCCTCCTTCAACCAGCTACAATATTTTGAAACGTGACGTATTCCAGTCAGACCTTTCGATAAAGCACTTTACATTGTTCGTCATTGCGGCAATTTGCTTATAAAAAAGTTTTGCTGACGCAGCATGACTATTTAAATTGATTTTCAACATCAGCAAAAATAGATAGATAGATAGATTTTATTTATTTATATAGAGACACATACATATGATTATAGTACAAAAATAGAACTAGCGTAACGGCACCAGTAACAGACAAGGGTCTAGTAACAGACAGTCACAACTTTGAATCAAAATAATAAGCATTTCAGACAGGTAAAACTGATGTTGCTTTGATCCATGAGTACAGTGTTGCCATCTAGTGTCTTCTTGTGAATTTTATGAGCCAGTTCGTATTTAGAAGGCAGTGGTAGAAGGTTGTGAACAGCCGCCACGAGGTCAGTTGGATTCTGATGCTGTAGCTAGCTGGTTTTGTTAAGAAGGTGAGTACTTTCAACTGTCATTTTCCATAGTAAAATTTAGAGATGAGGGCATTCTGAAGGTGTTTTTTAATGTTTAAACTATGCTCTTTTTGTTTTTCACATAGTTTTTTTATGAAATATCTAATTCCATTGGGAGTTTCGTCTATGTCTGTTACTCATCCTCAGAAATCTCGTTTTTCTAGTACCCACGTCTGTTACTAGTCCACTCAGCCATTTTCATTTTTTCCATTTTTTTCCCTTCAGACTAGGTTTTTCATTGATTATAATGTTCCTTCAGGTTAAATATTGATAATGGAACAACATGATTAGTGTCAGACAGGGTGTCTGTTACCGGTCCAAAAGGGTGTCTGTTACTCATCCCATATTTTTTTGGTAACCGCGAATCATTCAGACACTTCTTGTTTTCAGTTCAGGATGGCGCCCCCTGCCAGGAAATTCGCATACAGTGAAGAACAAATGCAAAGTGCCATATTAGGATATCTGGATATCTTCATCGTCCAAGGCAGGATTCCCAATATTAAAAGACGAATTTTTGGACAGCATGCAGCTGCTCATAAAGGAACTGGGGAGAGAAAATTCGTTCACAGATGGACGACCTGGCAAGTCATGGTATTGTGGATTTCTGAAACGAAACCCTTCAGTAGCACATAGGATCAGCAAAAATCTGACACTATCGCGATCAACAGTGACCACAGAAAGCCTAGGCAACTGGTTTAACACCGTGTACAACTACTTGAAGGAAAACAATCACCTAAGCATTCTAGGCAACCCAAACCGAATATTTAACTGTGATGAAACTGCTTTTTTTCTCAACCCTAAGGGATCCCGAGTGTTTGCTATTAAAGCGGACAGAAATGTATACCAAGTAGTAAATAATGATGATAAAGAGTGTGTCACTGGTTTATTTACAGCAAATGCTGAAGGACAACTTCTCCCACCGACTGTGATCCAGAAGTACGTAAGATTTCAGACAATATAAAATTCAGTATGCCCTCTGACTGGGGATTAGGAAAATCAGATTCAGGATGGATGACTAGTAAAACTTTTTTGAATTTCTGGCCAATGTGTTCCAGCCATGGCTGAAAACTCATGGACTGGATTCAGAACCAATCATTTGATTTGTGGATGGACATGTATCTCATTTAACACTTGAGGCAAGCAGATTTTGTGAAAAAGAGAAAATAATTTTGATCGCTTTACATCCGAATGCTACTAATATTCTACAGCCAATATTTATTTTTCAAAAAAACAGTTCATGTTTCAGCTGGCTGTATGATGCTTTACATGAAACTTAAAGTTTTACAAGCCTAAATTTTTTTGTTGAAGATTGTCAAATCTCATAAAAACTGCCTCAAGTAAAAAAAAAGCGGTTGTTCATGCTTCGTTCAGTTCGTTCAAGCTTTACAACGGTTCGTTCACCATAGCGATTTCGTTTCAATTTGGTAGATATATTTTAGCTGGAATTTGGAAAAAACGTAGACCCAGATGTGACAAGTGGGGTGGGAGAACTTATATAGAAATACAGATTTTAGCCGACGACACAACGTCTCACTGGAGAAGGAGTGTGGTTAAAGAAACACAATGCCGTTCATTTTCCGCTCTTTCATTATAAACCGGACATTTAGCGTCCAGAACAATTTTCGCGTGGATGCCTTGATAAAAAGCCAGACTGTCCGGGCCATAACCGGACACGTGGTAACCCTGGTGCCTCAGGGGATCAACCTGCCAACCGATCCACCACTCTGGGCCTCCTTACCAATGACCAACCAATGACTGCAATGACTGAGAAAAGAAAGCAGATGACGCCGAAGCAATAATTTTGAATGCCATACTCAAAACCAAAAGCAACCTCAGGCATAGCTCAAACCAGCTCCTCAAACAATGAATAATTTAAATTTTTTTTGGACTCATCTCACTTGAGTACTGCTGGTGAACATAGTCACAGAAACTGGCTCGTAGAAGCGTAGATGCAATTTAAAATACATCCGCAATCCGAATCAGAAAATTGATGAACGAAATACTAAAGACAAAAACTTAGCCAAATTACCTATCAATTTCGAAGGGCAATAATGATCGCGTTACTTGTGTGACAAGAATTGAAATGGAAAAAATTAGTAAAATAATTACCCCAGGCATGCAGCATGATCGTATGAGCGAATTTTCTTAACTTATCGTATCATAAATAGTCATGTTGGTCTGTTATTAAATGAGAGCACTTTGGCGCTTAATGGTTAATTATAAATATAGTATGACAGAAAAACCATTCAGCAACACCCCTGCACCCTCGGTTACCTCTATTTACATACTTTGGACGAATTTATTGAAACACAGAATGTTTTTTAGCTCACGCGTTTCACTTAAACCCGTTTTCAATCTTCGGTGGAAGATTGGTTAACTTCCTCACACTAAATCAGAATCTTATATAATCACCGTGTCATAACAAAATATCGCATAGGTTACACGATCCTTAGTTCCGTATCATCGGTATCCATGTTGTCGTCCCAGATTTCGTTCGAAATTTCGTTAGCTTTTTTGGCTAGTTAGTCCATGGCTAAAACACATTCTGTGTTAAAAACTTGTTCTCCACAATATTTGTTTTTCAAACAAAAACTTTAAATATACCCTGAGAAAAACAGCCATTGAATAAGAACGACAATGGTTCAGCCAGTTCAGCAGCAGCAGCGGACAACATCCTCAAGCATAGAGAGTCCTCTGTAATCTAACGAAGATATTCGGTTGAGGCTGATTATTGTTTTGTACACATCTTCCACGTTGACTAACATGAGTGAAAAAGACTGCGGCGGTTTAGGGACTTTGTGAAGGAAGCTGTCATATAAATCAGAGGTGAAAATAGTTTACCATCAATTTTTTTATACCGCCAAGGCCGGCCTAAGGCTAAAATTGCAAGTGTGCCAACACACACAAACAAGCACATTGTATGCCCCTACCGAAGGGTATGGAATACCCCCTAGTAAAAGGGAAATTCATTGAAATTTGAGGTCCAAAAACACTGTTTTTGTGCACTTATGCGCCTTTTAGAAGATTAAATTTATGTCTCAATTCGATTTATTATTGATTGACTTGATAGGTTCCATACTCTTTCTTGTACCTTAAACCACCAATAAACCAATGAAAGCTTCTGGGTTACAGTGATTTTTACACTTGTATTGCAAGTACTGTCAGAATAAATAGCTAATGTGGGAATCACCGTCCACTGGACCTATATTGGAAATAAATTTCCATATCTCACGGGTAAATGATAATGAAGAAACCGATCATTGTGAACTAATAATTACAGAGTGTAATAATGGTTCACGCAACAAATGTTTATTAGTTATTAAGATAGGTGCATAGTCTCTTTTATTATACATTTATACGAGGGCTTTTCTTGCTTTCATTTCGGAGAATGAATTATCTAACTATGTCCAAATAATCAATGGACCATGAGAATATGATAAAATAACTTCAAAAGATGCTAACACCGTACGTGTCAAATTTTGACTTGGTGCACAAGTTTGTTAAAATCTCGTCTCATTTCAATTAATTTTATAACACAAAAGCCTTTTTTTCTTTTAATTTTTGAAAAATTACATCATGAAGACGGATTGGACAGAAAATTACGCTTGAAAGCATTTTATTACTCCATTTTCACCCCTATAGTTTTTTAAAAAGAAACGGATTATTATACAAAGGTTTATTATGGTTAGCATTTGAATTACTCGAAAACAAAAGTTTGAAAAAAAAATCTTTGCGAGGAAATTTTGATCAGAAATGTGCCCTAGAATTAACTCTTGAAGTTTGCTCCGTTAGGTTTGCGACACTCTGTTCGTAGCTGTACGAACTAAAATCACTCTCACGAAATTGAGGGAACCTATTTCAATTATGAAATCGAAAGTTAGTGATTACTTTGTCTATTACCACGAGATGAAGACTTACGAGTACAATGTTAGATTGATTTCGACGGTTAGGTCGTAATCAGTAACAAACTTAGAACAACAATACAATAGAAGAACAAACTTACTGAATAACAATAGAACGAACATAGCGTATGTACCTAACCGGTGAATAGGTGACTTGATTAGTGGTTGAGTAACCTCCTGCCCTGGCATTCACTTCATTTGAATAGCTGAAATCTGGAAAGTTTTGAACCTTTGAATGGCACGATGGCATATAATATCTTTGTAGTATCTTATTATATAAATCGATATTGCTATCCCGTAGAACTTTTGCTAAAGAAAACCAAACAGCAAGCTTGTCTTGCAACTGGGGGAGTAGGTAGGTCATAAAAACGTAAACCTCTTTATACTTCCTCGCTGCCGAAGGTAGGGGAGCTTTATGTTTGTGACAGAAGTCGAAAAACGCTGCAAATTACAAAAAAGTTTATTATTTCTGTATTAGATAGCACTTCTACACAGATCATTGGTCGATAATTATTATTAAGCCCCGTATATATCTAGTGAATGATCAAAACTTGGCGTATCGTGCCTCCCAAAAGGGTTCACACCTTTACAGCTCAGGACCCCACAATTTTACGGTTTATAGTAGGTAAATGTTGGAAAATTGTCTAAAAATGACAAAACAAAAAACTTAAGTAAAACGGCAGGTTGAAAAGGAAAGAAATTAGCCTCAGAGGCCCCATCAGCTATTCAGTGATCCTCCGAACCTCGTAATTGTTTTTTGAGGTGTCCCGAATGAGCTCCATTAAATTTCAGCAACTTGAGTCGATTAGGAAAGAAATTAGCCTTGGAGGTTCCCTAGCTGATAAGAATAACACGAGAACTGAGAATATTACAGAAATAAAAATAAACAGGTGACTGAAAAAGAGTAACGCTGAGACCTCCAGGAAGTTTCAACGACCCCCTTTTTTGAGGTTTACTCAAATTGTTTGATATATTTTTATGACAAATTCTACATTCTCTTGTACCTTGCTATCTTCTCCGTTAATTTATAAAATTACACATAAAGGTGTTATTAAAAAAGTAACTTCCAGAACAAGTGGAAGGAGCGAAATGAACCGTTCAGAGTTTCTGAAATCTAGTTGTTGACAGCGGTAATGACTGTCAGAAAGTCTATCGATCTATTAGAACAGGAACACGATGAAACTCAGAGGGCAAATAGTTCGCAGGGGTTCGCACGGCCAGAAGTGATGTTTTGAGGTTGAAAGGCTCAGCGCAGGTTTAACCGGGAAGGCACGAGAGGGGCCGCAGGAACAGATGTATTGTCTAGAAGGCGATCTGTTAAACCTGGCAATAACCGTTTCAACCCCTCTCGCAGAGTTCTGCCCTGTTCCTGTACAGTGATCGATATAAGTCATTTAGTCGTTGGGAACGCATCACGTCCTGCGGGTATCCATTTCGGGAGGCTTCCCCATCCTTTCCCTGACCTTTCCCCGGAGCCCCCGGTCAGAAATGTGGGTGACGAACTGATTGCACCTGAAGGAGATCACGTAGGCAATTAGAGCGCTGAGTCTCTCCCAACCGACTTTTCCAGGCGAAATCCCCCTTGTCAAACTCCGGGAGGGCCGCCCCCGGGGGTTTGTTGAGTCCGTTCCACCGACCCGCCCCCCAACTGGTTTGAAGTGGCAACTGTCAAAACAGGTAACACCATGATTAACCCTTCACTCGCCGACCTCGTTGCTACTGAATGATGAAAGTTTGGGAAATTCTTGCCCGGAGGTAGGCCCCCCGAACTAGAAGAAGATCGATTCCCTCAATTCCGTCCATTTAGACACCGCTCAGAGATGGGTAAAATGTAACTACTAGTAGTGTAGTGCAATTAGGGTTACAAGCCTTGGAATTGCTTTTTGGGTCATTCTCATTTCATTTGCCGCTTTGGGGCGTTTGAGAACCTCAGTGACGTGAAATATGAAAGTGCTCAAAAATGAGGTTAGATCGGCAAATACTACTCATTGTACATTGCAGATTTGTGTTCCATAGATGAACAGTGAGTTTTTCATTAATGTTGTATTTTATATATTTTTTACCCATCCTTGGTCACACTCCTGAGGGGTAACACTCATGAGAATTATGAGTAAAAATGGCGTCACACAGGATGATGAAGTGGCAAAACTCGGGGATGGCTACTGTTTGAAACCCGTCACCAAGCAGTATGGTTCTTGATATCGGATTATTTTGTTTAAGCACTAACAACACTCGTAATTAGTGTATCACTCATGATTGAAAATAAAAATACTCCTCATGTTTTTAGGCTTCATTCACTGTAAAAACTGCTGCAACTCCAAGCACTCCACTGCAGTCTCACATCTTCAACTGGACAATATAACCTTCACATCTGACTTTTTCCCACCATTTTCCATCGGTCTTCTTGATCGCGAAAATGGTAACACTCCTGTGGTCCCATTGAGAAGAGATATGGGGGACTGACTGAAAAACTAGTTTTTCACGGGTTGGGAAAAATCTCAAAAATGTAAATCCTTACTCTAAATAAAGAGGAACCAACCTACTGCAGCTAGTAACCCTGGCCAGTTCTAGATTGTCATTGTTTCGTAACGACCTAACTTCTACGTACATGTTGGGTAGGAGGGGACGGTAACACTCATGAGTTACCAGGATTTCAGGTTTCATTCGTCATCACTGTGTATTGGTTAAAAGGGATTTTGGGCATTCAAATTATTTCTTCGTTGATCTCCCAACTAGTACTACCCTTTTTTCTCCCAAAAACGCTAGTTTTGGTCAAGAATTGTGAGAATTCGTCGTCAGGGACATGAAAGCGGCAAATGAAATGAGAATGACCCTTTTATGTGTCGGATATTTTTACGGATACTGTAACTGTATCCGAAATCCGCGGATACGGATACATGCCAAGGGAAAGTAACTACGGATACAGATAAAGTTACTCGCATCTGTAACCATAACTGTATCTAGTTACTTTTTCGGATACGATCACGAAAATCGTCCAAATTTAACTGAAATTTGGAAAATTTACCCCTACTGCACACCGCAGTCGCAGTTTTTTCTACAGAGCATGAAACGGGGAAGTAACAAATTCCAGTCATGCAGCATGACTACGTAGCGAATTTTCAGAGAAACGCTGTTTTCGTATTTTTAGTTACGCAAATAAGCAAAAACTGAACCTTGTAACTGTCGGAAAAATCTAAAATTCTGATATTATACCCCTTCGGCATCCAGAATTTCCTGTAGGTATCTTTTCGCACACTACATAGTTGCCATACTGACATAGTACTCGCCATAGGGCCAATTAAAAAGTCTGAGTTTTTCATAGTATACTTTTGAAGTTTTTAGGATATGTAGTACAAAACATCAGATTTGCAATTTTTTGTTCTAAAGTTCATTCGATTCAGGGTTAAATATTTTCCAAAGTTCACATCGAGCAAGTGTTAGCTGAGACCCTTGTAACAGAGTTACCTCCTGAGAGGTCCATCAAGCTCCCGTCAGAGCACCAGAGATAGCGCCGTCGGCGTTCCGTTGTTTCATCATGAAACAATGGGCGCCGCGGTCTGTTCTCGATCTTATTGACAGCTGAGTTTGGCGTTGGATGGAATCCCAGGCGACTGGGAAACTAACCTTCCCCGAACATGGCTCATTAAAAGCTATTAGTATGGGTGGTATCTCTCTGACGGGATGCTGTTACCCTCCTCTACCTGATTTATGAGGATTTAGGCCCCCATTGCACCTCTGGGAGGGGCACCTAAATTCCTTATACCCTTTCCCATTAAATTACAGAGTAAAACGCCGTTTCGGCTAACTTTATGTGTAGAGTGACGTAAAATTTAGGAGTTCTGTTGTAAGTCAATGGAGAAAGGTCTCCCCTAAAATATGCTCGATGTATGAACTTTAGAAATGATTTAATCATTAGTGGAATGAACTTTGGCAGAACTAACTCAAATCAATATTAAGGCCACTAGGTGATTTTGAAAGGCAAAAGTCTAGACGGTGGAGGGGGGATTGACTCGAAATTAGCCCGATTTTCAATTCTTTTAAATTCACTTATTTTGGGAGATAATTTATAGTTTTCGGATCGGATCGCTTTGTATTTTTATGTTCTACAACTTTGCTACGCATACAAATTTCTGTAGGATGAATGGTTTTGGAATTATTCGAGAAAAACTTTAAGATGGGTTAACTAAGCCATCTTTACGAGGCCGCCATTTAGTATTCCATTAATTTCGAGATGGCAGACAACGATTTTGTCACTCAGAATGGACTAAATTTTCAATATATAATCTCCAACTTTCTCCTGAAACTACTAAAAATTTTCGGCCTTGGGTCTGGACTATAAGGATGGTTGAGGAGGAAATCGTAGTAACGAAGCGTCATCCCTTTGCAATTTTTATGTCCATGATTTAACACATCAACCAAGTAACGAACACCTTTTCAATCGTTACCGCCCTAAACCTGAACTGTTTGTAGTAACTACTTGTTTCTGTCAACGTCTTAATTTTCTATTCTTGAATTTTCACAATACAATATCATCTATAAATGCGTGCTATTTCATTCAATATGCCACAAAGCCACTTCAGCAACCAAGCTCGCTTTGTTCCGTGGGTAAACCGCACTTCTACAACTATGACCAGTTCTTTTTCTGTTCAAAATTATCTCAAACAACTCAGCGCTAACAACTAACAGAATTCCCTCTATTCCCATCCCAAGCAGTTGTACAGTTGTCCCTATAGCGGGAAAAATAGGCGGAGGAAGAAAAAGTTTCGAGGAAGACATTCCAACTCATCCCGCCAAGACCTTTTCGCCATATCCGCTTCACAACCGTTTGGACAGACTGCGGGCCACCTGTAAGAAACCGCAAGCAACTCGGACGGCCTCTTATAGAAAATCAACTTCTCACGTAACGGGGGAAAAGTAATGAGGAAAGGAGATCTCCCGTCACCCATTTCCACGTTCCTGGGAAGGTATGTCCGTCCTTCTGGACTACCAGGAAACGACCTGACCGATGGATCCACATCCCTACGGCCATAGGGAGGCAGATCGAGCATTTTCCGGAACAAATTCAGGAAACTTTCGATCTCAATTTAAATTTAAAGCTGATCATGGGTCATTTCTAGAAGAGGGCTGTCACTATTAACTTGGTTCTAAGGCTGACCCCGCGATGTAGGGACTGATTTTGTAATAGATCAGAATTGTATAGATTGGTGTTCTGGATCTCAAAAATGCAAACATCAAGTAAGTAATCAATCCCTTAGTAAAAAGTTATCACAGATGTTTGATTCAACAATAAACCAATAACTCTAGGGCTGAAAACCAATGAGAACAGTTGGTAAGCTACTAAAAGCTGTCGGCTTAAATTGTTGAAAACATGCACATACTTTGCCATTACGTTTACGAAGCATTATTAGTTAGTAACTTGGCGCTATAAATCAGCTTTCCTAGACATCACAGAGGCTTAGGGATCATGAGATGTGATAAGATGAGAGCATTCCAAAAAGTGGCGAACGAATATCGTGGAACGATATTCCCTACAACTTCCCTAGCAACGGAATGGTTTTACGTGGAAATTAATAGATATTGGGGGTAGATAGATATTATTTAAAAAACGCTAGCATACGAGTCTGCAACACATTGGGACATGTTATGTCTTTAGTTCCCATCACACCATATACTCGTACTAAGGGAGTTATACTTCCCTAGCAACGGAATGGTTTTACGTGGAAATCAATAGATATTGGGGCTAGATAGATATTATTTAAAAAACGCTTGCATACGAGTCTGCAACAGATTGGAACATTTTATGTCTTTAGTTCCCATCCTCCGTCAATTTCCGTTATCCTCAAATTTGATGAGTAAAACCGCACGTGACGTGAAAATGCTTTAGTTAAAATTTGGAGAACCTCTATAATTGAATGATCTTCTACGCTAGTTTTGTTCCTATACATCTTGAGATGCCGACATTTGGAACGGAGCCTATCCGGGCGCGTTAAATATATACTGTAGATATGTAGTATATATGCCTAGCAGTAATGACACGACTGGTTAGAAATTTATGTGATGGTACACTGTGATCTTCACTGATGGGTTGGACGAGCTAGCGAAACGAGCGGGTACAGCTATTTAAATTATAAATTAGGAGCTAAAAGGCTGAAATTCGTTCAAGACGCAAATATATAATTCAGTTCGACAATGAGAGATGTCCCTAATGATTTTATCTGCTTAACGTCGGAAACAGGACGACTCCATGAGAGAGAAAGCCGATTTTCCAGAGGCAGAGCACTCAATGTACAGGGTCGCCAAGGCAAAAACAAAAACAAAAAAGTTACCCCCCCTCAACATTTGTTAGTTCTCACGTTTCAAGATGCGCAGAATCAAAAAAATCAAATTTAAAAAAAAAAAAAAAAAAAAAAAACCGTCCGCACGTTGTCCAAAGATTTTTTCAAAAAGTATTGCACAAAACATTAAAAAATTTGGCTTAAAAATCATTTTTGGGCCGGGGATGTGCCATTAACATCGGCGTCTCGTTCGATCAACACCAAGTGTAGAACCTAAGGTCTGAAATATTCAAAAATCGAAATCTTGAAATCCTTCTATGACAAGTAATGATTTTTTGAGTTTCATTTATTGGTATCCGCTCAAAAAATCGAACGAAATCACCCCGGTCGCAGTGCGTACACTAGTTTGCTTTCTCTAAGGATAAAGCATCGACAAAAAAAGGCAGCAACATGAGAGTGATTTTTTTTTTATTCCCCTAATGCGCATTCAACTAGACACGGTCATTGGTGCCAAACATACATAATTTACAAAAATATTACATAAATGCTAGTTTCACATATTCACAATTGCGTTGTTATTTTTCATTTTCTTTCACTCAATTTTTATGGTACAACGATAGTGATTTTAGAGTTGGTCGAGTCATTTCCCAGAAGTTCGCTGATGTCCTTGGGAATATCCATTGAAGGCGTGGTGAACAGCGGACATTCAACAAGTAGGTAGGAGATGAATCGTAAGTTGGCAGTTATTGCACATAGAGCACTCTGGTGGTGATTGTCTTGGCTGTGATGTCAGGATGTATCCATGTGCAAGGCGTGAATGTCCGATTCGTAGACGGGTGAGGATTATCTCTTCTCGGCGTGAATGAACAATTGTCCCATCAAATAATTTTCTTGTTCTGCTTGACAAAGCCCACATTTTTACGTCTTTTTTAATTGCCCATAGTTTTTGGTTATCCATTTCCAGCCATTTGGATTTCCAAAGTCCATACTGCAGATTTTATCGTCAACATGTAGTCATCTACGATTTCAGTGGCAGAGGTCACGGGATCATGACTAGCGTTGTTTGCCTCACGGTCGGCAATTTCATTGCCAATGATACCTTGATGTCCTGGAACCCAGAAAAATATTGAATCAATCTCTTTTGAGAGACGGTGTAGAATACTCATGAGTATTTCTTCGATCGGTGGGTGGGCATCAACTCCTTTTCGGATGGCTAGGATGATGGGCTTACGATGGCTAGGACTAATTAGGTGTAGGCATGCATTGTAACTGTAGGAGTGAATCGTAACCTGTAAAACATATCAAAAATCGCCTTGAAAACGATGACAATTGTATCGGCTTACGAGTATAATATAATTCCTATGGAATTCTGAATTCTCAAAATCGAGTTTATTATAACTTCTGTATCCTATTGGGCTTGTGAAGCGTAGGTACGTAATCACCTACTTCAATTAAATTAATTGGTAGTTACTTATGTATTATACCGACCACACCCAATAAGGAACACTGAAATAGATATTTTATAGAAACGAACATTATATCATGAAAAACAACTCTTTAATTACAGAATTACAAAGATTATCAATTGATAACGGGTTTATATTAATTAAACAATTACAAACTTACTACGATTATCAATTGTTAATGGGTTTCCTGTGATGCCCAGAATGCAGCAATGTCAAGGAGGAGTGAGCGTAGTGGATTTCCCCCTTTAGCCGCTACTGCCGACCGCCATATATGTACTCAGCTAGGTACGAGTCAAGATGATCGTTTCTATAAAATATCTATTTCAGTGTTCCTTATTGGGTGTGGTCGGTATAATACATAAGTACCAATTAATTTATTAAATTATTGATTAGTAAATACTTAGTGTTCCCGATGGGAACGTGGTCAAGAACGAACGAGTATGCGATTTTAAATTATATTCATATAAGAAAACAGAGTATGTAATTTGAACTCAGAACGTTGAAGCAAGAGCGCACGGCAATAATGGTCAATCAAAAATTCACTTCTCCAGTTCATCCACGAGACCTTCTCGAACGATCAAGTTTGTCCCCCACCCCGGTAACTACTTGGAACCGTTCCCTACAAGAAGAACTGTGAGTTCTTCAATTCCGTTCAACCTGTTTCGACTTAGATTATCACACATCATTCTGACCTACATGTCCAACTGATCTGTATTTTTAATAAGGGATTGACTACTTGATGTTATGTAATCCTATACACAGCATTCTGATCTATTTGTGCTAATTCATGTGCATTCCACTTCATTCAAGAACTCATAGTTCTTCTTGTAGGGAACGGTTCCAATTAGTTGCCGGGGTGGGGGACAAACTTGATCGTTCGAGAAGGTCTCGTAGTGCATTCACCTGATTCAATCATTTGTTTAGTGCAGTCTCTTTAGTGACCGGAGGGGCGCTGTTACCTACTACTTAACGTCATGCGAGGTGAGGCACTGGCACGCGACCGAACATTTAGTAAATACTCTTAATTAAATTATTATTCCTATTCCAACAACAGAACGTTAATTACTTCCGATTCTACCAAAGTCGGAACGTTTTAGCCAATTTTCTAAGAAAATGAAGTTATTGCAATGAATCTGAAAATTCTTTCGTGGAAATTTGTTTTGAAATTAATTGAGTTTAACGGTTTTTGATGTGTGTATGTAGATTTTGATCAAAAAGTTCTGGTTCTTTTCAATTTGCGCGCAAACAGAGGGTCGTTGAAACTTCTCGGTGATCTAAGTGATACTCTTTCTGAGTCACCTGGCTATTTTATACTGCTGTAATATTCTCAGTTCTTGTGTTATTCTAGCTTTGGAAACTCCAAGGCTAATTTCGTTGCTGAACTTTAATGGAGCTCGTTCGGGACACCTCAAAAACAATTATGAGGTTCGGAGGATCACTGAATAGCTGATGGGGCCTCGGAGGCTAATTTCTTCCTTTTCAACCTGCCGTTTTACAAAGTTTTTTGTTCCGTTGTTTTGGCATTTTCGGAAAAATTTTCAACATTCACCTAATATAAACCGTAAAATTGTGAGGTCCTGAGCCGTAGAGGTGTGAAACCTTTAGGGAGGCGCGATGCGCCAAGTTTTGATCATGTACTAGATTTACATGGGGCTTAATAATAATTATTTACCAATGATCTGCGTCGAAGGGCTATCTAATACAGAAATAATAAACCTTTGTGTAATAATGTGCAGCGTTTTTTCTGATAACTTCGTCGCTTCCCAAACACACATTTCTCGAGCGAAAAATGCCTATAAACCGAGACAAACTATTTCCACGACCTTTTCACACTCTCTTTAACTTCGGCCGACTGCTCCTTTGTAGATTCAACTTTTATGGGAAACGCCTTCAAAGACGTAGTACCATTTCACTCCACTAGGGGCGCGGAGCCCCGCGAATTGTTTCTGCCCCCCCCCTTTCTTTTTAACCTCGGCTTTTACCGGCTTTTGAGAGGCCGTTATTTTATATTTCCCTCCATTGTATTGGGAAAAAGTAATGCGAGGGACGTAAAAATAAAGCCTGCCGCTTCACCACTCGTAGAGCGTTTAGTGCTTGGATGCGACCGGTTCGTAGATGCAAATAAAAACGGGGTTGGGTACACGCGCTTTATTGCTAATATTAAAAACCTTCAGGGATACGATGAACTCGTCATCTGTAACTAGAATCGGTTTAAAATGGTTATATTCTCGATCCAATATACCCCGTGCTATTTTCAGAAGCCTGCCGCTAACGTTACTGTTCGTTCCGTTCCCAGCTAATTCTCTTTCGGACTCAATTGGAGCGAACTACAAACAGTCAATTCCGAGTATTGTGGGATATGGGTGAGCGATTCATATTCAAATCTGCCGTATAGTCACAACGCAATCAAAATGTTCTATTACCATAGAAAGCGACACACATTACTACTTGTACAGCCTACTAGATAGGTATACAATAATACATTGTTCTAGACAGGATTGGAAGGAGATTGCTCCCGTAAGTCTCACAATGACTGACACATTTTGTGGTCCCACCTAAACGTATATTATATTGTGTCAAGATAATGTATGATTTGATGAACCACATTTCAGTTGTATGCAGTGGCGTAGTTTGAGGAGTGGCAGAGCCCCTCCGTGAATTGCAGAGGAATTTCGTAGTATGGGTACAATCAAAATTAATCATTTCACGCTTCTAACCTCAGTACCTAACACCTTCAATTTGAGAATGTAATTAGTAAAATACAATTAGGTACTACTATTATTATACGGTAAAGTTGCCTACCAACTTTAGACGCTCTTAGAAAATATCTGTAGCCAGGTGTTTGATTCAGATTGTGATTCAGGAGCTGACATGCGGTGACAAGGTGTCGACCAGCTGAGAGCTCTGCATTATTTCTGTTCTAGAACCAGAAATTTCAACCATGTATCATGTTTTCTCCTCGATATTGATTCGAAATTCTATGAAAACATCAGAAATTAACAAGCGGTTGCAATCATGTTCACAATATCAATTCAAGGTATTGCTGTATATTTGTAGGAAAAAATCCGAATTTATTCTGTTGATATGGCTCTCGCTTCGCTCGCAAGGTATACCTGTATACCCTTCAAGACGTAAGTTCGTAGGCCTGGCTCGCAACCTATGTGTACCTGCTCGCAACCCGTTCCCGTCAGGTGCAAGCCCCGCCTCATCGAACCCCTGACTTCGTAGAGCCTTCTCGCTTCCGGGGCCCAATTAATTTCTCATATTAAATGCTTCCCTCCCTTCCGCTCGCAATTTGACCGAGTTCTCGTCACTTTTTTTGATATCCGATTTCGAATTCAGATTTGGCGGGATCAAACCTTTATTTCGCCCGCGAAAACCGTTCCGAAAAACGTACCTTTGCAGGGTATATTTTAATGGGAAAAATCGTAGTTTTTCGTCGGACTTTTCGAGAAAACACGGTCCGTACTCTCGCATTTTTTTGACGCATTTCCCGATACTTTTTTCGCGATCCGATCGCGCCGTCGTCTTCCTCATTGAGAATGATCACCTGTGTGTAACAATTATACATATAACCATGCTCATAACTCAGCTTGTTGGCCACGCACTTCGCAGTAGTTAACATAATATGGTTGGATAAATCGAGAGCTTTCGAACGAATGGTCAACGAATTTTGTGGGATGAAAAACGACGAAGTACCATTTCCCTAGCAACGACTCGGTTGTAGGCGGAAATCACTGTAACACTGTATGTTTCGTGCGCGGAAAAAAATTGACTCGCAAAATTCGCTAGGACCCCAGGGCTAAAACATGATACATGTTAAAAAGAAATTATTCTCATTTTCGTTCGTATAAGGTTGGTTTGTATAAAGGCGAAATTGCGAGGATATTTTACAGCCCCTTGTAGAGGAGTAAAATCACCTAGCCAACCAAACGAAAATGTAGATACTGCAAACTGAAATCAAGTCGTTCCCCACTATTTTCTGGGGCTAGCCCATTTGCGATTTTTCCCTAGGAAAATATCCATTGTTCAATATTCACCAAATTCCCCTACGAAGTTCCCCTACTTTTCACTGCCTAGTTGATCAAGCTTGGTTGTTTCCCGTATTTTTTTAAATTAAGTTTTGATTGTTGGTATATCGTTTGTATTATACCATTTACGAATTAAATCACAGTTGAAATAATCGTTAAAAAAAAAAAAAAAAAAAAAAAAAAAAAAAAAAAGAATTTTTCTGTGGAAATTGAATTATTTCAATAGAAAAGATTAAAACAATCTATTGTAGCAGTAGGTAGTCCTATTCTAACCTAGCATATTGTTGGTTTGAGTTTTGATTACATTTTGATGTTTGTCGTTTGCGGTTTCATGCCCCGTTTTTTATTCCGCGTACTTATAGAATAAAATTGTGTGATATTGTCCAGATCAACAAGTAAAGATTGTGGATAAACCTGTAAGGGTTTAAATACTAAATATATGATTTTGTAGGCTGTAAGTCTAGTATAAACATAGTATATAAGCCTAGATCACCTCAGTTCATCCGAAGGTATTCGTATTCATCGTAGTCTTCAACGTTTTGATTATTATTTAATTGGATGATATATTTTCTAAATAGTATTAGGTATGTTTTAATAATCCATAGGTAGGTTTGTGAATATGAAAGCGTACGTGATTTCAACTCATTACGAAAAACCATTGAATATCTACTTATATCAACGTATGGCAGTTTATTATACAGTCTTGTTATATTCAATAAGTACTAGAAATGAATACTAAAACTATAAAATAGAATGAAATCCTTGACTGTTGCCCCTCCATGAAAAATGACTTAGCTACACCACTGGTTGTATGCCCTTTTAGTACGCCACTGGTTGTATGCCCTTTTAGTCAAAACGAATGAGCATCTGTCAACCGAATTCGCTGAGTTGTACAGCTACTTATAACTTAACGCAAGTCATTTTTCTGGCATGAGAATGAGAGAAGAAACCGTCAACTCACTCTAGTGGATGTTTGGAGAGGGTTGATCAGCTGTTTCTGAGTGTCAACTGTAGGGGTTTTAAACTTGAAATTCGGAATTGCTGCAATCACAAATTGAATTAGCATGATTTAAATAACAATAGTGAATATTACATTACTCTCAGTATTGTCTGCCCAAAAAGATTGCACGCTGAAAGATTATACAGCTAAGAGGATTGATTCCGCTTGATTCCCGCAATCTTAAGCCCAACTTGGCTTGTTCGCTGAGGCAGTTTATTCCTTTTATTGTAACAGTTTTGTGCTTAGCACTATAATGTGTAAAAAGTATGACATATAGCATACGTTATGCATGATTCACTTGATGAGCGCATCCGCTATATGCCAAGATGCAGTTACTGAGAACCAGGTATGGTTCTTGAAATAATTAATAGCCAACAATAGAGAACGTAATGTGACAAGTTAGAGGTAGGTGTTGAACAGAGATTTAACCATAGTAATATATGATTATCAACATTTTTAAAGGTGTGAGGGTTTAGTTGAAGCCATCGGTGTTGTCAGAGTGGTATCTTCTCTTGAGGCGTCTCATATGATGTCTTGGTGGCGGTCGTCGATCGTGCATCACATTGATGGGTTCGGGTGAGCTGGCGCTTTGATGTACATTTCATGGTACGCTGCAACAAGTGAATCATGAACTGTGGGGGTTTCTAAGTCTTTATGGAGTTCTTCATTTATCACGTACAACGGGCATTAGTAACCATTCTGAGCACTCCGTTTTTTAGTATTTGCACTCCATCACAAATGAGACCGCTACCGTATAACCATATGGGACGAATTAATACTTAATTGTATATATTAGTATCTTCAGTCGCAGAGATAAGTTATGGTTAGTGAGGAGATACGAAAGCTGGCGGAAACGATTCCTGATTTTGGAGGTCAATGATGTAATGTGGTCGTTCCACGTTAAACGTCTGTTCAGTGTCAGGCCCAGGTACGTATCTTTGGAATGCTGTCCTACATGTGTGTTGTTAATTGTAACTGGAGAAATGCTGTAGTCCAACTTGTAAATGAATGGAACAATAGCTTACTTGCATGGGTTGATTTCAATCCTCCAATTAGCCCAGACTGAAATTGATGATGCCACGTTTTGAAGTTTGATTGAGGCTTCCTCGCCTGTTTTTCCCTTGACCAAGAGGGCTACGTCGCACAGTATTTCGATCCTGGGCAATTTAGTGGAAAAAATTCCGAAACCGCGAAATTCGATCCTAATGCATATAGCTGTTCTATTACCATATCTAATAGCAGAAACTGATAGAAATAAGATATATAGAGAGAAAATTAATAATTTTAAGGCTTAATCGTTCCGTTAATGGAGCAAGCTAACAATAATAACATTCAATTTCAAGTTATTTTTAGAAGCAAGGAAAGTATAGATGTCCAAATTTCACTCGGGTTTTATGTTTCACAGCCATAAAAAATCAGTGTTTCAAATTATGCACATTGATTCCAAAAATTAAGAAAATCAATATTTTCAGAGGTTTGTGGAATGAACGGGTTGAAAATTCAAATTTAGAGTTAAATAATGCACAAAAGCCTTCTAGTTTTGAGACTTGACAAACCGGTACTCATACTTTTCTAAACTGAAAACTTAATGCCACTGGTTATCAATATCCATTTTTTGATAAGAAGAGATGGAAATCGAAAATTAATTTTCAAAACGAGAATATTATTCGTTAAATCCTTCGGGGGAAACGTCTCAGTTCAAGCCAAGATGATCAGAAGGAGAAAAATTGAATATTAGATTTCAGAGGAATCCATAGTGTTTCCTTTCCGTACAGTAGTTTTCTATTTGGGGCGTTCAAGTGTAGGCATAGAGTCACCCAGAGAGGGTTATTTCAAGTAAATGTCATAGATTTGAGACCTTTACCTGCCACCCTGTGTGCGAGGGTTATTTAAAAATCTTTCATACTGACTTTTTTCCAGTCTGAATAGTTTTTTTTTTTTAAAGCAAATTTCAATGATATTTGAGTACATTTTCAGCATTAATTTGTACATAAATTTTTGAATAATGAATTTTTACAGTTAATAAACTTTACTTGAGCAATATTGTGCAAAAACATATAATTTTATCAATTTTTAGGCATTTTTAGTGATTTTTTTGGCAAATTTTCAGAAATTTGACTAATATAATGAGCCGAAAAAGTGCTGAACGAACTTATCCTTTCGGTTGGAAAGTTTGATTTTTTAGCGCAAGAACGGAATTTGTATCTCAATCCTAAGGAGAGTTATTGTCTGGGATGTCACACACACACACACACACACACACACACACACACACACACACACACACACACACACACACACACACACACACACACACACACACACACACACACACACACACACACACACACACACACACACACACACACATTTTTTTTTTTTTTTTTTTTTTTTTTTTTTTTTTCTCTAAACCTCCCCTCAAAGACGGAGGGGGCACGCCATTAAATTGAAAAATAAACAAATAAAATAAAAAAAGTGGGGAGGACGCCCAGGTTTACCCGACGCCGGCTCTAGGGATAAAGGAAATTGTAGGACGAGGAGGAAGAATGGGATGAAAGGATGTGCCCCATTAAAATGACCACCAGTTCAAGTAAGAACCCCTCAGGACGCGGGTGGTGATACCACGGAGTACTCCCGCCGAGATGCCCAACTCGAGTAACTCCGTGGCGCTTTTCCCGCACCACACCCCGCGCCATGACACGGTCGCAGCAATGACCTTGATGTTATTAGGTGCCACTCCTTTTAGCTCAGATATCGCTTGGCGCAGATCGTTTCTATCATATTTGCTTTTCTTAGCCCGCCAGGTCTGCTCCATGTCCACGCTGCCACTGACAACCTGGACATCCAGGATAATGGCAGACCTATCGGGCTTGATTGCAACGATATCTGGCTTCTTGCCCCGGTCACTCGGCATGTGGTATAGTCTCTCCCTTTCGACATCCCAACCGCTAGATGACAAAGCACCTGCTATCTGCTTGGCAACCGCATCGTGACGTAAAATGCGGCCACCGTGAGTACGAGGACACTGCTGCACCACATGATACAGATTCTCATTTTTACCCCGACAGGCACGGCAAAGGGTGTCAACTGTCCCGCGACTACTCCTCGAACACCTCACCGAGGTGGCTAATGTTGCCACCCGGACGGCGTGAAAATGGCGATAGTCGCGGGCCCCAATGCCCTCTGAAGCCCATTCCACCCACTGGGTAGAAATGGGGGATTCAGAGCACTGTCGGAGTTCTTTACCATCTACTGACTCATGCAGTGCAGCAGCGAACTCAGCAGATGAGCTGGGTTTTGGAGGAATTGGTGTTGCTTGATCGCACCACAATAACTGCTGCCAAACAAAGTCCAGGTCAGCAGCAGTGCGGGCGACCTCCCAGCTCGAGCCCCTAAGGGCAAGCAGGCGCTGGCGGCGTAAAGAAGGGATGCTGGCAGAAAGAGAGACAATACCGAGCCCACCGGCCTTGACCGGTGCGTGGATGTAGGCACTTGGGACACCAGGTGGAAAGCCTAGCCAAGAGCGCACAGCAGAGCGAACTTCACGATCTAACTCAAGCAGCCTCCCCGCAGTAAGCCTGCCAAAGACTAACCCATAGGTAAGCTTTGGCAGTAAGTACGTGCGAAGGAGGCGCAGCTTCTGCTGTGGCTTCAATGGAGCCTTGGTGACACGAGCTAATGCTCCACCAAGGTCCACACGGCTTGCGGCTATAGTGGCCACACCCATGAAGTCGACCCCAAGGTACCGCCAGACCTCCAACACGGATCGGGCAGGGATGGAAGTTTGTCCTAAGACAAAACACTCCTCATCCACTACCTTCACCTTATGCTGGCGACCCGACGGGACCAAGGAGACCGACCCACACTTAGCTGGGTTGACCACCAAACCACACCTGGCTAGCTGCTCAGCAAATGCGTTGAGGGAGATCTGCAAGCCCTCACGGGTTTCTGCGAGTAGGATGACATCATCAGCAAAAGCCAATGCACCTACTCGCAGCCCAGGGGCAAGATCAAACCCTATTTCAGCTGGCAGCTTACCCAAGGCCGTATCCACGACCAGGTTGAAGAGGAGTGGCGACAGAGGATCCCCCTGGCTACATCCCAATGACAACATCCCCTGACATCTTACCTTGTGCCTCGAGGACCATCACGCCTTCGTGGTACAGACAGGCAACATACTCAATTAAACGAGCAGGTGCCCGACACCACGAAGACAATCGGTCAGGGCAAAGTGGCTAACTGTGTCAAAGGCCTTAGCGACGTCCAGAGCAGCAAGATGGAGCTGCCGTTTCTTGATACGGGCCAGCAAAATGACAGTTTGGAGAACTGTTAGGTTCTCCGCTGTGCCATCCGCTGGCCGAAATGCTCTCTGGAGGTCACCTATGACACCACTTGGAGTCGAGATGCCAGAACCTTTTGGAAGTGGCGGAAGACCACCGACGAAATAGAAATTGGACGGTAGCCTCCAGGCCCACTTCCCCCTTTCTTTGGGATGAAAATTGTGCGGGCACGGGTCAACGCTTTCGGGGTCTTCCAGATAGTAGCAACAGGTTGAGGATGAGCAGCTTAACATTCTTTGGAGCTTTATTCCAGCGTCGGGCGGAAATACCATCGGGTCCAGCAGAAGTGGAGTTTTTGACACGGCACTTATGTGCCTCGTCATGAAGCACCGGTGTGCACATGATGCTGCGTAAGGAGTCCCTGGTGGAAGCTGGGGGTACCACCGGCTCACCAGAGTTGTGGCTGGGAGCACTCATAAGTGGCTCCCAGTAGCCCACAAACTCCTGAAGGGGGGCATAACTTGTTCTTCCCCAGCTCCCTCCAGTACCTCCGCAGCTGCACGAGCCGGATGCTTCCTCCACAATCTCTGGACACGCTGGTATTCCCGCCTCCTCGCTTGCTTAGCTGCTCTGCGACCTCCACGAGGCACCACATTAGGGGGAACTTCTCCCTGGTGCCTCGCCACGGTCGCTTCCTCAACCTGCGGGAAGATCCTCTGCACATAGGCCGCGACCTCGTCCTCCAAGCCATTTGGCCCCTCAACAGCCCGCCTCGCCAGATCCTGCAGGTAGGCACTCTCATAACCAACAATATTGCCCACCTGCTCCCCGAGCCTCAATACTTCAGTCTTCAAGTCTGAAAGAAGACCGGAGGTCACGGGGGAGGATTGCTGAATGGCGGGCTGCTGTCCCACGTCTGCCGGAGATGCGGGAGAGGCCCCACTGCTATTTGCCAGGATTGCATCCTGGACAAGCTGCTTGTAGTGGGGCCTCAGGCGAAGAGATTGAATGGCAGAAAGCGTGCGCATGGGAAAACGGGCTTGCAAGAAAACATTCATATTGCGTACCCCATTACGCACTGCTTCCGCCTCCTCTGCTGCCATTCGCCGCAAATCCTCAGAAGCATACCTAGGCCGCTCTCGCTCTATATCTATTGCAGCGTTGGCCTGCACAGGATGCTTCTGCCAGACGTGGGCACTGAGGCCACGCTTGGAACTGAAGGCTCTCTCGCAATGGGCACACTGGTGGGCATTCGCCGGGGCTGTGGATGAGGAGGAGGGATAGGATGATGAGGAAGAAGAAGAGGGAGAGGAAGCCGACGCCCCTGCCTGGGGCGCCCCCGAGCGCCTCCCCTAGAACCCCGCGGGCCAATGGGCTCGCGGGGGTTATGAGGCTCTTGTTGGTTCGTATCCATAACGGGGGAAGCGTTTGTAAGAGACAGGAGGCCCATTGGCATGAGCCTCCCCCCTCATCGCCAGCGGGTCATTTCGCCACCCTCTGTTCACCCAGAGGGTGCCCGGGTTGCGCGACGGGGATGCATGACCATGACTTGGGTAGGGATATGAAGGACCTCCTAAGAGATAAAATCACCAACAGTTACCCTACCCCAGCAACTCTAGCTCTACATGCGGCTAGTATCGGTTTAATCATAGGACAAAAAGTGACCGGTAGAGAGCTGGATAAACCAGTATGATTCTGGTCAAAGTCTTCATCTAGCGTCGGGGAAAGGTCGGTCTATGTCGGTTCATCCCGACAAAAATCACTATCGATGTGACAAACCAGGTATTTATCCTTTATTTTTACAGCAATACTGGTCTATTTCAAGAAGTACCGCTATTGAACCAAGGAATATCAAGTTTCTTCGTGTTTTTCACTGTTGTACCGGTACATATTTTGCAATGCACCACTATTCGCCCAAAAGATTAGTAGTCGTACTGAGGCAACCTGGTGATTAACTCGCGATGTACCAATATGGTACGAAGGAAAAAAATCAAGGTTTGTTGTGTTTTATCGTGTTAGTGGTACATTATAAGATTTTTATAATTATAATTATGTTAATCAAAAACAGAAAGGTGGAGAAGCTAATTAGAAGTAGGGCAGTATAGGTAGATGGTATATGCATGACACAGACCAAAAAGAACCGAGAAAATATGAATGGTGTGTCTGTAGTACGCCAACAAAGTCATAAAAAATCTTTAAATGCGATTTCCCAGAATTCATGTTTTTGGACTTATACCAGTATCACTCCCAAGTTGCGATATATACGTATGAAAATGCGTTAAACTCTAAAATTCGGTCCAGATTGCCTCAAAACGGATTTCAATGAAGAAATTTTTCCAAAAATTTGATGTCAACATTTTCCGAGCCATTGCGATAGCTTCATTTTCTACGAAAATTCGCTAAAAAGTTAGGTAATTATTAAAGAATTAAAATTACTTGGAGATTTTATGGGATCCAATTAAAAATAAAATTGGTATTCTTGTTATTGAATCCTCTAGTTCCCTTTTGGAGTAAGTAGAAAGAAATTTATGGATCAGATAAAATATAATTGATCTGACGAAAGAATCAGGATATGGAAGAAAAATGATCACAGATGTCATAATTGGGATCTGATTGGGTCTGTTGTATGGATTGGTGAATACAACCCAGACGTAATTAGTTCCTTCTGAAAGCTGTCGGCTCGAGATTATTCATCTTAATTTGCGGTAGTGGACCGTGTCTGGGATTAGATTTTAGGGAATGACCACTGCGAGGCAATAAGTTTTGTTAAACGGGGGAGTTAGCTTTGAGCGGATGGCCACCCAGAACTGGGGGAGTTCCCCGGAAGGTAAATGGACGGTCCCTCCGGTGAACTAAAAGGTGGCGTAATCAAGTTGTGTGATTGAGAGGAGCAGGATTAGCGGCCGCCGGCATTCGAAGCTGCTGGGCACATCAAAGAGACGTCGTCGAGGTCCGATCTCAAATTGAACAAGTTAACTCGAGACCAGAGCTGGGGATACTCACAGATAACTCTCAACTTTGAGGATTAAGGCATCCACTCTACATTACTCGACAGAACATAATACTTAATCTAATGTCGTCGGTCGTTGTAATTAAAACCTAATTAATGATTTTCATTAACGGAGTTGAAACTCTGTTTTGTTATTACCTGTATATACTTAAATATTACAACGCTAATTTTTAGAGCATTTTCTTTAAAAAAAGGAAAAATGAACTATTGTGATAATTTCGTCCGTTGATATGTATGTCCTCTTGAAATCGTTTTAAATGCCACTTCTCGACTTCCGATTTTGATGAAACTTGATATGGATGTAATCTGTAACGTGGCGAGGATAATGATGTATCAGGGGCCGCTGACGCATGAGAGGTCATTGATCAGCTGAGCGAGCTCCAAAGCCATTTTGTCTCCTATTCAACGCAGGAAGCGTCTATTGCATGCCCGTTTCCTTTCAGGAAAAAAAACGCCAACATGTGACTCACTTCTTGAGCACTGACCTACGTGTTTTATTAATAAGAATGATTGAGAAAATCGTAGTAACATGTTTTGAAGCATAAACTGTAAACATTCCTTAGGACCAAGCGCGCTTGAAATATATCAGTATCAAACGAAAAAACACTATTCTCATATAGAAAGATATCGAGACAGTGGCGGCCGGTGGTCTGCAAAAGGAGTGGGGCACAAAAATATTTACCTATTTGACAGTCAAGAAGAGCATTGAGGTTTTTCTTCCATTAGTTTTGTTTTCAGTGTGAATTAACTTTGACCTAAACACATGATACATAAATCCCACTTGGGTCATGTCATGCCTTGGGCAACTGTTATGAAAGAATATGGCTACTAAATAATAATAAATCATTATCATTAAATATTATTGATAAATTAAATATAAATTAATTAGATAAATAAATTGAATTAAAAATACTATCTTATAGGTAGGTACCTACTTACTAGGTATCTAAAAGTTTTAGAATGGACTATATTATTATTAAAAGTACTAAAAATTATCAAGGCTTCAATTCAAATCATCAATTCAACAGCTTCCTAGAGTGTAAAACATAGAAATTAGCTTCAAGAGCCACTCATCTTATCCGAACCCTGGGCATCGTCAAGTAAATGTCCTAAAGAGGCTACATAAGAAATTACAGCTTCCCAGAGTGTAAAGCATAGAAATTAACTATTAAAATGATTTAACCACCGCTTCACAAATCAAACCGTTCTCGCAATATTTGGATCACCTGCTATTAATCAAATCATCGAAACACCAGCTCAATGAAATCATCAGAAATTGACAAGCGGTGGCAATCATGTTCACAATATCAATTATTGAGAATGATCACCTGAGTGTACACAATTATTCAAATAACCTTGCTCATAACTCAGCTTGTTGGCCACGCACTTTGCAGTAGTTAACATAATATGGTTGGATAAATCGAGAGCTTTCGAACGAATGGTCAACGAATTTTGTGGGTTGAAAAACGACGAAGTACCATTTCCCTAGCAACGACTCGGTTGTAAGCTGAAATCATCAAAATATTTTTGTGAGCAATTTTCCGTGACGTTTTTTAGTTTATGTGTCATAGCAAAGACATAAAGAAACTAGTTGATTGTTCTCTACGCAATACAGCGAGTCTATTTTATTTATTGGTATCGCGTGAGCAAGTTTTCGTGACGATTTTTCAGTTAATGTGCCAAAGCAAAGACATGAAAATGTCAAAATCAATACATGACTAAACTTCTACTTACGTAAATCCGTCGATGAACGTCGTGCTTAGGTGAGAATTTTATTCAAAGTGATCGTTGATTTTTCTTCATTCCACAACATAGAACACATAGAACAACGCACTCCAACTCGACCGACAATACAAAGGACTTTATTACAAAAGATGTATTCAACAACTTAGGTATGTATTCAACAACTTATAGGTACTTATAACAACGCTATAATACGGACTTTACTTTAGATTAGAGTAAATTCTTGGGAACAACCAAACGAACTTAAAGAAACATCACATATTACTTGCAAAGACAACAAAACATAGACGAACATACCCAACAGGCTAAATCAGTTTGGCTAACGGAATAAACCAAAACTCCTCTAGTGGAAGTGACTCATAACGTAAATTTCATTCTACGGTCTTTAGAAAAGTTGGAAACCCTGTATCGAGATCCCGATTTTCCTTCAATTTAAACTTTTGGGGTTGATGCCGTGCGATGCCAAATATTAGCCCGTTTGAATTCATGTGTAATTTATTGTTGACTGAAATTTCATGAATTACGGATCAAAATACGAAGTATGATGATCAAGAGTAAATCCGATAATCACTTCAGTATTCCCCAAAATGGATAATAGGTACCTGCCATGGTTAAGTATATTGATACCTACCAGTAGTTGGTAGGTAGGCACCTACTTTTAAGTATGTGGATATTATAATTCTGTTACCAACCATGTATACTAGAATTCTAAGCTTTAAAGACCAAGTGATTCAAAATGTGATAATATTGTGATATATCATTCCACCCCATTATTTTCAGCATATGAGGTTTTATTATGTCCACTACCGCAACACATACAATCAAACCACCTAAAACACAAACCAACAGTTACCTTCCCAATATCACTTACACAATGTAGTTACCTCCACTAATTTCACACTGGTCCACAAGTCCCCACATTCATAACTCGATTGACAAACATATATGCTTCTCTCCATTCTAGTACATTTACTTTTCATTCATCCTAATTGTTCTGCAATAACTCTAATATAGTCTAATTTCTGCAACTTACGAAACGAACAGTTATTGATATTTCAATCATAGAATAATCATATTTTCACCTCACAAGAATAGAGTCCATATCAGTCACAATTTGCCGCGTGTCGTGGAAGTATTATTGGGTGATAATTAGTCGACCTTCATACGAAGCATCATGGAGATGGCTCCCAGCGAGACCTCTAAATCCTAATTTGTAGCTCCGCTACATTACCTAACACTTTTCTGACATCCTCTGGTGCGTTTTGTACTTGTAGCTCTGGTGAATGAGGATTGTACATAGGTATAGCATTTCGAAGTTAAATTCAACCATTCCCAATTATTAGGGAATGACTCTAATATGAATAGGCTTTAAAACATTAATTTATCTTTATGCTATTATAGAAGTACACAATAGGTTATTAAGCAGGTAGGTACTGTGAAATCACTTAACCATTAGTAATGTCATCCTATACCAAAAGGCTCATGGGCAGGAGCTATGGGGTATCCCTGAGTAGGTAGGTAGACGTATCGGTACTTTTTCATTATACCCCCCCCCCCCCCCCCCCAGTCAATTTGCCTTCAACACGCCCGCCCGATGTTTCTAGGCATTACTTCTTACATAGATTATGTTATGTTATGTATTTTTGAGATGCGAGCTTGCGAGCATCCAGACCGCCAAAGTATACACATCATTCTGACCTACATGTCCTACTAATCTGTATTTTAACTAAGGGATTGACTACTTGATGTTATGTAATTTTGAGATGCGAGCATCCAGACCACCAACCTATACACAGCATTCTGATCTATTTGTGCGAATTCATGTGCATTCTACTTGTGCAAATTTATGTGGAGGCAATCAAACCATAATCACGCCAATTTGTTTCAACAAATCCTCACCAACATCTGCAACTTTTGAAAACGCGGTAATTCTTTTTTTCCTTCTTCTTTTTTTGTTTTGTTTTTAATAATATAATTTCTTCCCACAGCTTGAAATTGTCACCAATTCTACGTAAATGTGTAATATAAGTAAGAATGCCTAGAAACATCGGGTGGGCGTGTTGAAGACTAACTGACTGGTGGGGGGGGGGGGATAACGGAAAAGTACCGATGTATCATGCTTATTACGATTCAACAATAGCAAAAACGTTTGGAACTTGTTAGGGTTACCAGACTTGGAACTTGGTAGAGGTACCATCATTTTGTCCCCGTCACTGCAAACTCGCCATACCTGAAAAAAAGTCGCGGCGAGTACCATATTTAGTCATATGCTCTAAACCTTGACAGATCATGGGAGAACAGGAAAGAATCAGGTCATTAGAGAGATTAGAGAGGATATATGCCTAAGATACAGTTCCGTAGCAATGATTTGGTAGTGAGCGATAATCATTAGAAAATAGGAGCGTAACGCACTAAATATAAAGGGTAATTTTGTCTCATTTTTGGCTGGGTTATGATGGCAAAAATATGTTCCATGTTAACATAACTCTGTAACTGTGCACCCCTTGAGAATCGTCCACATCTCGATGAAAAGCTCTTAATTCATGCTACAAAATTGCGTTGACTAAACTGCCATAAAACGCGAGGCACATACCACCAAAAACCGCTGCAAATTATTTCACAAAGGTTTACTTATTATTTTTTCAATTGAGTATGATCGTAGTTTTAGTTGGCTTGCGGACGTCATAAGGCCCGTCCAGACTCCCCGGCGTGTCCTATTTCGAGTTGCCACAACCTATACTTCTATAATTATATACGCATGTTTATATTTCTCGATTTGAGCTCCTATCTATTCAAATAATTATTGCCTTAATAATATCATTATCTAAGTACGTACGAAAAGTCGAGAGGATGTGTTATTAAACATGCGTAGGCAAAGCATTGGTATTGACACACGAATATGACCTAGAAAAAAACATATATTCATGCCTCGAAGGAACATGAAATTCGAAAGCAATACAAATGTAGGAAGTTTTCCACGCCACCCTGGAGGTACTCCCTAGGTCTTTTTACCTCACAACCGGAGGTTCACCACCGTATTACGCTTACACTATCATATCACTCATACTTTTTCACCTATTTTTGGATCATAGCACCCATGGGTGTGGAGCGATCGAGCTGGCGAGAAGTTAGGACCAACTAGACCCCAAGTGGAGTCTATGTGCGAAAGAACGGATTTTTTAAGTCAATTCTAAGGCCTTTTATGGCCCGGACGGCGAACGGCAGACGGCGGACGGGCATTGCAAATTTGGATTCTACGCACTTCGAAACGTAAAATGACAAAGCTTGAGGGGGTTATAAACATTTTTTGCTATACGATCACACAGGCTTATTATTGAAAATAAGAAACCGAAATGAGGGAAGTCACTATTTTGTGACAATTTGTCAAGTGGGTATCACTGTTTCCATGTGTGTCCGTTTTCAAGAATAAGTCGCGTAAAAGCAGATCCTTTGCTACTTTGCTAAGTTCAATACTCCTGCCCTTTCCGTATAGGGTGTCATTACTTATGATTAAGTGATTTCACAGTATCTAACTGGTTAATTACCTACTAATTACTTTAAGAATAGCATAAAGATAAATAATCATTTCATAATAATTGTATTGAAATAGTTGATTTTGACTTGGAAACTGTGATGGAAGAGGGAGAATGGACAGGGTAAAGCCAAAATCAGTAAACTGATGTTGAGTAGCTACACTACATGCAGATACGTTGGTACATGGATATATGTCTTATTTTTCCCCTGTGAAATATGTTTTGTATCTCAAGTTAAAAATGTATCAATTAAATTAGCTTAGTCAGCTTTCTGGTGTGACAGAGAGTATCCCTATCAAATCTCAACTTCCGAGAGTGAACAATACAGAATTTATCTCACTCAGCTGATTATGAATGAACCTATCATTTAGATCGTCTCCCAATGTTCCAGGGAGTCTCCCTATCAACTTTCAAATTCCCAGGATGAAGGTGAAAGAATTTAACACACTCAGCAGATAAGGAAAAAGCCAATAGTTTCAATTGTTTCGTATAGTCCCAGGAAGTTTCCCTATCAAATTTCAAACTCCTAGGATGAAGATGAGAGAATTTAACTCACTAACAAAACGACTTTGAACAGCCATGCTATTTGGGAACTTCCCAATAAAATTTAAAGATTTCTAATTTTATTTTTGCAGTATATATGTATATATATGTTTTTTTTTTAAATTTTTTATTAAGGTTTATGCCGAATCTCAACCAGAAGGGTAATTAGTGGCCTTGAACACGGTGTCTTAAGAGACACTGGAAGTGGCACGACTCAAAGGGGAGCCATGTTGCCATCCTTTGCTAAAAAGGGGCGTCATCATGGACTCCAGTGGCTACTCGGAGGACTGTTCAGCCCCCAAAGTGGTTGAAAAAAAAACCAAAAATAAAGTAATACAACTAAGACTAGATGAAAAGTAGGCTGATAACTATATATATGCTACTATATGCAATCAGCTAAGTGAAATAAAACTACGATTTGGATGTACGTATATAAATATATCACAGATCAGATATCACAGTTCGTAGTAGAGCTCAGCGGCTCTCAGGTACAACAACAGGGATCGGACCTTGTCTGGTCCGGATAAAACGTCAACCCACAGAGGGGGCTGATGCTGGACTCCGAGGTCCTCAAGGGCTGGGCAGTCCTCCAGAAAGTGACGGATGGACAGATCACCCCCACACCTCCCACACAAAACATCTCGAGCTTCTGCACTAAGCAGGTGTCTTGAGTAAGACGGGTATGGCCAGTGGCAACCCGGTTGACCACTATTCGATCCCTCCTTGGAAGTTGAGTTACGAAAGGGCCCATTTTTGCAGTATAGTTTCCGAATTTGTTTATTTATCGCGTTACAATTTCTGATCTGAACATTGGGTTGAATTTAGAAAACACATAACCCCCAGCCCATAGAAATATTCATGTCACACGTTGAATTTGGAAAAGGTTGAATTTGACTTGGAAATGCTATAAATATGCCAAAACGTTGGTCTAGACAATTTTGTAATAATTTTTTAATGAACCTCAAGACCCCCACAAAATCTTATGTATATCTAGCAGGAAAACAATTATTTTATGTTTTGAAGTACTCCAACTTTGTAAAATTTGATAGTTGGTGGAATTGACTATATTTGTTCAATGTTATCGGCATTACACTACCTACCAAGTATTTGACTTCTCAACAATTTTAATTGGATGACCCCTCTATTTTCCCTCGGAGCTTTCAACTTTTATGAAGGGCTGACTCGAGGACAAGCCGCATTACCGTCATCCTCGACAATGATCGCCATTTCATTTGGAAATGGTGGAGAGAGACGAATAAAACTATTGCCCTGAAAACTCCTCTTCGTCGTCTTCCGTCTATTTCCGTTCTGATGGTTCCCCGATCAAACTTCTCCCCGCAGGGACATCGCGGTTTTGTCGAAGTCTCGTCGACAAAAGAAACAACGACGCTAAGGGACGACGGTGGAAACGACAATGCTCTCCGGATCGTAGTATTTTCGTGTAGCAGGTTGGGAACTAGTTGAGTTTTACACAGCAGAGTTCCCCGTGGGAGGAGGGCGGATCCGCCATCATGAGCTTATCGCCGCACACAGATGTAATGATGTCACAGTTAAGGGTTTTAGTCCTTATTGAGACCGACTGAGGAAAAGCTGAACGGCGTTCCCGGTTTTATTTGTCACGAGGAAAAACGTTGTTAGCGCTCGTTTGGTACTTACTTACTGGAAGCTTTTACAATCGTCTCCCTCAATTTATTGTACTCGTCTTGTCGGTTTGGTGTCAAAATAACTAAGTGGAAGAGAAACCAGGGGTGGTAGAGCACACATCCTTTTATCGTTGTATTCGAACGTTCAAGATTATTTTCAATGGCTCTGTAATGAGATTTTTACCAAACTCAAATTACAGCAATGGTGAATTTTCTTCGTTTGTTTGTAAGGGAGAGTTGGGTAAAGTGGGGTTGCGTATAAAGTGGGGTGCTCCGTAGTATTTCCCCCATAACTCCGGTGATTATGCCTCAAATTCAGCAAAATTCGTTCACAGTTTAGATGAGATGTTACTAATTTATTGTCATAAATACTTAGAAGCATTTCATACATAATCATGTTGTTTTTTGGCACATACCGTCTGGTACCCTGTTTTATACGCCACCCTCCCTAACCCCAACTCTTCACTACCCCTCTTTACCGGAAACCATACCCCACTTTATGGGAAAGGATGTATAAAGTGGGGTACTTGGACTTTTATCAGTCATTCATTTGTTACTAAGAAACGAGAAGTTACTAATTAACCAAACGGGTATGCAATGTAGATTACATGTTAGGCTAACTGCCATATAAATTTTGCTTTAATTGAAGCAAAATCTTGGAAGGTGTGAAGCATGAACCAAAAAGTACCCCACTTTACCCAACTCTCCCCTATTTGTTCAATGAAAAGATCTTAATAAGATGTTTCCAAAAAGGTGTCATATTATGATTATCTGAACAGTAATACGGCACTCGAAATTCATGTGCACGATGACGTCACGGCCCCCACCCGCCAGGGGGACTCTCAGCTTCCAACCCGTTTATTGTAGTTGGTACATGAGGGTTTACAAGTGCGCTGAATCCGGATCTGAGGTCAAAATTACGAAATCCCAACACGAGATAGATAAACGTAAAAACTTTAACTACTTCGTACTTGAATGTACTCGTACCTTTCCCCTTCCTGGAATCAGGCAAATTTATCTATCTATCTAAATATCTCAGAAATATTCATCAAGAATCTGGGTATGTAGCCATCCATTAACCTCTTGCAGAGATCGGAGAATAATTTATACCCTTTCACAAACCACTTTGTGCTTAATAATGGATTGCCGAAAATACGTCTGTCACTCACATTACAACCGTGTGCTTACCAGTAACTCTAGTTTCGTTTAGGTATTATTATTACATTATTAGTATAGGTACATCAATACGAATGGTCTCATTCATTACATACGGTGATCCCTGGGATTTCTAGAAGAAACGTGGATCCGACAACATTGCAAGTACTTGAGCCCGAGCGCAGGGCCAACTCATACCTGAGCAATTCTAACAGTTGAGCCCCATCTGCGAATGGCTGATTGATCCATTAATTATTTCGATCATTCCATAACCAAAATCGTGATCAGCGTGGAAAATTAACCATAACGAGTATATACTCGAAGCAGGTACGAGTGAAAGTGGGAGATACGAATGCAACCCATATCTTGACGAATGGGGAATTTGCATGGTTATCTTTTATTTACTCAATAATAAGATCTGAGCGAGAGCTTTCTGAAAAGGTGCTATATGATCGGTATACGATCAGGAATACGGCTCTTGCAATTCATTTGCACGATGACGTCACGACCACCGCCTGCCTGGGGGAAACCTCAGCCCCCTTGCACTACTACGTCACGCGTGTTATTCCTACCCATTTATTGGCCAAACAAAACGGTTTTTTGAACTGATAATTGGTATTAGATGGCTTTTAAGTGCGCTGAATCCGAATCTAAGGTCGAAAATATGAAATTCCAAAACATGAAAGTTCCCCATTAGTTGCCTTTATTTTATTTCCTCTGTGAGTCCCAATAGTAATTTTTTCTATGCTTCGCAGTGTTTGGCGTATTGTTATTAAAGTTGCTATTGACAGTTATAATGGTTGTAAAATCTTTCTTGGTTGAAATTGGAAAATGAATTAAGGAGAACTCAACAAAATGGGCATTTTCACTGTTATATATTACGTTAATATTCTAAATTATGATTTCGTACTGTATTAATGACAAAGCAATGCATGATGATTCGTCGAGTAAATACCTAGTTTCCTCAATTAACAACATTAAGAGGGCATTCACGGTTCGGGCAGCAGATGCACGACTCCTAAATCCGAAAACTGTCGGTTGGGTAAATAAGAATCGTTGTGTGGTCTTCATCCATGTCAGAAGACCCCCAGCTATAACCGGAAGCCTAAGATCTATTTCTGAGTAGTAGATTATTATTTATGATTAGGGATGGGCCGTTCCAACAGTTTCATGGATCGGAACTAACCGTTCCAATCCAGGGCGGGATGGGATCCCCCACAAAGTTATCGTGCGGTTGGACACTTCGGTCGTCCTGTAGAAGAAGAAAAACGTCTGCCAAGTTGGGTGAGGCACAAAGCTTCCTCGTTTACCTATCATGAATGTATAGATCATTGAAAAGTTTTAAATGATCTTGAAAAATTCCATAGCGGAAAAGAGTAAATCAAGAAGTAGCTTGAAATGTCATAATTGGTCAATTAAGAAATGAAAAAATGAGAGTCAATGTAATTTGCGGCTGTGCAATCGCAAAATGAACTGATGAGTTGAAAACAATGAAATAGGTACGGGATCATCTACAACCTAAACCGCGCATTCGCTGACAATTTCATCAAAATTGGAAAAAAACTTTCAGTGATTGCCTGGACGAAACTCCAACTTTACTCGGTGCGATCGGTGATTTAGTTCCAATTAGTGTGAAGCGGTAAAAATGGGAGTGAGTACCGATCCGTTCCGATCACACAGCGGATCCACCAGACACAGGAACACAACATGTCCCGCTGTGCGCGCCCCTGCCGACCTGAATTCGAACTAGCGTCAACTGGCAATGGAAATAAGCTCCCTTATGGGTAGCTGAGTTCTGTAATTATTCGTTTGTTGTTAATACCATCCTTAGTGTAGTGGATAGCGTATCGCACTACCAATGTTAGGGATCCTAGTTCGATCCCAAGCGCGGGACAAATAATATTTTTGCATTCGAATTCAACCTCCGAAACAAATTTGTAAACGTTATTATTCTAAATGTTTTAAATCACGCTTTAAACCCTCATTTTGATATATTCGTCCAACTAATCTGCATTTTACTAAGGGATTGACTACTTGATGTTATGTATTTTTGAGATGCGAGCTTGTGAGCATTCAGACCACCAAACTACACAAATCGTTCTATCTATTTGTCCAACTAATCTATACTCTAGAAGCGGACATAGATTAATAAAAATTGAGGCGCCAATTAATACAACAGAACCGAAAGACTTAGTGCGAAAAGACTAAAGGGTAGCGTAGTTACAATTCAGCTCGGTTGGGCGCACAGCAGGACATGTGTACCCAACGTCAAGTCAGCGGATCCGATCCTTGAATCGTTACCCCTATTTAGAAAACGTTTTTTCCCATGAAATGATTAGTTAACAATTTGGTTGCATTTAAAAAGTTCCAATTTCAAAACAATTCAACATTACATAATTCGACAATTTTCGAAAATTCGGTCATACGATCATGCTGCAAGACTGGTTCGTTTGCTCATGTCTAGAAGGCGCATATCAACCACCAGCGCATGAATATCACCATCACCGTCCTAAAGTAGAACTTGATGGGGTCCAATTCGCAATAAAACAACCTCTTAGTATAGAAAGAGGACTCGTTATTTTGGACTCGAACCCCCTCGTCGTGGGGGGTCACGGAATTACGTCGGTCATTAGACGAAGATGAACCTGCAATTAGACTTGCACCAACTGTGGAATTTCTCCGGAGTCATTAGAGGGGCGGACGCTGGCTATGTTGATTCTCCTCCCCCTAACCAGCCCTTTCTCCACCCGATTCCAACGATAACGCTTTATTGATGGGGCCGTAGATTATGAAACTAATCCACTTCCTCAAATCGAAATATCGTATATACGAATGGCTTTCCAATTCTCATTAATCCTTCAGAGCCGGGTGCTGAACGATTCATCGTGGTTCTTCCTTCGAGGTACCTAATGAAATCATCATAGCATTTTTAAGAAGCGGTTTAAGAACTTGGGGATGCCATCAAAGCCTTGTAGTAGTCAGGGGTAACTTTATATTTCTGGATTATTCTCATTAAGGGCCCGTTGCACCTGGGCTGTAGCATTTTGGTAGATTATATCCTCTGTTTTCTATCTGATCGAAAAATAGATACCTATATCTATCAGTTCTAAATGCAGCCTCACTGCTAGTGCAGGAGCTGAGAGAATTTTTGTTCGCAAAAATCGAAGCACCGTTTCGAAAATTATTTGTTTCTTGGTAAATTACAAAGGTTCAATATTGAAAATAATAAACGAAAATGTTTAAGAGGAACTTTCGTTCAGTAATGGAGCTTTAGCCTGGTCCTCCACTGGAAGCGACTTAGCGACTAAGCGACTATGCGACTTCCGCGAGGCGACTGGGGAAGCGACTGAGCTCCTCCATTGGAGGCGACTTAGTCGCGCGAAGTCTGTGATGGTGAGTAGGTCAGTGACTGCATTTATTTTTGGTAAAATGGACGACGTAGATAGTTAGTATTTGCTGGATAATGCTGTCGTTAATTTCCTTCGCATGAGAAGGAAACGACGAATGTTTTGGATGAACCCGATATTGACAAAGAGGCAAAATTTGGGTGAATTTAACCACCTCCACGATGAGCTGAAGGGAGATAAAGGGGGTTTTCAAAGGGGGGTTTTTCTTCAGGAAACTGTTTTTTCCCTCTTTTAAATCTGATTTCTCCATTTTAATTGTTTTTATTTCAACTTTTGACCACATTTTCGGAATCACCGTTAAACTTTCTATAGGCATGGGGTAAATTTGTTGGTTTGATTTGGTCAATTTTACTTTTACCTTGCTATTTGGGGAAGAACATTATGAAGCGGGGAGAATTTATGGGGCTATACTATGTAGTCGAGCCTCTTGGGGCGGTCCGAGGGGGCTCTTACGCCTTAGATTTACAAAAATAACATCCCAATACGAAGATTCGATTGTTTCATGTAACTTGAGAATCGCAGTGCGGGTTTCGAATAACGAACATAATATAGTATGGTATTTTAATAATACAAGGTGATGTAGAAAAAAAAAAAAATATATATATATATATATATATATATATATATATATATATATATATATATATATATATACATATTATATGTCAACTGGCTTTACCAACAACACGTATGTTACTTCTCAAAAGTCTTTACATCTGACTTGGAAGATCCAGCACATCAATCATTCACATGAATACAGCTCCTGGGTTGAAACGTTGTGATTAAACACCTAAAAAAAACTCAAGACTAGACTGGTCATTCAACCTCCCGAATATAGATATATATCACTAGTCAACCAAATACCAAAATATATACATATGTATGTATGTATATATAAAATGATAATATCAAGATTAATAATAAAATGCGTAAAACTACTTTACAGTGGAGTAAAATGCCGCAAATTGCACCTTCTTATCCCAATTCGTCCTTAAGATATGATTTTTGGGCTTTTTCTGTAGGAAACTGTTGTTCCCCCCGAGAAAACATGGGAGGGGGAAGCCAGATCGCTCGAAGACAAGCGACTGATCCCATCCGGATGGGATCAGTCGCCCGTCGCCTCAAAATACGCGAAGTCGCGTCGCTCAGGTCGCTTGCAGTGGAGGAGCCTAATACGTTTCAAGCTTATGGGATTAGTCGCTTATATAGTCGCATAGTCGCTTAGTCGCATAGTCGCTTCCAGTGGAGGACCACCCTTACATTCGAACCCTGAAGTTCGGAAAAATTGATGTTTTTCTTGCATAGCTACTCGTATTTCAATTAATTCTAAATACAGCTTCTCCACGTTTGGCTATAAGTTGTGAGTGACTCTCAGATAAAACCTACTCCTGGAGTTCCTTGTCCTGACGTCAGACCTGCAGGATCATTGTGCTATTGTGATCCTAATTACGGTACCTAGCTCAGGTATTAGTAGGTAGGTCGCTTGCAACGGGCCCTTAATAAACCTGTATCGGTCAAGAAAAAACCGTTTTCAACTACCCCCCTCTCCCTTTCAAAAATGTGTTGGTTTACTCTCCAAGATGGGTAGAATTTAAAAAAGTTCCAGTCATGCAGCATAATCGTATGAGCAAATTTTCTTGAATTACCGCCTATCGTATTATAATATGTTAAACTGTGTACAAATTTGAGCAATTTGAGCACAAAGAAGTTGTTGTTAAAAACCAATTCTATGGTTATTTCATTGGTTTTTGAAAAATTCTTTCGCCTGAAACTGCTCAAATTTCAATACATTTCAACATATGTGACCATGCATGAGAAAACGGAGCTTAACTTGCCAGAGTCAAATCTGAGTTTATATTTTGTTATTTTTCTCCACATTGTGCTGAATAAAATCGTTTTTTTTTTTCTATTATTTTCCAATCAAAATTTCCGGTTTTTTCAAAGTTTGAAAAAAGCGGGCCCGAAAATTGCAACTTTTTAGCAGGTTTCAGCAGTTTTTCAGCAGACTTTCAACACCGCAGTTTTTTGCAATTATGAATATAATGAAAAATGTAGAAAATTCAAGTTTTGATGAATATAGGGGGAATTAATAGATTTGGGACCCAAAAGAATATTACAGAAACAGTATAATTTTTGTATCCAATCTTCGTTTTTTGTTTACCTGAAAAAAAAAAAGCTTCGGCAAGCTCCCTTTTCCCTTGCACGGTCACATATTTATGTATTCAAATATGATCGATTACTTAAGAAAATTCGCTCATACGATCATGCTGCGTGACTGGAACTTTTTCATGGAATGTGCGGGTTAGACCGTTGCGTTGATGGTCCACTGCCAATTTCATTGTTCTAAAATCATTACTTCATTCTGCGCATGCGCAAAAGTTAATTATTTTAGGCATCATCTTGTTTTCTAATTTACCGATTTTGACGTTTTACGCTACATTTTGATTTACTTACTATTTTCAGAAATGGAATTTTCGAAAGATCATTTCAAACTTTTCAATGATCTATACATTCATGTTACGGATACGAGGAAAATTTTTTTATATTTTTTGTTGGCCCGATCAGTACCTAATCTGCGCAGACGGGCTACTCAACAAAAGTAATAAAAATATTCAAGCAATAATTTGCAGTGTTTTTCACTTTTCTGGATCGAAATGGTCTTCACCAACTACATGTTGGCTGACAGGAAGACATGAGAGTATAGTACGTACATTTTTCTTATTCCTAAAGATATGATTCCAGTTTGGGTCAAGAATTATGGTTTTGGGAAGTTATAGAGAACACTTTTTCAGAAAGGAAAATCGCAGTTACAACAAAGTGAGGTTGCAGTAGATAGTAGGTATAACAAAACAACGAAGTCGAAGAACTTGATTTGCTCATTCATACTCAATCTTGATGAAAGGGGCCTTTAGTAGGTACTAACTGTATAATGACTCCATGTTCAGGTGACAATGGAACATTATTACAAAGGTTCAGCTTCGTTGAGTGGCGGTTCTTCGCTATCGGCCTTTAAAAAAAAAAGGTCTACTTGTTCATTTGAACTAAACTGTTTAGTCATTCAAACATTTCGTTTTCCTCTTACGGGAAGATTAGGGAAGCTAAATAACACGTTGATACAACTAGATCTGCATCTGAAATACTGCAAAAGAAAATTGACAAACAAACGCAGGTATTCCAGGTGATCCCGCTTACTAGGGTTCATTTTTCTGCCGTTAATTTCGAATCCTTAATTGAGTGCCAGTAGTACATACATTCTTCATATATTATTCCTAGAGATATGATTCCAGTTTGGATCAATAATCATGGTTTTGGGGAATTATAGAAAAACTTTTTTCAGAAAGGAAAATTGCAGTTACAACAAAGTGAGGTTGCAGTAGATAGTAGGTATAACAAAACAACAAAGTCAATGAACTTGAGATTTTGCTCATTCAGAAATAGTCTTGATGAAAGGGGCCTTCAGTAGAGACTAACTTAGTGTATAATGACTCCATGTTCAGGTGACAATGGAACATTATTCCGAAGGCACAGGTTCAATGAGTGGCGGTTCTCACGCCCGCTGTCGGCCTTTGGAGAAAAAAAGAAAGAAAAAACCACAACCGATGTGAGAGAAACTTTCTTTTCTTTTTTTCCCTCGCAGGAGGCAGCTGAGTCCATTAGGGCTCTGGGATTCGTAGGTGTTTCACCGGGGAATGTCTCAGAAGTGGCCGATTGTCGACTGTCTATCGCGCATCTCTCCAGATGGCCGAGATAGCCAGTTGACTTTCACTACCATCAGCGTACGTGTAGCTTCCAGGCAGTTACTACCGGGGAAACCGGTATCGCACGACGTGCATAGTTGAATCACCCGTTACGTATCAGTAAAGAGTAGAGAAATTGTGGCAAATTAGAAAAACGCACCGTCTAGAACGAAAATTCCTCTGTTACATCGACGAGTCAGCGTAACGTACTATGCATCTCTCCTCGACCAGCGACTATCGTCGAAAGTCGCGTTATCTCTCCATCATTTATCATCAGTTTTTCTGGGGATACCGTTGATGGAGTTCTGCGTTTTCTCGTAAAAAAAGAAACCATGGACGAGCTTTATGACTTCGCTGAGTTGTAGAGCATAGAACCTATTAGTATGCCGGAGATGTATTCTGCTGAGATTGGGCAACTGGAAATGGTTCAGCGAGGGAAAGGCTGTGCAAAGGAAAGGCTGTGCGTTTGTGAAACCCCACCTGATGGGAATCAATGCTCCTATGTAGGAGGGAGTTGAAAAAATAATTATAATAAAAAATCATAGTTTAGATTTTTCAGTCTTGCAGCATTCCGTACGCACCAGCAGCATCCAGTATTTTAAGGCCGCAACGTAGAGCTGCCCGTGTATTGGCTAATATCGAATGTTTATCGAAACTGTAAATTTGTCTTTGTAAAATGTAAATTACTGACATTTCTCTGTTTGCATATCCTACAAAGTATCTGTTACGTGCATGAAAACATAGATCAGTATGTAAAACGTGGTTGTTAATCATAACTATTAATTACAAAATAACAACGAAGTGTCCATTATCTTTTTATGACTGAGTAAGACTCGGAGCTCTATAAATTCTTGGGGTCCTAAATTGTATAATGCGCTTCCTTTTAAATGATACCTTCTGTATACCAAAGACCTTAAAGAGAAGAATGAAAAAGTTTTTACAAATGAACGCATTCTTAACGATTCAAGAGTTTTTTAATACTGACAAAGAATCTTTACTATTCCAATGTTTGATGATTGATGATTGTTTTTATTGTTTGATTTCTAATCGCGTGAATAATAGTATTGACTGTTCACCTTTTTCTAGCATGTCAGCTCGCACAGGAATATTTTTAGAGTAATGTTGCAATGCAGTGCAACTGTTTTTGGCGTGGATATATTTTTTGGCTGGCCAACGTGAGTGCAAAAATTAGTACCTATCTATTATAAAATGCTACTTTTTTTATATTTCAATTGATTTTCAGGAACAACCAATGCGTTGCTAGCGAAGTGTAACTCCCTTAGTTTTCATAGCAAGTTTGTAAATCGTTCGCCACTTTTCGGAATGCTTTCATTTTACCACAACATCTCATGATCCGTAAGCCATTATAGTGTCAAGGAAACGAGACCTTCTCGAACGATCAAGTTTGTCCCCCACCCCGGCAACTACTTGGAACCGTTCCCTACAAGAAGAACTGTGAGTTCTTCAATTCCGTTCAACCTGTTTCGTTGAGAGCAGTAGTCAATCCCATAGTTAAAATGCAGATTAGCGGACATGTAGGTCAGAATGAAGTGTATAGTTTGGTGGTCTGGATGCTCGCAAGCTCGCATCTCAAACATACATAACATCAAGTAGTCAATCCCTTAGTAAAAATGCAGATTAGTTGGATATGTAGATCAGAATGAAGTGTATAGTTTGGTGGTCTGGATGCTCGCAAGCTCGCATCTCATAACACGATCACAAGTCAGTTTAGAAACGTAAATGTGACTTTTCATTTGGGACTCATGAGCTGCTCCGCGTTGAACGGAATTGAAGAACTCACAGTTCTTCTTCTAGGGAACGGTTCCAAGTAGTTGCCGGTTGGGGGACAAAGTTGATCGTTCGAGAAGGTCTCGTGTCAAGGAAAGCGTAATTTACGCTAAGTTATAAACTCAAGTTGCTAAGTAACCATAATGAACTAATAATGTGAAAAGAAGGCACTACCGTGTAAGTATACTATTGTGTAGTAGGTACTAGTAAGCAGTAGGTACTAGTCGATGCACAGACCTCTGATCAGCTAATGGGCTCATAAAGCTGATGATTTCTATCGTATTTAATATCTGAAGCTGAAATTAAGAGACGGTTAAAATGATTGGCTCATTCCTACTCAGCCGGGTGAGCTAAATTCTCGCCTGTTACCCCTAGGAAGTGGAAATTTGATAGGGATACTCTCTGGGACACTAAGATACGATTGCAATTATTGGATCTTTCCTAAATAGCTGAGTGAGCTAAAATCTCTCCTGTTCATCCAAAGAAGTTGAGATTTGATAGGGACATCAGGACATTGGGAGACGATTGAAATGATTGGCTCATTCCTAATCAGGTGAGTAAGCTAAATTCTGTCCTGTTCATCCTAGGAAGTTGAAATATGATATGGAGACTCTCTAGGACACTAAGAGGGTTTGATTGGGTCTTTTCTGATCAGCTGACTGAGATAATTTAATTGATCGATTTTTAACATGAAAGCCAAGACACATATTTCACAGGGTGAAAAATAAGACATGTACCGATAAATCTGCATGTAGTGTAGATACTCAACATCAGTTTAACGATTTCTTCAGGGTTCGGTTTGGGTGCAGTTTTGTTTATAGTAGTTTTGGCCTTTCTATCTGTTTTTTTACATGCTTGTTTTCAAATCTGTGGCACTGAACTTCTAATACCAGTTAACAGCGAATAACAGTTTAATGAATAGGTATACCTAATACTTTCTTTAATTAAGTTTGTATAAATATTGACAATTGTGATGTACAACATTGAGTCACCACAAATATATAGGTATCTATCTACTCTGCAGAAATTTTGCTTGAGTTAAGTAGGTAGCTATATTTTCTTCTCAAGGTCGCTAAGATCCCGAATCACATCGTATTGATACGCATAAAAAAAACTGATCTAGGTTTTGTATTAGAGTACAAAACATTATTTCGTTTCCTGTACGTCCTATTGAAATAGATTTGAGACAAATAGGCTGGGCTCCAATCGTTGAATTCGCTTTAAGGACTTCCCTCTGAAGCTCCCTCTGAAGCTAGCTAATATTAGCAAGGCTTCGCATATTATAGGAAGGAACGCCCTATCGAAATTAATGACCGCGACACATTTTTATGGGTTGTATTCGTGTAATCGCCGACAGTCGAACACGATTAAACGAATACGAATATAATCGCAGTTGACTCAGAATCAACGAATAATTATCGCGATTACAATCGTATTCGTATTTGACGATAAGATTATGCCCAACACTGGTCATAGCCTCAGGTATTCCTGCTTGCCAAGTGGATATGGACAGACGAAGGTTGGAACTCCACCCAAGAGCAGCTGTCCTCGTCGAGATTATCATCGTCAGCCTTTTCATTTCGGTTCGTTCAATGGAGGCCATTGTTCGATAGCTACATCAAACCAGCCTTTCCGCGCTTCTATTCTAGATAGTGTCTGTTTCATTATTCCGGGGCATTCCAGATTGGCATTCATTTTCGGACTCAAAGGATACTGTTTGTTCGTTCTGGAGATAGAATGTGAAAGACCTCATTTAAAGGTACTACGGTTATTTTTTAAAATAACTCTCCGGAATGAAAACACATTAAGTAAATTTTGTTTTGTGCCGCATGACATGATTAACATATTGGTAAGTAATGCATGCATAACAGGGACGTCCCCTATATCTGGTTTGCATATGATTTTGGCAAGAATAGCGAATTAATCATTTCAAGTATATCTACCAAGAAACCAGGTAATGTTTAAGAAGGCTGCTTTTGTGTACTATCTCTTTAATTACTCATTCCCGACGTTTCGCAATGATGGGACATTGCATCATCAGGAGTTCTGAGGACATCAAACAGGTAATCAATATCTGAACTCTCACCACAAAGCCAAAAAATCTCAGTAACTGCCAAATTCTAAACTAATATACTCAAAGGTATTCAGAAAGTCAAAAGAATCTACGTCAAATGGTTCAGGAAGGTAGGCATCATTCACCACTGCAGTCATCAACAGGTAAAATGGGAATTTAGGGATTCTACTAATTTTAAAACAAACCATTAGTTGCCAAATATTTTTTTGCCAAATTATTCTAGTATTACTATAAAATACATGAATTTTACCATAGATGGAATATAACAGCATCAGTAACATTTCATTCATTATCAAAAATCATCAGCCTTAACAACAAAATTAGGAACTGATAGAACATTTTTAAGAAGAACTGCAACAACACTAACAAAACTGGAATGTTATGAAACACCGTTTTGACTAAAATCTCTATTATTGCTCAAATATACTAGAAACACTTTGAAATACATTTTTGGTTGCTACAAGGTCACATGGCATTGGTTTTTTTGACATTTTATGTCTTTACTATGGCACATAAATGAAAAAGCGTCACGCGGGGAGCGTCACGCGGGGAGCGTCACGCGGAGAGCGTTACGCGGAGATTCCCTAATGATCCCACGATTCTGAGATTTGGTATGTAGCCCCTTGAGGGACTTCTGAACACAACTGACCGATCCCAGATCAGCTGAGTGGCTCTAGAATCCAGTTTTTTTCCCTAATGATCCCACGATTCTGAGATTTGGTATGTAGCCCCTTGAGGGACTTCTGAACACAACTGACCGATCCCAGATCAGCTGAGTGGCTCTAGAATCCAGTTTTTTCCCTAATGATCCCACGATTCTGAGATTTGGTATTGTGGGCCCTGAGGGACTTCTGAACACGACTGACCGATCCCAGATCAGCTGAGTGGCTCTAGAATCCAGTTTTTCCCCTAATGATCCCACGATTCTGAGATTTGGTATGTGGGCCCTTTGAGGGACTTCTGAACACAACTGACCGATCCCAGATCAGCTGAGTGGCTCTAGAATCCAGTTTTTTCCCTAATGATCCCACGATTCTGATTCTGAGATTTGGTATGTGGGCCCTTGAGGGACTTCTGAACACAACTGACCGATCCAAGATCAGCTGAGTGGCTCTAGAAACCATTTTTTTCCCTAATGAACCCACGATTCTGAGATTTGGGTATGTGGGCCCTTGAGGGACTTCTGAACACAACTGACCGATCCCAGATCAGCTGAGTGGATCTAGAATCCAGTTTTTTCCCTAATGATCCCACGATTCTGAGATTTGGTATGTAGCCCCTTGAGGGACTTCTGAACACAACTGACCGATCCCAGATCAGCTGAGTGGCTCCTAAAGAATCCAGTTTTTTCCCTAATGATCCCACGATTCTGAGATTTGGTATGTGGGCCCTTGAGGGACTTCTGAACACAACTGACCGATCCCAGATCAGCTGAGTGGATCTAGAATCCAGTTTTTTCCCTAATGATCCCACGATTCTGAGATTTGGTATGTAGCCCCTTGAGGGACTTCTGAACACAACTGACCGATCCCAGATCAGCTGAGTGGCTCTAGAATCCAGTTTTTTCCATAATAAACTCTAGCCTACACATCGTACTTTCCTCATCATCGGCCATTACTCTTCGTTACAAAATCTGATGATAATAATGATGTAATTATGGAATGAGTAAAACAAACTTGTATTTTGAAATTTATTTGAATGAAAAAAAATTATTATTTTTTTTTAAACGTGTTTTTGCAATAAATTTCCACAAACAAAACTACAATACGGGGTTTTATAGGAAGGGGAAAGGGGGCGCAAAGACATAAAATGTCTCTCGTGGTTTGCGTACTTGTACGAAAGCTTTATCCACCGTATGAGTTTCAAGAGGTTCTAATACA